>VWZY01012278.1:189010-244846 GCA_013399075.1 Chloroceryle aenea | reverse complement strand
AAAAAAAAAAAAAAAGTCAGCATGTGAAAGCAAATTTCAGATTTAAAACTTCAGGTTTTCACAAAAGCTACTTATCACAATTTACCATAATCTGCCTGTTTGGTTTAAGTTAAGAGTGCTGAATGGTTGAAGTAATAGAGCGTGGTAATAAACAATGAATCACTGCCCTAAGTCAAACTCCCTCCTGACATTTCAGACATTTCTAGCTGGATATCTCTTATACTCACTACTTTTGACTAGACTACTGACTGTCTTTCAAAGAATCAGCACATCTCTCAGAATGTATTGTTAGTATTTACCAAGTAAAATAGACCTCTATTTGTTGCATTACTTACTGTGGTTACTAGTTCTAATCAGGAATATGCTTGGCTCTTTCTTCTATAAAACAACGCTAAGTATCTGGTAGTTTCTGATGGCTCTGTCTGCCAGGTAGGTCAGAAGCACCATGAGAGCAGCTCCTCAGGTTGCATTTTGAACCTTCCCTTTCTTGTTTTGTCTAATAAAAAAAAAAAAAAAAAAGCACAGAGGTAAACAAAACAAGTCACAAAAAAGTACATGAGAACTTTTTAAAGACTTTAAAATGTTTCAGTCTCAGTTTGATGTGAAAGTTCATGGGACTTACCCAAAATATTTCCACCCTATTAATAGCTTTGGTTTAATACAGGCACAAAGCAAAGGCACCATGAAAACTTCCCCATATAAATCTGTTAATGCACTTCAGGTTTGAGTTACATAATTGCTTTTCCACTTTCACAACCTCTTCAGAAGCCAAACTGTATTATGAAAAATTTGAAGTCTTCTATACATGGTTCAGGGCAACGCTGGATAAGTTATTTCCAAGCTAGCAATGAGAAAGCTAAGTTACCAACTAGTTCTCAACCATATTAATGTTGTGGTGTTCACCAGTTCACATGGGTGCAGTACTGGTTATTCCACAACTCTGGGAGAAAAGTGTCCATAGGGAAGTAGTTTTTCAATCCTGCAGGTGGTGCTACTGAGCCATGAAGTCTTTTGAAAATCTGGCTTGTAATGGAAGAATCGAATTACTTGAAAAAATCATCAGGCATCACCCATCATGCAGCCGCCTCATGAGTGATGTCACTCTTGATCTCAGCTTACCAGACACAATCACTTAAAGATCATTGCACTGTCATACTTTATAGTGGAAGTTGTTGGGTTTGGCAGCAGCAAAGGGGTTGCTCAGTGGTTTTTAGCACCCAAGTATGACAGTGAGGTATTTTGAGTTTTTGGCATACTCTTCTGAATGGGAATGACGTGTTTTAAAATTTGAGAGGTTTTAACTCTTATGTTACCAAATTAGTAACTTTTTACTCTGAAAAATTATTTCAAGCTTTCAATTTTGTAAAGGAGTAGATAAGCTCATTTACTTTCAGCTTCTATTAAAATACAGTAAGATTCTAATTTAATTTAACATTTGTTTTCAAAGATAAATGTAAATTCATCCCCTTGGGTTTTTGTTCCATTGGTTTGTATTCACAATGTAGGCAGGTGACATTCCTGGCTGGAAACCCAGGAATCTATGGGACAGGGAAGGCAGCCAGAACAGGAGGATTCATCAGGCACCCACCAAGATCAGGAGCTGCAAGAAGGGAGACTCAAGAAGCAAAGATTATGGGTCAGACACAGAATAAGAAGGGTGTAAGAATGAACTATGTAGTAATAATTCTGCTTTGGTCATGAACTGAACTGTAGGATGATCTGGTAATAGTTTTTTCAGTAATTAACTTTCTGGCTTAACTTTCTGACGACTGCTGAAAATTATAATGGATTTATTTTTTTTTTCCCCCCGGTGGTTACATAGAAATAAATTACAGTAACAAAAAAAGAGGGAGGCATAATAAACTTAACATCTGGGAGGCTCTCAGTGACAGATGCTCAAAATGTGTCTCCTGGGGAGATAGGATTCCAGTGACCTTGACCCACAGTAGTTATATCTTAGAGATGCCCAGTAAAATGTTGTTATTCACAGAAGAAAGACGTGTCAGGAACACACTGTCTTGGCATACAAATAAAATTGTGTTACAAAGGGAATCATACCGGGGGAAGGAATCCAGAATTTGTTTTCATGCCGAGCAGGATCACATTTCATGATTTCAAATGGAAAATAACCGAGTATATAGCTAAGAACATTAATCTAGTCCCTGATTCTAGCACATGCTGGAATACTATTAATCCTGGGATTAATCCTATGGGATAAACTACTCCAAATTACTGTTAAATCATACTGTATTTGAATTTCGGTGAGCAAGTATGCTTTAATTTTATTGCTTTATGTATTTCTTCTATAAACAAAAAGATATTGTTTTCATTCCATTTTGCATAATAAGAGTATTGTTTTCCTATAAAAACTTCTAGAAATGAAGGAAGACAGTACGTCTTCCATAAATATCTCTCACTACTTCATGGCAAAAATATAATCAAGAACTGTGAGAACCTTAAACAAACCACTCTTGATTTGGGGGATAAGGCACAAAAAAAAGCCCTCAAAACTCATAAAAAATAGTTCCTACAATAGAGAAATTAACAGCCTTTTTCCTGGTATGCTGCCTAAAAATAGGCAGACCACTAGGAATATTAAGTAAATCAAGGCCAGCAAATTATTCAAAACCTTTAAAACAAACATTAGAACATAATAAAAGTTAAAAATTCGAAGGGTGTTGCAACAATCAGAGAATTAGTTTAAAGCTGGTACATCATTAAATTCTAAATTCTGCCACAATTGTCACCTGGGCATTGCAGTTAAAAGTAAAATCTCAGTCAGCAGTTCAATATCACACAACCTCTGCAAGCAAGATGAAGTACTTGTGAGGTCAGTCTAGATTAGTCTGCCTGTACGTAGCCTATCCTTCAGCACTGTAATCCTCACTCAAAGGTGTATTGACTGTTTTCCTCCTCAGATCTGGATGGTTGGAAGAAGGGGAGGTAGGTTAGCCCCAGCCAGGCCAGTGATGCACCTCTCCTTCAGGGACCCACAAATGTGATGGGAAAACTTAGCTGGCCACTTTGCCTTCTCTTCATGCTTATTTGTAATATGAAAGCTCATACAAAGCTCACAGTGCTCCGCTGGAGCTGGTGGGGGCTCAGGTATAAGATCATATGAAAGGCTGCAGGGTTATAATATAGATACATAAAAGCCAGCTCTAGGCAGTTAATTCAGGCATGCAATTGCTAACTGATCTGATTTCCTACATGTTCTGTGAAAAAAGTGAGGCATCACCAGGTGGGCATACAAAGACATCCCAACTTTGAAATGTAAACTCTTTCCTTTGCTTTCTTCTAGAAAATTCCATGAAGACTGTTGAGTCTTTGTGACCCCTGAGCTACCATCATATTTTCTTAATACAAGATCATTGAGCCCCCATTTTTAGAGAAATTGTAGAAAGGAAATACCCATGGACTGGGGATCCATTCAGTATTAAAACTTAGCTCCTTCTTACCACAGAATATTATAACAAATTTTTCTACAGGGCAGGAGGATGCATTTGAAATGACAACTTCTCAGTGATGTGGCTGTTTATTTTAAGGCCACACTAGTAAGTGGTCCTTGAAAGACTTGATATAGAAAGAATCAAGGAGGTGGAAACAGCCTTTGCATCCAAACCCACATATCAAAGTGACATTTCTAAGAGGCAACAATTAGGAAAAGATGAAGAAACATCAGAGAAAATCTTGTGCTTATTTGTCTAGTCTTTCACCTCAGAATTTAGATATGGGAATTGTCTATAAGATGATATGATCACAATTAAATATTCCTTACATCTAATTCTACTTTTCATAGGCCTCTGACACTAAAGCAGGAATAAACAGTATTCATGGTATGAGGTGTTGTAAAATCCTATAATCTGAAAATATCTCCAAATGAAAGTGTTATAACTTCCAAGAAAGAACTTTTTAAAGAAGATAGCTATGGCAAGAGCAGATCAGAAAACACTTTCTGCAAAACAGAACAGTTTGTGAAGTTACCAGCTGAGCCTTATGATTAATCAGTTCTGACTGAATTCTCTGTTTAAAATCAATACACAGAATGTAATGCAACATGTCTTTGGAACACAGTTGCATTTGCTCCCATTTTTTGACTATTTCATGATCAAGAGTAACAGAAAATAGGTTCACTATAATTAACTGTTCAACAAAAAAGAGAAAACATTGAGTATATTAGACATAAAAGCATTTAAAATATTAGGTTTTCATCCTGTGTCCTAAAGCATTTCAATCTTCATAGGAGACCACAGAGAAAACCTGGACCTTCATATATTGGTGCTGCTCAAACACAGAAAGCATCAGAGATGAAACCAGAAATGTAAAAACTATGCAAGCAACTCTGCAAAGACGGACTTTTTGTTCCCACATGAAGCTCATTAGAGCACACACTGAAATCTACTTGCCTGGGACCAATTTTACCACTAAAGCAAACTTGGTAAGACACATGGAATGCATAGGATAGGCAGAAGATGAAAGAAACACCATTAACTCTATCTCAAAGTATGTCACAGGTGGCTGAATTCTGGAATTTCTGTTTTGTGCGGTCATTTATTTCTTCAACATTTGACAGAAATTGAAATAAAATGTTAAAACCTCACATGAGGTGAAATGTCTAGAAAAGCACAATTTAGAAATATTAAATATTATCTGGATTATCATTTCAATAAATCAAAAAGTGTCTTCTCACTAAAGCTTACCATTATAAGTCATACTGTGAAAGTCAACATGATAAAGGCAGAACAAGACACTTCAGTTTTATCACAACATTCCATTAAGAAGCTGCTCACAGCAACTGAGAATTGACAGTTCCTGCAACAAACAGCATGACTTAATCCGATCTTTGCTTTTCAAAGAGAAAAGTTTTCAGAGTTCTTTAAGACAGTAATACACTCATACATCAAGAGTCTAAAACATTCACAGAATTTCAAGGACTGGTAAGACCTTTAAAAGTATTTTTAGCAGTGTGTATTATTGTCTGCAGAAGAATTATTTGTCTTCCTCTGTTTGTGATTAGTTTTTCTTGATGCTCATAATTTTTCTTTCTTTCTCAAAAAACATTAAATGACATCAGCTGCTTTCCTCCAAGTCGCACAAAACCCCACATGACAGCACAGCTGGCAGACACCACAGTTTGTGCAGTGGTTTCTGGACGCCACTTTGAGATCCTGTCTGTCTTCTGGGAACTTTTACTGAGACTGTCAAGGTACTCCTGGGAACTCTCTGAGAAACACCAGGGTGCCTGTTGCTGCCGGGAAAGGTCAGCTGCAAGAGGTTGCTACCACTCAGAGACTCTCACAGTGGGAGGAGGCCAAAAGCCTGCACAGCATTAGGGTGACGAGAGAGTGGCTGGATCCTGCAGTCTCATGAGCTTCAACCCCAGCTTCATCAAGCGGGTGGAGAGAACAGAACCTCTGTTTATTGAGTTGGGAAAGGGAGACTCCCACAATGGGAAGTGGTGAGTCAGCCCTGGAGGAGAACAAGTTGGACATGAGCCAGCAATGGGCCCTTGCAGCAAAGGTCAACACCAGGCTCTTGGGCTACATCAAGCAGAGCATTGTCATCAGGTCAATCGAGATGATCCTTCCACTCTGCTCAGCACTGCTGGGATACATCTGGAGTGCTGGGCTTCCCAGTACAAGAGAGGGATGGACATACTGGAGTGAGTCTAATGAAGGGCCATGAAGGGGATTAAGGACATCTGCCATACAAGGAGAACATGGGAGAGCTAGGTGTGTTCAGCCTGGTGAGGTAAAGGCTCAGAGGGATCTAACAATGCATTTAAATATCTGATGATGGAAGTAAAGACAGAGCCAGACTCTTCCCAGTGGTGGCCAGTGACAGGACAAGACACAAATTGAAATACAGCAAATTCCATTTAAACAGAAGAAAAAACATTTTTACTGTGAGGGTGGCCAGATACTAGAACAGGTTGCCCAGAGAGTCTCTGAACTCTCTTTCCCTTCTTGGATAGACTCAATGCCCAACTACACATGGCCCTGGGCAGCATACTCGAGCTGACCCTGCTCTGAGCAAGGTGGCTGAACTAGACAATCTCCTGAGGAGCCTTCCAAGTTCAGCCATTCAGTGTATCTGATAAAACTACTTTCAGTCTATAATCATGCCTTTGTCATTGTAATATTATTGCTTTGTGAGAAAGGAACTACATATGGTGTCAAATCCTTTCTCAATGGACTTCTTTTACTTAGCGTTCTATCGCTCATCTCCATGTGAGTGCTGTCTCATTCTCTTTGTTATCTCCGTCCTATTCACTGGCAGACAAAATATGTTTGATTTTTCTGAATTGTTGAATTTTAAATGAGATTAAAATAGAATCAAATTTGAATGACACAAAAAAAATAGTTTCATAAGATTTAAAGTGATTTAAGTAAATTCTAAGATCATTGTATATTTCATTCAATTCATGAAATTAATTCGATATTAACCTGTTTCTTTGGCCTGATTTATTTATTTTATTTTTGTTGGTATTTTTATGGTTTTAACAAAAGAGGAAATGGCTCGACAAATATTTGCTTAATTTCTGTATTTTCTTCCTCTTTTTTTTTTTATTTCATACATTATGGTTCATTTATGTTAACAACTCCTACATTTTAAAGATTCAATTAGTATAATACCTGTATTTTTATTTAAGAGACTATAAGACATCCTGGTCCATGATGGAGGTGAAGATGTAGCACCAAGCAGTGACACCGCTGTCACAGCAGAATGAAAATCTAAAACAAGGTAAGAAAAAACTGAAAAGAAAAATACCCTTTACTGTCAGCAAGGGAGGATGAAGTAGAGGACTTATGTGATGCTTATTCCCCCTAGAAATGCGCTCACATTGCAAATCACAGCTCACCCTTTGATCTTTCAATTTAGACCTCTGTTGCCACTTTTCTGAATATACACTGTAAATGCAATTTTAGTCACAAAAGGTGAGCTCCCTCCAGAACATGGGTCTACCAGAATGTCCATCTTGGTAAGGTTCTTCATTCTGTTTGCCAGTCATCTTCTGCTGTTAGAAAAATAACAGGATATTTATATGATACTTCACTCTAATACCCTCCTGATTCGGTTCTCATCTAAATTTAGACATACACAACAAAGATGTCTACATCTGAGAAAATCGCTTTGGGAACCCCATCATATGGATCATACATTTGGTAAAATTTGCCTGACCTACTTTGAGCATCACTATCAGGATGACCATGCCTTAAAAGTAGTTGCTTCTCTTTTAGCTGTAGAGGGAACTAAGCAAGATTAGTTGAGACATAAGTGTCCTTGTAAGAGAAAGATTAAATATCTGAGAATAATCTCAATTAAAGTACCTGTAGTCCAATTTGAATTTGGGGTTTTAAAGTCAAGAGGTATGGGCTAGGACTCAGACCTGTGCTGTGACCCACACCTAATGTAGCTGTACCCTAAGGCAGAAGAAATCTTGCAGTGCTGAGGTGTACTTCAGTGAAGTGGGAATAGCAACAGCAAAGCAGTGACAAGAAACAACAGCAGAAACAGTTTTCAGAGGCAGTAAAAGGAGCAGAAACCGCAAGTAGTAGTGTTTTGAAGGAGATAGTGAGCTGACTAGCAGCCAGGCAATGAGCACCTAGTGCAACATAAACAGGGAAGAAAGGTTGTGGCTTTCATTGTCAGTAAATCTCAGTTGGAGGAGTACTCATCTAAGGATCATTACCACCATTTAAGTTCTTCCCACTTTAAAATCTATCATCAGCTATTTATCTAAGATGATATAACTCTGTTTTCCTTGCCTCAGACAAAGTGAGACCTTTATCTTCCCTAAGGCTTTTACAAACATTATCTGTGTGTAGGTGCTGTTCTTTCTGAAGCACCCAGAAGGTGTAATGTAGCGTCTAGAATGGAGCATGAGCTGCAGTCGTTTTAACCTTTTTTAGTGGAAATCCTGAGAAGCTGGACCTAGCCTTTTTTTAGGGTTAGGTCAGACTGAGCTTGACTAAGTGCTTCCTGCAAGAAAACAAAATAAAGCAGCAGCTTCATTCTGTAGAGCATCTTTCATGCAAAACAAAGCAGAAATACCTTCAAAAGCAAGAAGGAGTAATAGAATGATTTCTTTTAATGAAGCCCAATGAAATCATAATAAAATGCAAAACTAATCAAAGACAAAGATAAGGAAAGAATTCTAAGAATCAACACAAATTAAAAACAAGAAAAAACAGGAAATCCTGTCAGGGTAGTTCAAAACAAGGAAAAAAGCAAAAAAAATGCATCTAGATAGCCATAGCACCAATATTTCACTTCAATTTCCTTAGCAAAATGAGACCACAGCCTCCAGACTTTTTTCTCATATAGTATTTGAAATTCAAGCTGCCTTATGGCAAAAATAGATTGTGTAAAAGAAAATTACTACGGGTAAAACATAACTTGGTTATCTCCAGAAAATACAGTGTTGCCAACCTTCCATGACACCATAAAGGTGGTTCATAATAAAGATTGATGACCATAAAATCAGTGTATGAATGAGAACATTTAGAACAAAACATAACTCAAAAGCAGTTCTCAAGATCCTGTCTCATCATTGTTCAGTATTTGGGACTGGAAATACTAGTAAGCACAAGTCACAAAATGGCTGTAGATAAAACTTTTCCTGTTAACTGAGGATTTTGTAATCATTCTTCCCACTGTCTTTTTTCCAGACTTAGACCTTTCTTTCTGCTGCTCTTAGGGAAAAAAACACTTTTTCATATTAGATGCCTTATCTGCCAAAAAGATAACTGCATTTTTCCTTCCAGCAGTTCTGATCCCACAGTCATCCCTTCTGCTGTCAAACTAGTTTATTCAAAAATGACTCTTGAGGTTACTTTTCACTCAAGAAGAAAAAAAAAAAAAAAGATGTGGGACTTGTTTCCCAGCTTTCATCCTTCTGGAACTGGTTACTAGTGTGCCTCTACTGATTTCCCTGTGGCAGTGAGCATCAGTGGTCCTGCCTCCAAAAGACCACCTAGCGTCTAGCTTCCATATTGTTTCTACTAAGCCTAGCTGTGAAGATGTAGGGGTTTAATGATGCAGAATATGGCTCTCAATAGTGTTTGCCATTCAGAATTAAATTCCCTGTGCCAAATCACATAGGAATGTAATGTGTTAACAGTGTGCAGCCCACCACAGTACTTCTTGAGTAATGAATCTCAGGTGAAAAAAGCCCCAAAACATTATTTATACATATTTTTTCTGCTGTAAGTGTACAAGAGTCTTAATTTTGGAAAATTAAATATTGCACATAGGCTCTATTACCATTTTTAGACCCAGAACAACTTCAAAGACCATCAAGTTCATCTGCAATGATAATATTTATTGTGGGTTTTCAAGAGAGGCTATGAACAAGTGCTCTGAACTTTAAAAGCAATCATGACAAATCATTTAAAGCAGAGAATGCCAAGTGTTTTGACATCCAGGCCACATGGTGCTTACAAATAGAGACTGGGAGCCAGAGTGGAATTGCTCCCTTGGGTTATATGATGTTTGTTTCCACGACCTACTGTGGTCCTCTTGTTCAAGAGTACTGTACATTTCCTTTCCATATGAAACACAACTATTTCCAGTTCATAGAATTATTTAAAAGGTCACTATCAAACCATGTTCTAAAATTCACAGGCTTAGTCAGATTCTCTTTAAATGTTATGTGGCTTGTGGTATATGGTTAATGATCCTGAAATTTAGCCATTTGAACAAGTTGCTTCCAAAGAACTCGCTCTCTACCTGTTCCCCGAGAAGGCCAGTGTAAATTCAACAAATTCTGACATTTTCACCCTTACACAGAGCTTGAAAAGTGGCCCAGATCAACAGTGCTCCGTATTTTTCAGGGTATGAAATGTATGATACCAGTTAACCAGAATGTAACATTTTCTTAACAAAGGCCACAGCTGTATTTGGAAAAACTGTATACCTATGAGGCCTGACGCTTGTCTAGTTTCAAACTCAGTGTTTTCTCCAGAAGCATACTTGTACATTTTACAGTCTCTTCACCTCCCATGGGTACATTTAACCCATACACTTAAGAGGCCAAGGAGCACAGCACTCTGCCCTCAAGCCAACTAAATATCGTTTTAGCATATTCAGCAAAAGTCAGTACTGAAATTAAACAAATCCCCTCCCCCTGCTTGTACACAGATTTCTAGCCTTTAACCCCACATATAGGAGGAAGTACATGGAGCACTGATAAGACCTTGAAGAACTCTCACCACCAGTTACCTCCTATCTAAAGCCTGGGACACAGGAAAGATTTCTCCAGTTTCATAAACTGCTGTTCATCCGTTGAGCCACAGTCATGAATCATGTTTATGTTCTCAATTCTGGGAAAACAAGATAACGCATATTGATGAAGCAGATTGTAGCAATTCCACATTATCTCACATCTGCAAGGAGGTAAGAGAATACATGCAGATATTGCTACTCTGTGATGCACAGCGACTTACTAAATCACAAAACCCATGAGTCACAGCTAAGGCAATCTTCAAGCTACGACTCCCTATTTTCTACAACAACCTGGGAAAATTCAGTGCAACCACACTACACATGGATTATTCCCAATGACTCCAGTGTCTCCGTAACTCATAGGCTTTGGCAAGTATCTGAACTCTCTGCTATGCAAATCACAGGGATGATTGGTAAAGGTTTCTGATTTGCCTTGTGTCTACATTGAGCCAGTTTTCCAAGTAATTTATGAATATTTAATACTCAAAGAAATTAACTAAGGGGTTTATGAAAGAGGAAACCTCTATCTATCAACATTACAAGGATCAGTGGGCCAGTTCACACACAAATATTTGTTTTATTTCAATGTGTTTGGTTTTCTTTCTCCTTTTTATACCCCGGTTATTTTATGTAGGAAACACTAAATGGTTATTTTGTGATTAAATGAAAGGTAGCTCCTCATCTAAGATGTAACAAACTAAGTAAGAGAACTGAGATTAATTACAGGGCATGGATAAAGCTTGTCAGTGCTGCCTAGATAGTAAAGCCTAAATCCCAATCACAGCGGAACACCTCCCAGAAATCTTAGCAAATTCAGGAGGCCAAGATTATACTTTTTGAGTTATAATGTCTTTCTCTACTAGCTACTACTAGCTATTTATGGAGCATCTAAGATGGATAACCAAGACAGTAAATTGCTTAATGGGAAGCCATTACTTAACAAATTACAGATTATTAAGACCACAGAGGTGACACTAAGGACTATCCAGAAAGATACCTGGTTTATATTTCACCAGCTCTTGTTATANAGTTTCCTTTTCTAATCACTAAGTCTCTCTCGCTTATTCCTTTTCTCTTCCCCTTTGGGGAGGGAGGGGGGTTAACAGAGAGCATCTGTTAGGTCTTAGGGGCTGCCCTGACCCTAAACCACAACATCTGTAAATACAAGACTTGTATTGGATAGAAGACATTCCCAAACTAGAAATGTTTTCAGAGATACAGTAGCAGTTATTTTCTGTTACATGAGAATCCATTATATCATGCTATAAACCATTATTCTTCCAAGGTGAAGCTAAAACGGTATCAGAGGAAAAGAAATCTCATTCATTTAAAGGAGGTTTAACAGGGTGAAATCCTGTATTTGATAAAAATAAACATGTATTGAGTGGTAGGAACACCATGTTTGTCTTCAGTTTCAGATTTAGCTGAAGATTGTGAGCAGTGAAAGATCTGATGATTCAGCCAGAACTGTCATACAAATTGGGTCAGAGAGAAATGGGACAGAGGAAATATTTATAAGCTTTTGTGGTGCTTACACTAATACAAAGAAGATATTTCACTTTGCCAGGTCGCTGGCCCCTAAAGAGCAAGGTTGTTTTGTTTAGAGGTATGGGCATACTATTAATTTTTGCTGGGCTGCATCCTAGTCGCAGCAGTTTTTCTGTGACTAGGTTGTGACTATCACTCAGGAGATAATCTGCCAATATCAGTATGGTTGACTCTCTACACTCTTCTCACAAATTTCCCTTTGAGAGATATGTTCAAAACAAGCAGTGTGGTATCTAACACACAGAATCTAAGAACTAGAAAACTTCTCTATGCACTTTTTTTTTTTTTCCCCTGAGGAACAGTTAAATATTTCCACATGCACAAACAAATGATTTTTAATACAAGTGCAGAAGAGTTATTCAACAGTTTTATAGAGTTATTGCTCCACAACTTTATACTGGGTCCTTCAAAACTGAAAGCAGGTCAAATTGTATTAAATTAAAGAGGCAAAGAGTGATAGGAAAATGGTTTCAAAAGATCAGAAGTTAGCACTTGATTTTGACTTTAAAAAAAACCACATACCACAGACTTGCCCATTACTCCTAGTCTCTTTTATTAAAAGATAAGACAATTCTGATCAGTTATACTTTTGCTCCCCTGAGAGCATTACCCCTGCATGAAAAAGACATTGATATGGTATTTCACAGCAGTCATTTGAGTCTTTAGATTTGGAAGTATTTGGAATTAGAGCAGCTGGCTGTAGTCCACACCAGGACAGTGAAAAACTCAGCCTTTTTGTCCTGCTAAGGTTCCTACTAAAAAAGGTCTTGTTTTATTTTTCATTGTCCAAAGTTTCAGATCTGAATTTAAGTTCAAGCTAACTTAAGGTTTTTCCAGTGTTAGAATGGTCAGTAGTGAAGAAATTAAAACTGGTTTAAAGCAAAGCTGGTCCAAATCCTCAAAACAGGAGTCTTAGCTTTGTATAAATCACATTGGAATAAACCAGATTTTTTGATTTAGACAAACTTTAGTTCTGCCTCTGTAAGTGAACTGTAAAAAACATTGGATCCCATTGGCATGTCACTGCTACTTTTTTTTCCCCCCAGATACTGAAATTACTGATTAAACTGATATGAGAAACTTAGTTTGATGTTTTTTATATATTTTTGGAGAGGCCATTCAGACAAAAAGGGGAGAAAAATATATTCTACCCACTTTCCATCTAGAGAAATATTATACAGTTGTAGATCTACTGTCTTTAATGCTCTGATGTATAAGTCCTGTGTTTGAGGAGAAAACTGGACCAGAAAAATACTAAGGAGGTCATAGCACACAGGCTTGTTACTGCTTTAAGATTTTATAACTTGCAAAGTCATTTCTTCTTATCTTGAAAATGAAAACAGTCTGTTTATTCAAAACTTTCTGAAAGTAATTTCAAAAAACTCTGTAAATAGGTTACTATACAATAACCAACTCTCAGAAGCAGAGCATTAAGCAGCATGTAACTGCATTCCCTCCTGGGAATCCGGTATTCTGCAAGGCCAAAATGATTCTTTTCCATTTTCAGAACACTTTGTCAACATTTTTGGGGATTGGCCCCAAAATGGTAGATTGTTTTCCCTTTCTATAATAAAGATTCCAAAAGATAACTAAAAAAAATTTGGAGGGACACCCTCTGAGTTCAATGTAATATAGAGACGGGTCATGGGAAGCAAAAGCTATATTCCAGTCTAATGAGTCACACAGCTATTCAAACTATATTTTTAGGCTTTTACCAAAATGAAGGTGTCCCTAAGTACATTTCCAGGCAATGACGTTGCAACGTTAAAGTAATAAGTTAGCAGTAAGGATATAGAGTAAATTTGTGTAGTAAATGAATGAGTGGCGTTCCTAATTTTAATATGTTTAATATTGTCTGATACCTCTACTGCATGATTCAGTAGAGACAAAAGAAATATGCAATGCAGGCACACAAGAAAGCAAATGGTCTGTCCATAGAACTTTAATGCAGAAGTACACGCAAGAAATCTTTCAAATTCGAAAAGGAAAACTTTTTGCAACTCCTACCTTAAAAACCTTCTGAAAGACAAGCATATTTTCTAACCTCCTGGCTGCTGAAGACAAAGGGCATAAGCAAATGCACATCACCCAGTTATGCTTTCTCTTATGAAGAGATCCTTTCTCCAGTTTTTAAAAGAAAAAGATGTGGCCATTTATTTTGGGAGAGGGCCTATGGTTCTCAGGCAGACTGAGGCTGTTGTGCTGAGCACAGCTAACTGCTTACTCCTGCCTTCCCTGCTGTTCCTGCTTTGGGTTGTCCCCCTGGTAGGCACAGGGACTGGGGTTCCTTCATGCACTGGATCCCCTCCTAAGACTTCCCATACATTAAAAAGCGCTTCAATGCAGTGGAAGTGGGTTCATACTGATGGGTCTAACATGCACAGTGGAAGCCCATTAGGAGATATAACTTCAGACTAGAGCTAATCTGGCCCTGGGAATTTCACACCCCTTAGCAGGAGGAGTGCCTTGAGATCTTGAAGCATACCTCCCAGTTTAAAGTTTTCCCAGAAAGAATTGAGTCTGTGTTCTGTGAGACCAAAGCACAATATGAACGGACTCACAGTCAGTGTGTGAAGACAGGGATTAATTTCTGAAGTGTACTCCTAATCTAAATTAAAGTGCTAGCACAGATGCACTCAAAGGTTCCACACTCTCCTGCACTGGAGACTTCGTGCTGAGTACAACATTACTAATTCAAAGACAAAGTCCAGCAGCATGAAGTTAGTTGTATGTGGGGATCAGAAGTCTGATAACAATCAGTTCACAGAATTTTACCAAAAGCAAGTTGCCTTTGACCTTAAGATAGATTTGTGCTAGTTAAAATGACCCAGGAGATTTTGTTAGACTGCCATACCAGCCAGACACAGTGATTGCTCAACCTTACAGGCTGCAACCCACAGTTATACTCTTAATAGGCCAGACACAGTCCCTTCGACAGAAGCAAGATAATATCAACAAAAATAATTCAGCTTGGTGGTTATCAAAAGCTTTTAGTGTTCAATATCACCATGCAGCTAGTGAGTGTTTGAAACAATTTGCTGACTGTGTCCTACTTTTTTCTCTTTCCTCTGTTAGCTTTAGTTTGAGAGACAGTTTCCAAGCAGTGTTCACTAGTAAAGGACATCACTTGCTATTAACATTTAGAAATTAAATCCTTCTCTGACAACTCAGCCTGATGGAAAAAACCCCATGTTCTGCTTTCCTGCTGCACCATCAAATGAACCAAATTAACTTCCAGAAAGGACACAGGGCTCACTCTCCTGCATATTTCAGCTGCTAGCTGTCAACTGGGACTTACAAGTACTCGAATCAAGATGTCAGATAATTGTGGCTTCTTAGGAACCTTTAAAAACTCTGTTTTAAAAGCTATACAGTGCCTCCTCTCTATACAGAAACATAGAGAGCTGACTACTCCAGCTACAACATCACACCGTACATGGCAAGGACTGAAATTTATTTACCCTCGAAAAGAAGCCAGTGGCAGGTATCTTTGAGCTAGGACAGCACTGCCAGGAGGAGTGATAAGTGAAGGTCCAGCTACAGGTTTGCAGTGCTCAGACAATACTTACTGTTAAAATTGACTCTTGCGTTATGTGTTTAGCTTGATTTCAATAAGAGATTAATACTGTATGCCTGTGGCTATGGCTCCACACAATCTGTACCACTTCATACTAAGCCAGCTTAGGTGCCTCCACACCCTGCTCTTCCATCCTGCTGGCACCAGGGTGAGCCTGAACTAAGCTCCAACTGCTCTCACTGATGGACACACACTACAGCCATTCCCAGCTCAAGAAGCTTGAGTTGACTCAGGTCCTGACAAGGTTCCACTCTCAGTGAAAGCGGACTGCAAGTGGACCTCTGCTGAGCTCTTACCCACTTGGTCTGTGTCCCACACACAATCACCAGTCAGCCAAAGATGAGCAGTCATGCACCTCTGCTTTGATAGGACAGAGAGAGCACCAACTCACTTAGTTGCAGTATAGCCCTATATACTGTCACCAGCTTGACTTTGACCATGGGCCCTCTGAAATTACTCTTGGCCTCTGATGTGAAGATCTTACATCAGCAGTGCTCACATGAAGCTGAAATTTTTCAGCCTGCCCACTGGACATCCCTTTTCACTGCCAATCCTAGCAGTATGAAGTGCAGTCTTTAGGGCCTGCTCCCACCAAAGCTAATGAAAGTTAATTGACATCAGTGGAGGTTGTACTCAGTTCCTTATCAGAAAAAATAGAAGGAGTAAATACAAGAGATACAATACACTTGCTAATGTACCTAGTACTGGCAGTAATACTAAAGCACAACACATACAATACCACTTACAGTGAGGCAATCACTACTCACTGGGGACCCCAAAACTCAACATAGCATTACAACCATCATTAGCAGCAATGAGATTTCATGAACACCTCCTACGAGTCCCATTTGTCACACCGACAATAAATATCGAGCTTGTGCGCGTATCCATTAATGCCGTTAAAATGCTTTGGAATGAATGCCTGATAACAGGTTTAGTACTTTAAATTAACTTAGAGGAAATACCAGCTGGTAAACCCAAGGCATTATTTCAAACTTGTTATTTTAAATAAAGTTGATATTAATTACATTTGCTTTTAACCAGTCTCTTCAAGGCTACAGATTTGCTGCACACCAGTCACCAGAGCTCTTGTTTGTACAGCAGCCAACTGTTCATCTATTGGTGTTAAAAAGGGAGATGGAGACGGATGAAAAGGCTGTATATCAGGAGGGAAGCTTTTACCCTTTGGGGCATTAAGACACACAGCAATAATAATGCTGACCTCCCAGAGTCAGGTGGATGGCTGAAGCAACTAAGAATGGTGCCAGCACTCAGCAACACCAAGTCACAGTGTTTCTCCAAGTTATCCCTGAATCAATCAATCCATCTTCAGTTACAGATCCAATTAAATCACCCATGGGAATCCACCCTCAAAAAGAACCCATCCAGATGAATTCAGGTTGATTGTCCCAGAGTTTTTATCCTGGTGTGGAATAAAGCAGGCAGCACCTGTCTCCAGCTATGACACTGATGGTTTGGTTGTATCCCAGTCCCTGTTGTCCCTTTCCTGCTGAAGATGACTGTCCTTACAGGTTCCCTTAAAGAAGTGGTTCATGTGGAAGCTCCCTACTCTATTTGGTCAGAATAATGCAGACCCTTTGTGACACTGTTTAAGAGTTTTTCTTGAAGCAGCATGTAGGGCATGGAGATGAACCCCTCTTCAGGAAAAGCTGTAAGTGCAGTAGTTTTCAGCAGGACAGACATACTGTCAACCCATAAAGCTGTTTACTGAATGGATAACTTCCAACAGCCCTGATTTCTCTTCCTCTTTTACTTGGAGGTTTATAATTCCCAAGTGTAGGAACATTACTACTTTAGATTTGCTTCCATAATTTAAGTGCAACAAATAATTGAAGACAACTGTCAACAGCCACTTCTCCTCTTCTACAAATAACAGGTCAACATCAGACATATGTGCTCTCAGGTTCCTAGGGCTATGGTGTCAATGGATGGAGACACATCAAAATGGAGTACCTGTAATGGAATATCTCTTTAAGGTACACGTGCTCTTCTTTTATATTTTTTTCAAATTACTTCTTCTGTGTACGAATTTCTTAATTTTCATTGCCAAGTATTTAGAGCAAAACACTGGATGTGAAATAAGAGAGCATAGAAAATCGGAGGCTAAATAAAATTGTATGTCTCTGCATATTTCTGCTTTTCTTCTACATTTCTCCTGCTTTATGTTCACCGTTTCATTCTCAGGATACTAAGCTTTTAGTGTAGCATGTTTTTAAAAAGTTATAAAATATGGAGCAAGTAATTTCCAACTGAGATGAGTTAATAATAGTAATAAAACAACCACCTACATATTTCTTACTTGAAGATCTCACAGCATCACAGACCTTTATGGAAAAAAGTTATAGCTAGGAAAATTGAAGTATGAAAAGATGGTATGATTAAAACACAGTGCTAGTAAAACTGGGAAAGTCCTTATTCCTGTCAACTTTTACAACTTTCAAGGATAAGACTTTATATGGAGGTATGCTTGAGAGTTACACAAGCCTAAGTAAGACAACTATTTAACAAACAAAAAAATAATCATAAGGAATTCCATTATTTCCATCATGTGAGAACAACAAGCTTCTCTTTTATTCCTGCAGCACAATCCACCCATTCTTCTTTCCCTGTTATCTACTCAGAAAATATAATATTGAGACACTGTATGCCAGTTGTCCAATTCAGTAGGTGTCTCTGAAGGGTAGGAGATTTCTCTAAAATACTTAATATTATTGGGAGCATATGCTGAGAATTTTTTGCTGCCATTGAATTTAGCATATACTCTTCAAGTTCCCTGTTTGGAGGAATATATAGACTGGGAGCTGTCTTTATGCATTACAACTCCTGTTAAGGCAGGATTTTATTGCAATTCCTTGTTCATAGATGTTTTAGACTGAACTGCAGAGCAATATCAGTTTTCTATCCCTGATGACCAACCATTTGGCTGAGTCCTGTTTCACCATGTACTCTACTGCCTCCTTTTCCATAAAGCAGATGTTGTAGGAATTGTCTGCCTCAGAGTTGCAGGTTTCAGCTTGTTACATTGTGGAAATAATTTGAATTAATTGAAACCATAGGATTCTTTGGAATGCTATTGACTTTTTACATATTGCTTACCAAGGGAAAAATATTATGGTCATCACCCAAAGGAGAGGTGTAGAGGAGATCATCTCTAGTCTAGCCCATAGCATTTGAGATTATATCATTACCTTATGCATGGCAGAAGGTTTACCTTATCCTCAGGGCTCTGAACTCAGATCTGGGTGAGTGCTCTCAGTGCTATAAAAGATAGATACCACCACTGTCAAAAATGTCTTCTGTAAGGAGCAGCCTTAGTAGATTAAGTCATTCAGGGGTCTGTATTCAAAGAGATCTACTTCAGGACAGGTGAATTCTGCCTCTATGCATCTGTAGCTACACACAATCAGAGATGTCCAGGCTAAGAGGTTCATGTTTTCACTGGGTACTAGGGACTAGACTTGAAAAATGAGGTGTTCTTCACTGACTCAGGTGTAGGAGTCAAAAAAAAATTATATTTAAAGTTAGGTGAAACAAATTGCAATAGTAATATTGGACTTAAGCACTTCAATTACTACTTTAAATGGCCAAAATCCCTTTTGAATAAAGTCCTTGGTAGAGAAATCTGACTGTCTTAGAGCAAAAGCACTCCAGCCAGCTCTTAACCAGTAGGTGACCATCAGCTAGTGGTTCATAGTTCTTGGGCCTCTTTTTTCAGTCTGTGCCCATACTTTCAAGACCTTCACTGTTATCTCATGCCTCAACTCTGCATCTTAACAGGAGACACCTGGTACTCACATAGCAAGCTCTCAGGGTTAGTTGATAACAAACCCAGGCTGGGCTTCTGTAGTTAGCTTAAGGCACTGTTAGCATAAGATACAGCATAAGGCTTGTGTCCTGCTGCTAACAATAAAAATACTGTTTGCACTGAGACATTATGTATAAAAATACTTCTACATTGGTTACCAGTTATGCTGTATTAGTGTGTTTATGTCTAAGTTCAAAGGAAGCTAATATTAATTAAATCTTTAATAGCCTTTTTCTACTTTACAGGTACAAAAGGTCTGGCTTTGGCTTCACTGTCAAGGTTGAAGTATGGAGAGCCAGCAGGTCTGATACTGCCTTCCATAATCTCTATGGAAGCAATGGGTGTATCTGCAGAGAAATGACCCATTATTAGTTGAGAATTAAATCCTTGTGCCCATTAGCTGGAGAAGAAAGGACAATGTTTGTAGATCATATGTTTTACTTTAAAAAGTACAAGCTCTCAGCAGTCTTGCTCACAGTCTAATAAGAAAATGGGCTTTGGAGCAGCAGGTCGACACCAGCATCTTTTTTGTTTATATCTAAGTGGACAAACCAAAATGTGCAAGTAAGCTGAGTAAGGAACTTGGGTATAATGAAATTATGCAAGTCTCCCGTTCTCTGGGACAAAATTAGGTCTGCTGGTCCAGTGGTACAGTCATGACAGCTAATCTGGAAAACAAACTCCCAATTCCTTATTGGTACCAAAAGTTTCTTACAAGACGGTGAGGACCATAATCAAACAACTACAATTCCCCATGACTAATTTTCTAGTTGATTTGCTTTATCTGGCTTAATGGCCTCCACAGACATCCAGTAAATGACATCAAGATGAGAGACTGAAGAAAACTTTAAGCAATCTAAATCCTTGTGTTTCTCTGCCTCTTTTTTTTTAGTTTTCTTTTTTTTTTTTTTTTTTTTTAATCTTCAAAAAAANCCTTTTTTTTCTTCTCTCCTTTTTTTTTGTTTTTTTTTTTTTTTTTTTTTTTTTTTGGTGGTTCAACTTCCAAGTTGAGCATTCCTCTGTTTTACAGATAAGGAAGAACATTAAAAACTGCAAGGCATTCAGGCGTGACCCTAGCAAACAGCACCTTATAAATACCTGTAAAACATGAGTAGTATTTCCAATGCTAACACTGACTTTGATTCACTGTTTTGTTCTTCTGTTAAAATCTTGCATCCTTCCCCAAGAAAGAAAAAAGCAGCATTTAAAAAATAATATTAGATAACAAGTGCTATTGCTTGTTACTGTAACATCAGTATTTTCCTATTTGTGATGGAAATGCTGCTATCATCTATATTTTATCTGTATAGTATAGCATCTGTGTGTTTACATATATATATATACACACCCATGCACACATATATTGTAAGGATTTCTATCTTCAAGAGTATAAGCAATATTACATAAGAGTTTACTCAGTTTAAACTCACTGGTAGTACAGTCTTAAAGAATAACAAGATGTGGATATAAATAAATTAAAGATGTCCTTCTGGAGCAATTTTTTCTTAAAAACTGAATTACTGTCCAACATTCACTCAGGAGGAATTACAGACATCTGTTAAGAACCACTATTTTTGTGTTGCTTTCAGCTTTATGCATGCTACTGTTCTGGGTGGAAATAAGAGAAATGATGACACTTGTATAAATCAGAAAGTAATTCACTGTAAATCACAGTAGGTCTTACTATGCAGAGTTAGAAATTACCCAGTTTACTGGGTATCAGTCTTCATAAAGTTACACTATTACTACTCTTGTCAGGAAGTGAAAGCAAATAATAATAATGCCTTGTAGCACTAATTCAGGAACTACTTAGCAAGAAATTGGGCCTCATTAAGGCATTGACCAAATTTGTAAGTGCATCTTTTCCTAATTATGATGAAATAGGATAGTGGTCTATCCAATATTGTTGATTGTTACTCAAAAGAAGTATTTAGAACATGAATCTGATAAAGGTGACCTTGTAAAAGTTTAAAGCAAGTAGACAGAAGGGGGATCACAATGGATATTGTTGGAGAGAAAATCAAATTTTATCAGAGCACAAAAAATTTCTTGAAAGATTTCAGTAATCAGGTTTTTAGAAGACCAGCAAATGTTTTGTAAATGCTTTGGCAGCTTAGCCAGTAACACTAAGAACAGCAAGAGGTGGTCTTTCCTCCCCATTTTGGTAAGATTTAAAACCATCGCTTTTTTAATGTCCTTTTACAGTAGTAATAAGTAAGCAAAGGATAGGATCCCCTAAGTATCATTAATTCTCTTTTCTTATTCACACCATTAGAAAATGGTGGCCGCAACACTAACTACTATGAATTTAAGTTGCTGTAAAACAAATGAAGTTCAGAATTGTGCACTGTTCCATGGTTCACATTAGGAAAAAGATTAGGGAATCAGTGCAGTATCGGCTACCCTCAGATGTTTCCTCCATCTAGTTTACAGTACAATGGCAAAAATGGCAGGGCAAAAGCTAGATATCTCATGTTTATTTTCATGAAAATTTTACTTAAGGGCCTCTCACTGAACATCTTATTAGTCCAAATGTGTTACTGATTTACTGGGGAGTTGGTACTCTGTCCCTACAAGAACTGTCAGTTTCAGTTTGGCTAATTCAGCTGAGAAAACATCAAATTAAAGTCTACATGTATGTTTATGACTGCTTTTTCTTGAAATAAGTTACCAGGCTGAGTGAAATCACTCATTCGGGATATGAGAAAAGCTACTACTGACAGCTCCCTCTGAATATCATCTATATCATCCAATTCTGCAGCAACAGAAAAGTAATCAAATGATGTGGTAACTTGTTCCCAAAACTATTCAAATATCAAGGTCCACACAGAGTTAGTCATCAAGGATCTGACAAAGATCTGTGCTTTTGTTGTAGGTAGTAATAATGTGAAGCCCTAAGAAACCTGGAGCCATAAGAACCTGGACAGACAATTGTCTCTGGATGTGTCTGCATGTCTTTGGATGTCTCTGGATGTGTCTCACAGTGTTCCTGGGTGGTCTCATCCATCTATAGTGACTTTTATTAGTGACTACAGTCACTTGGATTGATTTGATGATAGAATAAAGTGTCTGACCCTGAACAGAGAGTGGAAGGGGGTAACAGTTGCATCCCTGCATCAATTTACTGCTAGGAGAAGGATTAAGGACCTGAACAGGTGGATCCTTATACAGGTTCCAGATACAATGAACTGAACACTATTGAATGCTATTAAAGCAACTGGTCATTAGCATCATGCTTACACTGAATACATGTGGGTTTGCAGTCCACCTGTGTTACACAGAGTTATCATGAGGCTGAAGCAATTTACATAAATTGTTTATGTTTAGATTAAGTTAAAGAGCTGCCTTCTGCATTCCTTCTCTGTCTCCACAGATGATTTTCCATTTTGATAAGATACTGACTCTCCTTACAAAGAACATCTTATACTAGTGAAATTCTAAATGAAGCTTCTTTCTTCTGTCACTGTCTTGTCCAAGCTTATCTTATTACTGTACTTATTCCCAGCATTTGCTTGGAAGCCACATAGTTGCCATAGCCTCATTGCAAAACCTGGTTTAGACAACTTTGTGCTCCTCTTATCTTCTGCGGAAATCCCCTTGCTGTTCAACATTTTTGTTGTAAATATTATCTTCAATGAAGCAGGATCCAGTATGAATAAACATATAATGTGTCATAAATTTATTTAGGATATTTACGATCATCTCTTCAATTCTTTCTCCTTTTTATTTCTTTATTTCTTCCAGTGTCACCCCACTCACTTCTCTTTACATGTCTAGTCCAGTGTCTATTGTCTGATTTACCATACTTCTGGATTTTGTGTGTGGGAATATTGATCACCTTCTTTTCCAGGCATACAGACCTACATCAGCCTCAATTGGAGAATCACTATTATTATTACTGTCACTGCCATACGCACCAGATACTCAAAGCAGGAGCATTCTCTTGGGTGACTGAGAAACAGAAGCTTTAATGAAATATGAAATGTTGCCTTCGGCTACATTATCAAACTTTATCACACACCTAGGGAAAAACGTACGCTTGATCCCTCTCAGGCTTGAGAGCCTGAATACTCCTTCCTGGAGTATTCCAGTGAATTATTTCATCCTATAAAAAGATGTCATAATCCAGAAAACAAAATATGAGCAACTTGACTACATTTCAGAAGAAAACTAAAGCACCCATATCAGGGATAGTGTTTCAAGCTGTGACTCCCTGTTGGCCCCACATAGGAGAAAAAGAATAGTCAAGTTCTCCCTCTTTCCACCTCCAGGTTCACCAACTCTTTTTCCTGGCTGGTCTAGACATAGTCTATGGAGAGGACTCCCTCTCTAAATGCACAGAAGGAACAAGGCACCAAGGCTGGGCCAGGGACATGCTGTAAGAGCCCCTCTTGTTTCTAAGAGATTGTCTCATGCACTGAAGGTGCTGAGTAAGGAAAAGTAAAGCTGGACTCAAAAGTCAGCTCAATGATTGCCCTGAAAGACTGATTTATTCCTGCATATGCCTCTGAATGACAATTTGATTATGTATAACTAACTTAAGACAAGATTTTCATGAGTTGTAACTGAACTGAATGTTTCTTGTTTTCTGGATACCTGACAAGCAGCCCCAGGTTCTATTTTTCTGAAGCACTGAGAGTTTGCATCTGTGTTAAATAATAGGATGTGTTTTGAAATGGCTTAGTCTTTAGTAGACATCTCCATGTGCCTCAGCTCCCAAGATGTGCACTGGAAATAAAAGCAGTCCTTCATCTAACAGTATTTTTTTAAAACTAAATTGGTATGTTAGAAAATCTTATATTCCACACGATGATTGCCATGGAAATTCCAGAATGAAATGATTAGTTTTATTTTCAGATAAGTGTATAATAAATAAAGGACAAGGCCATAGCCTGGGCAATGAATATAAAAAAAAATACTGGCCAGTGGAACACACTCACTCCATCCTGTGCATTGAATGAGCATTCCTCTGCAAAGAGAATATGCAACCATGTCAGGAAACATTTGGTCACGCACACATGTATTTTCAAGTGCTTTGCTCTATAACTTCCTCATGATTCCCCATGATTGAATTGATCATTCAGATAAAATATTTATCTATATACACACTCATGCATAACTATATAGAGAAATGTGTACCTATATATGTATATTCACACACACACCTACCTTTACGTGTATATAGGAAAACTTTACAAAACCTTTGCATTAATGACTTTTAACATTAAAAACTACCTCCTCTTTTTCCTGTCCTATAACATTGCTATTAGTATATGAAAAGCTTCCTCTGCTGGAGCTCCTATACATGCAGTGGTATTTCTGGTTTTTGCATCAGCCCTGTTTCTTTTCAGAGGAGTTCTGAAAGAATTTCTTTTATTTTTTTCCAGTAACATTTTAACAGTCAAAATGGTGAGAAATGAACCTCTCTGTTCTGCTGCTTAATGACACATACGATATTGAGATGATCTTTTATTAAAGCACAACTGAAAGCGAAGGTGAATTATATGCATTTGTATAGTTATTTTTAAATGCCATAAAAACTAAATTCCATTTTTTTAACTTCTTTGCTTCAGAGACCTGCTGCTTTTAAGTTTCACCATTCCTTCCATTGATATTGCATTACTTGTTTGAGGAATGACTCACATAAAGTACAGGTATCTTCAAGTATTCACTGGTTTTTCAACAAACCAAGCATTAGCCAGAAAGATCCTCTGTTCATGTGATCCTACTGCCTAGGGGCTTATGGGATTCCATGACAGGTTTTGTTCAAATAAATGAGTGAACATATAAAAGCTTTTATTCACAGCAGTAATAAATCTGGTGGACAGAGCAGAACAGTCCCTCAGGGGAAAATGACAGTGCCAGGAAACTCACTCCCATTTGTGCAAAGTCAAATGAGAACTCATGAGGAATATTTTCCCATTCTCAAGAATTTTTAAAGTGTCAACTTGCTTATCAGAGACTATAAGAAGAGCAAAACAGAATGTCATTTAACACAGAGTATGTATAACTGACACTACTGTAATGCTTAACTATATTCATGGCAATTTGTTCCTGCTAGCCAAAATGTGGTTCCTTTTTTTCTGAAGCTCTTTGAAAAATTCAGTTTAGAAATCAAAACACCATCCTGCATCTGTCTAACCACAGCTACCAAAATAGCACATCTCCTGCCCTTTTCCATGTCAGCACTGACATCCTCACCAGTTTTCAACAGATTCAAACCTCTTGATCTCACCTTCTTCATTCTTCAAGGGTGCTGCTGCCTGTAGTCTGGTCACCAGTTCTGTCTCATCCTCTACCTCTTCTCCATCTTCTCAGTCTTTTCTATTACTTCTACACCTTCTTCTGTCCTTTGTAGCCATTTTCTGCCAACACATGGAACAGATTCCTAGCCCCTCTCCATTAAGTAATTATCTGTTTCTCCATATTAGTTCCTTAAAAATCCACTGTCTTACCCTCATGACTCTCCTTGTACTCCCAGGTTCATGAAAAGTCCCTTATAATGGTTCTGACTTCTATCTGTTCAAAGGAGATCATGATCAGCTCAGAGCAGGGACTTCTCTATTATGATGTTAATCTCAAGTGGAAGCCATCCATAATTATCCAATTTCTAGGCTAGTCTGAGAGCGTACATAAGAGTACCTGTGTATTGAGGGTGCAGTCAGGTCAATAATCTTGTTCAGGAAAATCTTATGGACATAAACATACACATTTCTCCTGACAATCCTTTCTCCAGACACAATTTCCATACTCTCCTTTGAGCAGGGAGTGGCTCTGGAGGTCAGGCTGAGATCAGAGATGAACTAGAAAGACTCAACAAGATAGCAAAGACAAGAGCAGAGCTAATTACAAGCAGGAGATACTCTTCTGATGTGGATCAGATAGTATCAACATTTGGTAGAGCACTGAGGGGACAGAGAGATGAAGAGGGCATCTGGGACAGATATGTACTAGGTATATAGTGAACACAATTAGTTTCATGCCAATGCAAACATTGCAAGGGAGTACGCTTAGCCAAAGACTAATATGACATATGTGAAAAAGCAAGGTTCCCTGACCCTGTCTGATGATTCAGACTGCCATCAGTTTTCCTTCCTTTTTCCCCTCCAGATATCTCAATGCCAAGTTCTATCAAATCTTATTCTGCCCCAATCCATCCTCTCCTGTTCCACAGGAAGTGCTGGGGGTGGGAGAGACATGGGGTCAAATTAATTTGGAAAACAACTGCAAAGTCAGCTTTTCAGAATATCTTTTTGGGGAAAACTATTTCTGCAGCAGGGGCTGGGAAGGCATGGGGGAGTGCCAGCTCCATAAGCCCCCACCCCTGGTGCTGACAGAGGACAGGGACACATGGGGCTGGGGCTTGGCATAGAGCAGCAGGGCCATGCATGGGGAGTAAGGATTTTGTTGGGTTTCAGCTTTCAGCTGATTGCTCCTGGGGTACAGCTAATTTCCTTTTAGCAGAAGAGATGCTGCAGGGCCTGCTTACTACAGCTGTGCTTCTGACACTTCTCCAGTAGCTGTGCCAAAGGAAATTTTAGGCTTCCTGTGGAGTCCCAGACCTCAAGTCAAACTGAAGTTCTGAAGAGCAACTGAAGAACCCAGCTGAAAAACTAGGAAATAAATAGAAACCAAAATAACAAACAAGCTTCCAACAGCATCTAAACCCTGCATTTTTCAGTAGAAAGCTGTTGGTCAGAAAAACTTCTGAGCAGCTTCACTAAATTTGCTTACTCACAGTTTCCAAGATGTAAAAAAAATTTTTCAATTATTTCTCTAAGCCAAATGTACAGAGGTTCAGCTGACAAGCAAACACTTTGAAATGTTTTCACTATTTCTGGAGAAAATCATTGTATAGGTGTGTAAATTCAGAAACAAGGAAACATCCTGATATGTCAAGAATTTAATCAACTCATACTCACAGATGTAAGGGAATCAAATGATGGATATATGCCTTCAAAAACTTACAAAGTATCTTTGATGTTTTCTTTGTATTTGAAGAACTTGAAATTTTTTAAAAATCAGCCTCTTCAAAAAAAAGCCTTGTACAATTTACAAATATACCTGGTCCAAATGGATCAGTTGAAGTTTGCCAACATAGCAACAAGAATAATCACATAATTCTACAGCAGACCTGGTTCCAGAACAATCCTGAGTATTATGAACTACAGGAAAACATACACTACTCTTAGTTAAAATGTTTTTTGAAGGTTTTCTTTAAAAAAAAAAATCCCATTTCTTATCTGCAAGGCTCTTTACTTATCCTTTCAGGAAGCACAACTTTTCTTTTTTTTTCTCTCTTTCCCAAGAGGATTTTAAGTAGACATCAACATAGGTCTGTTTCACTTGTCCATATTTACAAGTCTCCAGGTGTATCCTGTGAAATGAGAGCTTTAAAGTAAGAGCAACAGGGAAGGGAAATGACAAACCACTACCAAGTGAGGACGTGGTGGTTTGGCTTGGCAAGCAAAGTGAGCAGGTTGGCATGGACAAGAGAGACCCCTCAGCTGACAAAACAGGGCTGAAGGGGCCCACCCCAAGCATATGTACAAAAATACAAGTGGTAAGAGGACAGGATGATGGGGAAAGCTCTCATACCCTTTCTAGGAAATCAAGAAGAGTAAGCACCTCTCCAAAATTCATGGATTTATGAACCATACTTGATCAAGCTGGTAGCCTTCTACAATGTGACTGGTTCAGTGGGTGAGGGGAGAGCCATGGATGTTGTTTATCTTGACTTCAGTAAGGCTTTGGACGATCTTTCCCATCACTGCCTCCTTCAAGACAAACTGAGGAATTATGGACTAGATAAATGGATGACAGTGAGGTGGACTGAAATTTTGCTGAACTGCCAGGTTCACAGGGCTGTCAACAGCCTGTTCCTGGATCTGATGAACACATAGAGTGCTACTACACATGCATACATTGTACATATACGGTACACAGTAAATACATATATTGTATGTACACATGCAGACACGGAAAGTCTTGTCCTTCCAGATTCCCAGTGAAAAAAAAAAATAACTGGGAGAAAATGCAGCTGGCTTCAGGTAAACCCAAAAGATGTATTATAAAAGGATGGTAGAATAAGTTATAATATTATAAACTGGAGAGATAAAACAACATTTATCAGGCAGAAGCATTTTAAAACAACAGGATTTATTAACTCCCATCCACATATCATAGACCGTTTTTATGAGGAGAAATATGACTTGCTGGTATTAAATTTTAATACATCTTGAAATATGAGGGGGCTAAACATTTGCAAATGTTGTACCAATACTATAAAAAGGCAAGCAGGTTGTCTGACAGAATTCAATGACAGTTTGCCTAATGTTAATCCCGGGAAAAAAAAAAAAAGAAAAAATTATATAAAATAGCAGGTTCTGCAAGGGATCTGATTAATGCAGAAGAACGAGAACAGCAAAATACCAGTCTGCATGGCTTTTTAAAGGAACCATATCTCCTCAAATGAACTAGGACTTGTCTCATGATCATACTGTGAGCCTGATTTACACAGGCAGAAGCAAAAATGTAGGAATTTATAAGGCACCCCTTTTGCTACTATTTTGTATTGCTAAATAAAAACTAGTACTGTAACATGTCAGTTAGAGACTGGCTAAACACTGGGTAAAATCTGCTAGCTGGTAACTGGCAAATCATCCCCAAATGTACATATTTCTGTAAAGCTTCCTCAATGTTTAATATTGATTCACAGATATTCTTCATGCCCAGTGGAAGGACAAGCACAAACTCCACTTTATTCTTTGCCAACATCTGTCTGAGAGGCTCCTGCCCATGGCTCAAAGCAGGTAACATGCCCTTGCTCTTCACCATGCTTCTAGGAAAGGCTGTGATTTGGAGATTTCCTGTTGTCTTAGATCACATTAACTATTTTTGTTTCTTTTCTGAGATGTCAATCTTTTCCCTAAACTATAATCCCTGCAGATGTGCCTATGAATACAGCTTCACAAAAGGAATTTTTCTTTTTTATAGACTTTAATTTTTTTAATTGAATTCAAGAGGTTGTAGATCAATACCCAGTGCATTTCCTGGGCACATACCATCCTTTCTTGCCCTGCTTCTCTAACACACAGGTTAAAGCAGCTGTACTTGCTGGCTGCCCTTTTGCAGCAGGCCATGTCAAACAGCATCTTTACTCTCAGCAAATGTAAACTCAAGAAAGTACCCTAAGAGAGAGCCTGCCACAGTGTCACTGGCTGATGCACAGTTCCAGGCAACTCAAATATTGGGCAGGTCAAAAGAAACCTGATGACAAAATGTTTTCATCCACTTTTTCTATGAGATGAAAACACAATCTGTGGAAGATCTGTCTCTAAGTACAGAAACTGGGTATAACATATTCCTCTTTGCTTCTAAATCACAGGAAAGCAAGTATCAGGAAATAGAGTTGGTTACATCAGAGTTGATAGGAGTTTCTGAAAACAACTTTGGGTTCAAGTTTGAAACTTGAGAAAACTATTAGAAGTGTTACATCACTGACACAACATACTCTCTGAACTGGCTACACAATTTCATGGTTGCTTAAGCAGCAGCTTACAGACAATTTTTCTGCCACCCAAGGAGTGACACATTCAGGACATCTTAAACCACAACGGTAGCATACAGTGTGCTATAGACAGTGGACATAAGTGTGGTTTTCATGCTACTCGTGATACTTGGCCTTTGAGGAAAGAAATGGCCCAAATTAGTTACTCTGTTGAATATCACACCATCTGTTTACTGCAAGTACCATGCATTGAGAGTCTGTCCCAACACTAAACTGTCACCAGTAGCTCATGGTAGAAACATCACTCTAATCAGGAATGGTACATATTTGACACAAGGTAGTGATTCATCTTTCTGAACTTTAAGTGCTTCTGGGTGGCCTCTAAAAAGGTTGAATCTAGAATTTGAGCACTTCCTTTTCTGATGTAATTTGAGAAAGTGAGTTTGTAAATGATTGGACTATATCTGCTGTTGATGACATTAACTACATCTGTTAGCAGAGCCATGCACCCAATGACTGTCTTCATTAATTCGGTGAGTAGTGATGTAGGAAAAGACAGGTTTTACAATGAACAGCATCAACTAGTCAGTAAAAGTATATCTGATTTTGTCTGTATTAAATGTGGAATTTTCCTGTCCTTTTAAATGTTCTTTCATTACAGCATAGAAAATAAATTAAACCAGGGATTTCTCCAAGTAACACTTTAAAAGTTATCCACAAACTCACCAAATCAAAGCTTATTATACACATTCTTCAAAGCCAACACAAGCATACAAAATTATGTATAGTTACTTCTGTGAAGAATCTTAATCACAGTTAATATAATTCAATAAAGAGGTCACTTTATAATAAAACTGAAGTACACTCTATAAATGCAATTCAAAGGAACACCTCACACCAATACATCTGATACTAAATTTAATTAAAGGTTTCAGCTAAAGATCTTTTGCCTTGATTGACTAATCTTGAGTCCTAAACCGAGACTGCAGCTTCCAGAAAAAATGCCAGGCACTGATTCTGGTAAATATATAACTGACTCAAGCTGTAGCTAATTCAGGTAGGGGTGTCCAAGCTGCAGGACCAAGATGGGACACAGGGGAAGCTTCTTGAAGCTTCTTGTAGAAGACAATCCTGTAGGCCCCCACTACCAAAACCAAATACAGTGGTTTAGAAAGATAAGTGCTAATCTATCATTCATTTTCATTAGAATGAAGGAGTTATTTTTGCTTCAGCCTTTCAATTAAGAATTAGAAAGGAGAGAGAGGAAGTGGAGACTGTTTAAGCCTCTAAAAATATATTAGCAAAAGAATTAAAAGAAAAATCTGAAAAGCTACATAACTGTAGCCCTTCAATTATTTCACTAGAAAACAGTGTGATTTTTCTTTTGATTACAATTTTCTAATAAGAAAAAAGCTATTAAAATCTTAATGTCTAACTGACTTTCTATCAAAAGATTCTTTTGTATTACTTGAACATTCTCAGCTTTTGTACTGTGGTCTGCTGAATTCTGCTCTATTTATTTCTCTGCATTTTAGTGGACTGTCAATCTATGTGATTGGATTAGAATTAAAACAGAGCACTGGAAAGGTCTGCAAAATAGTTAACCTTGCAGTAATGTAGGACCTTATGATATATTATGAAGCAAAATTAGCTGTATATATAAAACTGAATCTGTTGTCATAGGCAAGAAATGTACAAAATTAGGCCTTGTATCTTAAGTACTTAGTTTTGTATTTGTGTCTGTGATGAGCTCTCAGTTTCATAACTCATTTATTTACTTTTGCAACCAGAAAAACAGAGTAAAAAATAACTTCTATATCTGTTTATTGTAGAAAATTAATTGGGTTTTGGTATTTTTTTTTATCTGCAGGTAGATACTACAAAAGAGAGGAGACCTAGAAACATCTACTGCAATTTCCTGCGTATCTCAGTTTCCTCATCCCTGGTTCAGTTTAACAGCTTTCTCAGAATTTTGTTGTCAAATGAGTGTTGAAAGAAAACACGAAATTACAATCTGCAAAAACGTTAAAGGGAAAGTAAAAAAAAAAACCAAACAAAGAACAAAGAACAAGTTGTGAAGAAATTATTTTATAAAGAAAATGTCTTTTTGTGTTCATTTACAAATTTGTATCTGCCATATTCAGAATAGTCATGAAACAACTCCTAAAAGTGATGTCTGCTGGCACTGGAAATTAAATGTTTTCCTGATTTGCTGTTCAAATGTAAAAGAAAAGTATTGGCTGTTGCCTAAATTCCTAGCCAGTGGAAACTGACAAAAGGTTTTGCATAAGCCTGGTGCTGGTGGCCTGAGCTGCCCAGGGGGGTTGTGGAATCACCCTGGAGGTGTTCAAAAAACATGTGGATGTGGCACTTTGGGACATAGTTCAGTGGTCATGGTAGTGTTGGGTTGATGGTTGGGCTTGACGATCTTAGAGGTCTTTTCCAACCTTAACAATTCTCTGATTTTGTAATATGAATGAAACTTCAGAGATTGCTACCTCACAATAATGTGTCTGTGTGGTAGTTTATGGGAAATGATACATACATCAGAACGAGAGAGGTGACTCTCAGAAGTGCCAGCTAACTGGATTACAACTGCAGTCAATAGCATGGTGCCATCGGACCAGCTTGCAGAGAGATGTTAGCGTGCACGAGAAGGTACACCCTCATTTACATCACACCACCTGCTCCTCACAGCCGCATGCCAGCTCAAACTGGAGCACTGAGGCATGAACATACACTTCTGTACATGGTCCAGGTGAAGAGGTGCAAGGAGGGAGAGGGTGACACCTTCTCCACCTGTACTTAGGTGTGGGGGTGCATGGTGAACTCAGAAGCCCTGGACTGTCAAGTACTCAGACCAGCACTTGACCCAAGTGTGCTGTACCACCTCCCTAGGAAATGCCATGTTACTTCTGCTTGAAAACCGCCGCTGCGGTGCTGCCGCGGCTGAGGAGACGGAGCCNAAGCCCCGGAAGCCGCCCCGGCCCCGCGCCGCCCTGCCTGTTTTGACTAAGACTAGAAACCACCGTGTCAAAACCAGGCGGGTTCCCTCCCGTCACCCTCCTGGGATTAGAAACTGAGTGGAATTCTGGCACTTGGCAGCACTCCGTGGTTGATAGAAAAAAGAGATGTACCTGCAAAAGCTCTCTAAGTTTTGAATGGTTTTTTGTCACAAATCTTTGCTGGCCTCAAAGCTGAGCCTGGTATTCAGTTCTGAGGGCTTGTTTTCATTACGCAGTCTTGTCTGCAAACCGCCTGCCAAGGACACTCTTCTGCAAAAACAAAGCCCTAAACTGTCAGACCATATGAGGCTGAGGAAAAACTGAGGTGATGGAGAAAAACACGTGGAAAATAAATGCTTGCAAACCCATTTAATACCAGGCTTCTTTGTCACTGAGCGCAGCATTAGAAAATATGTCCCTGGGTATGTCTGCTCACCTGTGATCTCCACACACACAAGGCTAAAACTGAAGTGGAGCAAAAAAGCTTTCTTTAACGGAAGGACTATTCCTTTCTTTATATGAATTTTATTTTTATACAATACTGAGCAGTCCAGTGTCATTTGCACTGTTCCATACAAGAAGTATTAACTGGACCATGCTGTAAACTAAGAACTTCTAGTCGATGAGGATAGAAAATGTTATCAAACCTGCATCCGCTGAAAGCCAAGGGTGCCTTCCTTCCCTCAATTTTAACTCATTTTACAATGAGCTGCAAAATGAAGTGCAGCCGTCTTTATAGATCTAATCATGTTGCATGTCAATACTCAGCCTGGAGGTGGGTGTGAGTGTTTCCAGCACCCTTTTGTAAATAACTTGCATTCTCTGAAAGTAGAAATCCTCCAGAGCAGCTCTCCTGTGCTAATGGATTATCTCTGCTGGCTTCTGGGTCAGTAATGGGGCTCCTGCAGGGCATGGTCCAGAGGGAGCGGTGCAAAACGAAACTAAAAGTCACCAGAAAGGTTTCTGATTCACTGCTTGTAACTAAAATAGCTCCTATTCTGAAGGATTGGGTGTAGTAAACATGTACCTAGTTTCAGTGTCTGCATTTTGAAAAGGATTTACGTCAAAAGTAGAATTAATTGTACGTATGTCTTGGTAACCCCCTGATTACATACAGCCCGATGCAGTTTGCCAGATGGAAGCTCATCTCTAGCCACGCCACAAGATACACCTATGGCAGAGTTTCCACTGTGAACTGCGCTGCGGCAATTCAAACGGAGAACAGATAACATCAGCTGCTATCTCATAAAACCTCAGCAGGAGGCACAGTTTCACTCCCATGGAGACTTGTTTCATACTGGCCTGACCCGACAGGATGTCACAGTTGAAGTTATTTCTCGCCTCTTCCCTGTCATTACAAACAGAGCCTGTGCCAGGACATTGCCAAGGGGTCTGATGCCTCTCTGTAGGCATCCCAAGACTTTATCTGTCCTGCTGAGCTCCTGGCACCCTCCAGGGGAGCTCAGGTAAGAAGTGAAGGTTCCCTTTGCTCCCTGTGTGATCAATAGAGACAATTTGACTTTCTCAGGGCCATTTAAGATCTGTCTCAAGCTTTTGATGTGCATGCCTTCCACTAAGGGCATGGGGAGCACTGAGTAACTACACTCCCCAGTTAAAAGTCTCAGCACATCAAAATGTTTTTTGTTTTGGGTTTTTTATTATTATTATTCCAGTGATGAGGCCAGCATAAAATTCGAGCCGCTCAGATAGTTATTTGTTAATCCTGAGCACTCTTCACAAACTGAGACAGTAAGCCATAAGGACTTCAGGGCACCTGCAGATCAAAACCTCTGCATAAGCACAGGTTCAGTGCTGGACATAATAACTAACACAAAATAGTCTCAATCCATACAAAATCATGGGCTATAAGTCATTTTATCCTGTCCTGAGGTATGTAACTCAGAAAATTCAGTTAATTTGTGTTGACTGGTTTTCTGACCTTTTCATATGGAAAATATTGGTTTATTTCTCTCTTCTTCAACTTAACTTCAATTTTTCCAAGTCCTCTGATTTCCTACTAATCAAGCTAAAGCTAAATCTAAAAAAATGCTGCCTGTTGTTACTAATACTGGAGGAACAGCTGCTCAAAGGAGAACTATCTTGATATTTCTTGTATCATTTTTGTGCAATAAGAGACTAAGACTAAGGCTTATGAGCCTAGACTGGTCAGAACACCATTTAAAAAAAAAAAAATTGTCTGGTTTAATATTGGAAAAATTCTAATTACATGGTCTCCAGATGTAATGAATGTGTGCTTGTTTTATCTCATTTCTTTTTACTGGGTTCATTCTTTTTGCCCACAAGGAGAAGGACACATCGCACATCAAAACTTCCTTACCCACTGCAATCTCTTCTTGGTGCTGAGTACCAGCTTTTTTTTTTTTTCAGATAAAACTGTGTGAATTTCTAAGGATCTTTTATTCTAAGTTTGAAGAGAAGAATCCTGTTTCATTCCTGGCAAAGTCATTCAATTTAATATTACAATAGGAAGGGCTCACATGTATTTCCTTATGCATTAGAGACTTTTTGCAGAAATCTGACTTTAAAAAGAAAAAATTCTGTTATTGTGTGCTGTTGGTCTGTAGCTCTGTAACCAGGATGATGTCACCACTTTTGTAACAAATAATTGCACTGAAAGGAACTTGGGGGGCTTTTTAATTGATGACTTTGTATGTACTATGCCAGATTTTTTCTGGAAAGGGAAATAATCAATTCTTGGAAAAGCAGAGTTCTTGTAGGTGAAATGTAGTAATGCCCTCAGGCCCTGGTCCCTGCTATGTTGTAATAATTGCTATAAAAAACCCGCACACAATAAGAAAGATGATCACTGGAAAGCTTTAGAATCTGGAAAGATACCCCAAAATGCATAACCTTTTGAAAGAGCAAGAAGTCAAGCAAGCATGGGAGAAGGCCAGCATGGAGGAACATGGAGCTCCTTACTGAGCTCAGGCACAAAGAAGGACCCAGAAGGTGGGAGCAGCGACAGGCTATTTGAGAGGAACACAAAGATTTTGCCAGCACTTTATAGAGTTTGCAAAGCCAAAGCTCAGCTGGAGGTGAAACTAGCAAGGGAGGGGAAGGGCAAAAGGAAAGGATTTTGTAATTATCCTGGCAGCAGAAGAAAAGGTAAAGAGCATGTTGGCCCATTGCTGAAGGAGGCAGGGGACCTTGTGACCAGGGACATGAGAAAGGACATGGTACTCAGTGGCTTTCTTGACACAGTTTTCACTGTTAAGTCTTGTCCTTAGGCTTTCCAGTCCCTTCCCTAGTTTCTAGCAATCTGATCTTGATCTGTGTGAATCTGATTCTAATTTGATGTGTTGTCACCAGGGAGCTGGACTGTATGAGCTCTGGAAGTCATCTGTGATTTTATGAACTTCACCTTTTTTTTTCATAACCCCATATAATGCATACTTCTGTCTCTACATGCACCACGACAAAATGTAACTAGAACAGATGAGCAACGGTAAGGGCTACAGTGAAGGTTTGTGGGAAATATACATTACAGCTACGCCACACGCATGCACACACAAATATTCTAAAGGAGGTAAGCTTTTTTTCTCCTGGCTTTGTATAAACCTAAGTCTGGTCCCTTAAACAGAATCAGCAGATCATCTGATCTCAGGAGTCACGAGGAGCTACTAGTACCTATTTAGTTTTCTATTAAAGGTAATGACTGATATTTCTGGATGACTTGTACAAACTAGGATCAGTATTTGCTCTGAAGATGGGTAGCCTTGGTCAGGAAGAACAAAAGCCTGTGATTATTAGACTGCTTATGGGCTTAGTTTGTACACTTTCAAGTAAGCTTGAAAACTAACCTGCTCTACACAGACTAGTGAATGAATGGAATTTGCTGATGAAGCTGTGGGCATTTACATGATGAGCTACATATAAAGCATCCTGGCTTGTATCAAAAATAGTGTGTCCAGCAGGACTAGGGAAGTGTTCATCCCTCTATACTCAGCCCTGGTGAGGCTGCACTTCAAAGACTGTTCAGTTTTGGGCCTCTCACTACAAAAAGGACATGGAAGGGCTCGAGCATGTCCAAAGAAGGGCAATGAAGATGGTGAAGGGTCTAGAGTACAAGTCTTATGAAGAGCAGCTGAGGGAACTGGGGTTGTTTAACCTGGAGAAAATGAGGCTCAGGGGAGACCTTATCACTCTGTACAACTACCCTGAAAGGAGGTTGTAGCGAGGTGGGGGTTGGTCTCTTCTTACAGTTAACGAGCAATAAGACAAGAGAAAGTGGCCTCAAGTTGTGCCAGGGGAGGTTTAGTTTGAACATTAGGAAAAACTTCACTGAAAGGGTTGTTAAACCCTGAAACAGGCTGCCCAGGGAGGTGGTTGAGTCACCATTCCTGGAGATACGTAAAAGACATTTGGATGAGGTGCTTAGGGACATGGTTCAGTGGTGGGATTGGCACTGTTAGGTTAATGGTTGGACTTTATAATCTTAAAGGTCTCTTCCAACAAAAATGATTCTATGATCCTATAATTGATAGTTACAGCCTGCATGAAAAGACTAGTGGCCTTGGATATTCAAAACAAGCAGCAGTGGGGAAATATTGAATTGTAATCATCTGCCATTACTACTTCTTTCTTGTCTTCAAAATGCAGTCGTTTTAAACTATATGCCCGGTCTCATCTCACCTTCCACTCTTCCCTGCTCACTAAAATGTTGAGTTCTTATGGAGCTCTGCATCCTGACAAGCTAATAGTTCCATTAAAACCACATCAGATTTCATTCAAGGGAGTCTACGGAGATGAAAGTGAAGCTAAAGGGAACTTTACCATGTTACTTCATTTATTGTTTTAGTGGTTTATCTTTTATGCATCAGATGGGGAGGGGGAAAAAGCAGATACTCCTTCAGGCTCAGAAACTTCTTCACGTAGCTTTGTGCTTCCTATCTCATTGTACATTGATGGTGGAGCTGTGAGCTCTCCTCCAAACCACTAGAGGCATGCATCAGAATTTCTCAGTATCATGCTTTTCAGGCTGCAGGACCTTCATGTCAATGACCACTCTGCTGACTATTGGCAGAAAATTCAAAATAGCAGATGTCAAGCATGAGTTCTTGAGATCGTAGTTTAACTAATTGCATGTTAATTGTGCATTACTTTAGTGATGCTTAATTAATTGAGAAGACTTACAGAAACTGTTGCATACAACCAAATAAATTTAGAGTCAAGCTATGAATCAAAGTTTCCTGCTTGCAACTTGAAGTATCATACAATGCATATAAACATGCTAGCTATTTTGTAATGAGCTATCAATACAATGTAGTTGTAGAGTATTTTCTCAGAAATCTATTCCATAACAGAGATCAGTAATAAATTTTTTCATAAAGTTTTAAATATATGACAGAAATTACAGTAAAAAAAAAAAAAAGTTATTTAAGAGATTAGAGGATCTTTTACTTTCCAGTCTAAGTGGAAAGTAAACTGCCTTTTGCTTCACTGTTTTGTTATTTCCAAATGTCTAATACACTGAACTCTGCAATGCCACGTTAGTAGTACTCAGGCTGTGGAAACCACGCTGATATTTATTTATATTACTGTAGCATCATAAACTGTGTCTAATAATTTGACTTCACCAAACTGAGATTTACAAACTGAAGACATACTATTGGAAAAAAAAAACATAAAATAGAAATTTCATAATATCAGAGATTACATGCCCTTTAAAGACAACTTCTCATAGTCTGGAGTATCATTCCTGGAATAGATATTAAGTGTAGTTTAACCAAGCTACTTTTTATTTGGAACACTCAGTCGGTTTCTCTTGATATGCTACACGCTACATGTTCCTTTTTATTTAGTTGGAACAAGAATATTTGGGCAATAAGTGTCTGAATACAAGTCCTAAAGATATGGCCACAAAAATCTTACGTAAAGTAGTTGGGAACCATCATCTGTAAATGTGGAATACAGGCCCCTGGAATCAGTTTAATGTCCTTGCAAATTCTTTATGTTTAACTAAAAAAATATTTGTTTTCACAGTTTTGGTTTTTTTTTTTTTCTTAGCAAGGAAATGGAATGAACCTTTGAAGACAGTGGCCAACTATCACATGGAAAATGCTCTATTGTCATTGCTGTATTTCAGATTTGCACCAGGCAAGCTGCCAACTCATCTCTAGCATTCTGCTCTTCTAAACATACACAAAATTTTAAAACAAAACCAGACTATACCAATAATCGCATTTCTGAACATTCAAATGATGATAAAATTATGAGATTCCCATGATGAAAATCTTTTCATAGAAACTTTAATCAGATCTCCTCAGCTGCTAGACTCCATGAAAGGAAATAAAATCATTAAATGATATTATTATCTAACTGCTTGTTTTGGGGCCACAGAAGCAGTAAGTGTGATAATGACTAGTAGGCAATGTGGCAAATACAAGAGGAAAAATTCATAACAATCTCTATTTTCATATATGATTTCTAACCTGAAAAAGGAACAAATTGTTGTCAATCTTCTGTTTAAGAACCCTATACTGAAAACTCATACCTGTATGATTTGAAAGAGTTATAATCTGACTAGTATTTCTGACTACTACTGACTAGTATATCTGACTAGTACTAGTATATCTGACTAGCTGAACATCATCTTGTTTGCAGTTTACATTGCAGATCCAGCTCTGGGCACAACAAAAGACAAAAGTCAAGCCTGGGGCAAAATGAATTCATTTGATCTACAAAGGGAAGGATCTCTAAGCCACAGAGAAAATACTGTCTATCTGTGTTCTTGCTAGTAGAGCAGTACTTAATGGTATTAAAACATATGTATTGAGTTCAAAACAGTCTCTGAAAATAATCTTGGAAATGTTTTTATATTTCAAAGAACAGTAAATATTCCAGTGTCCTTCCCTAGTACTGACATTGAGAATTTAATTCATTTTTTGTATAGGTTTACAATTTGACTTGACTTTAAGATCCAATGTCTATTTGCAAGAATGATTCTTCAAGCTTTAGCTCTCTTTTTCAGCACATGTCCTCTGTGATTTGTTACTGCCAGCTAACCTAACCAACGCCGACAAAGGAGAGATTAAACCTGGTAAGTAAATGTGGTGATATCTGCCAGCAGAAATCTACAATCTTAATTTTCCACCTACATTTTTAAGCAGGGATTCTAATAAAGCCAAAAGAAGCCTCAGGGTGTCAGTATACTCTAGCTCTACACTCAGCATCCAGATTCCCTACTTAGGCTCTTCCTTTCCACTCACAGGCTTGGACCTGGTTGTCAGAGCAGAGGTCCCACAGTCAAAGTTTGATGCTTTCATCAAAGACATTAAATTTCCATGAAATTCAGCCACTGGCATTCTGCAGTAGGATTGTTTTGCTGCAGCCTGGGGACACTTTCTGACATAATAGCCATAATACAGTGACAACATCCAGGCTTGCAGCCATAATTAATACTCTTTAAACAATCACATACTGCTCTGAAGCTTGTTAATCTTAGTGCTAGAAGCTCTTTCATTTTAGCATCTGGCTTTATAGGTCTGCTGGGTCCATGTTGCTATTAGAAGGGATTGCATTCCTAATAAGGCTGAACTGAGAGGAGGCCTAAAGAGGCTATACATACTACCTCTCCCCCTCTAATTCCGAAGACTGCAGGGTCTGACAACAAAACCCCCTGTGCTCAGAGAATTTAGTTTTCCCCAAGAGTGTGAACTACCCCCTCTCTCACCAATCCCTCTACAGAGCCTGTGATATTTTTCCTCAACCTACCTCCCACCATGCTACTACCATAGGCCCCCACTATAACGACAGTCATAGAATCACAGACAGTCCTCAGTTTCTCTCTAGCAGAAAAAAAACCTGCTTTTAGCACCTTTTTACATCCAATTATTAAGGACTGTCAAGAATAGGAGAAAAGATGACTTTTTTCTCTCCCTTAACCTTTAACATACCCTACCAAAAGCTTCCTTTCCTCCAATAGCTACATATATCTTTGGAAAGAAGTTTGAAACGTGGTATTTCTGAACTGATGATGGTTTCTGCTCACTGTATTAATGCTTGGTCAAAGTGTGGGACAGCAAAGAGGAAACCCATAATGTTTTTAACTGATTTCATTCCACATGTTACTGCAGAGCTGATCTACTGACACTGAAGCAGGGATGAGAAATACCTAGATGCTACAGAATAGATGCCAAGTTCCAGGAACACTGCTGTCCTGACAATATGCACATTGTATTGATTTTATATTGATATTATTCTATTTTTACTGACAAAAACCTAAACAATACATGCTACCTAATTTAAAATGTATTTATACAACTCAAATTGGTTTTGTTCATTACCACATGATAGTTCACGAAGTAAATACCACTAACAATGGAAAACATAAGATCAGACTCATATATCAAAAAAATAAAACTGCAAATGTTTTATTGCGTATCATATATTTTATTTGAAAAAAAAAAAGTGCTCATTTGTGAAATAGACACTAGCAAAGTAAAAATCTAATTAGGAGACACGTTGACTGTGCAAATTAAATACAAAACAGAACATTGCTCTTGCATGGCAGTATCTACCTTACGTGTATAAAAATCGGGCCCTGAGATTATACAGAACCTTACATATGTGTTGAAATAAGTCAGTGTTATTTTGCCTGATAAGAAATGCAGAAAGAAGAGCTGATTCTGGAAAAAATAATGTAAGGAAGAAACAGTATTCTTCCAAAATATAAGTTGTATGGTATTTAATTTAAAAGAAAAACAACTGAAATTTCTTCGCAACTCAGATATGCAGAGAACATCGAAAAAACACATTGAAAAGTCAGCATTACACTCTAATTTTTCGTCTGCCTCTGAGATTGTATGTGAGATGTGAGTCAGTTGAATAAAAGTTGACATACACTAAGCTTAATCTGTTTTCTGAAAACACTACTCCTCTTAGGACCTTCTTACTCAAGCAGGAACACTACAAATGCTGACATTTTGTAATAAAAATGAGTAACTATTATGGAAAGAGCTAATAAATTTTTAAGACTGAACTGTTTATTGAAAATTAAAAATATTTATGATGCAGTGATACATTATCCCCCCGTAACTGCAAGAAGATATATTTTTATACTTATATGTTAGTGGAAATATGGATTATAGGTTCTCCGAATTTTCATTGAAACTGATTTAATTTTGACTTGCTTATTGTTCATTGTCCATGTATCCCAGTGAATCCCAGTTGCAAGGAATCTACCTGTATAGCGATGAACACCATTAAGATTTGCAAGGCCGCACTGGTTGAACCACCATCCAGTGTTATCACTGAAGTTACTGCAGCTCTTTACAGGCTGTTCTTTAATAGTGCACATTGGCCTGCATCCATCATTATCAACATCAAATGTGCTGAAAGGCATTGAATTCTGGTTATCTCCTTTTCTGTATCCTCTAAATGCATCACCTAAGTACAACAGATAAAACAGACGGATAAAAGAGTTATTTATGAAGAAACATAACATTTCTTACTTGTTGCATACCTTGAAAACTTTTCCTCTGAGTTTATTAGAAAAATAGATTTCTTCAAACGTGGTTCAAAAGCACCGAATAATGAGCTGGCAATGTGGGAAAGATGTAGGAAAGAATAAGTGTAATATACTGAGAAGTGTGGAAGAACTGGGAATTTGACAAAATATTGTTGTTGCTTTTTTGTGACCACACCGGCTATGAAGATAAAGATTACTGTCCTTAGAGACAGTGTAAGAAAAGATAAAAGACATGAAAAGGGCTGTTAACTTGAAACTTTCCAGTGATGTGCCCAAAGCACCGGAGAGAGTCAGGAGATTAAAATGGAGTTGTTTAAACGCAGAGGTCAGTGATTACCAGTTCTCTTGTCTTACTAAAGAAGTAATGTTTCTTAGAAATACAGGTAAAGCACCAACACATTTAGAAAATAACGATTACATTGATAATAGGGACATTCTTTTATATTAGTAAACATGAAAAAAAAAAGCAAAAAAAAGCAAAAAGCAGTAAGACATGGTGCAATGGCTAACACCGACCTCTGCACGTTTGCTATAGCTATGACATTAAGGGAGGTCTGGAACTGTGGATTAATTTGTGTCTGTATATCAGCCAGTAACTGTTAGACACTGCAGGCCTAATTTGTTCCTGTCAGTTTCCCTATCCTTTGTACACCACTCTCTGGGTTCTTCTGAACTAACCAAAGCAACAACATCAGGAAGACTTCTGCTACCATCAGCAAATTTGGGAAGAGGTAACAGACATGTAAAGAATGGGACCATTAAAGAGATAGAGATTGAGATAGAAAGAGATGGATAGAGAAAGATAGAGAGAGATATTCAAACACACAGAGATTCTTTATGTATTATATATATTCTGTGGACTTGAATCCATTAAAGTTCCTTTATTTTCTTTATTCATTTTGTTTATTAAATGAATGTTTTTTCAATTATTCCATTAAAGACCTTCAAGCAGTAGAATAAAATGATTTCTTACTGTGTAGAAATTGCTGTTGGTATAGCCAATAACTACATCGTTAACCATTTATCTGCCTAAATGTTCATTATGCACCAGAGAAAATCAGATTAAAAATAAACATTTTTACAGTTATCTTAAATAAGTATTACCTTTTTGAAAGCATTTCTATTTCATATTATTACTTTAAATACTCTAAAGAAGGAGGTTCTTACCAGCATTTCCTGAATAATGCCCCAAATGGATCTTAAAAGAACATGTTTCATCCTCTAGCCAAAATCCATCATATGATGCATAGGCATGCTTGTCATTTTCTGATTCCAAATCCACATAAAGACTGAAACTAGTGGCTTTTTGATTTACTATGTGAAAAATCTTCCTCAGCCCAAGCCAAAATTCCCCTAAAGCAGAAATGTAATATAGAGTCAATAAACTTCTAGAAATAGAAAGTGAAAAAGAAAAAAAAAAGAATACTTCTAATTTTTTTCCTTTCCTTCCTGAACCAAGTGTAATAAAATTTGTATGATACGCTTATTGAAAGACTCCTTTGAAAGACTAATGAAGGTAAAGAGAAATCTTCCTGCTTCATTGGGAAATCATGGAAAGAATCCCCATATGTGCATTATCTTTTCTCTCTGTGACCTTTATAAAAAATTATCCATATGATAACATTCAAACATTCATCTTCAATATACCTTAGAAGACCACAAAAAGTGGATGTGCTAAAGATCCACTTGATTAAAAAGAATTCAGTAGTGTTCTTAAGGGCGATACTGAGAATTGGTAAATGTTAGCATTCTATGAAATGCTAGAAAATCCAAACCCTGTTGTCAAGATTTGCTGCCTCTGTAAAAGACCCGATTTTCCATGAAAGGTTGTCCCATATGAGCCGTGCTTTTTTATATAGTTGAAAATTTGTATGCTTCCATTGCAATCCCAGATAAACTCCTGAAAAAGCAACTGGGTTTAGACTTGCTGGATGAAAGGTGGCAGTAAAAAAAATAATATACCGCAGTTGTGTTGCTATTAGCTACTGAAATATTTCCATTCCATTTCTAACTTTGCATACCCTATGGTAAAATATTACTGATTTTTCTGTGCTTTAAGGTAATATTTTGCAAATGTGATTAAAACCAACTAAGGCTTTAAAAAAAAAATGTGAAAAAAGGGGAAATACAATTTATATGTTATTTCAGGCAGAAAATATCATATTTTAAACACCTTTTGTGACACTGAAGATGGGCAATGGCTAAAGACTCTAGCAGGGTGATAGTCATTATTGAGAACACAGAATAGATTTGATGAAAAAAATACCTTAGGTATAAATAAGACTTTTAAGAAACAAGAACTTCATTCTCTGTAATACTAAAAATCCCACACAATGTAATGGAATGTAGTTTTACATAAAGACAGCAGAAATATTGGGTCCACAGCACTTTAGAATACTTAAAATTAATACCAGAAAGGTCACCAAATCCATCCAGATATTCAGACCATGTTCTCTGAAAAGGAATGATTCCATCAGTTCTCTTCTGAACCACAGTCCATCCACCTCCTTGAAAATCCATGTCACACAAAACCTAAAATATACACAGATATGATTAAGTATTTTTGAAGTAACTCAAGAAAACATTTTAATTAAATAGAATTCAGAGTTTTGCTAAGCAACATAGCTTTCAAATATCTTAACAATAAACTCAAAGAAAACAAAAAGTGAAGCTGCACTATTTTCTTAGACATTTTTGTTGTACTGCTTGATTTGGGTGTTTCCTCAACCAGTCGAAACGGCGCAAATGTCTTTTCAAATCAGATATCATAAATAAGCTTTGATAAAGGTTACTGTGTATTAATAATAGCATGAACTGGAAGCAACATGCAATGTCATGTATTAATTATACAGAATATTACAGATGCAGGCACTAACACTGATTATACCTTTATTTCAGCAAAACTACATAGACACAACTTCTTATGTGTTCTCCCTCACCATAATACCTTCTTCCCCAGAAATACTGTCTTTGTGACGCCTGGGAAACAGAGCCCTTAAAAAGAGGTGAGGAAATGGAAAAAAAAAAAGTGATAGCAATAACTCAGTATATAATAAGTGAAGCGGCAAAAGAACTACATAAGAAGGGGGCCCAATCCAGGGAAGTCCCAATGTAAACATTTAACAGCCTGCAACTGAGCAGTCCCACTGAATACATAACATCAACTCTCAAATTTGAGTCTTCATGAGTCTTTGCTAAGATTTGTGCTCAACAGCTTGTCAAATGGCAGTGGTCTAGCTGCCCTCTGCTCTGCTTTGAATAACACATTACTTTGAACATTTTCTCTTTAGCCCATTTAACTTCAGACATGTAAATGAGTTCTCTAAATTAGTGATCTTATTGCCCTTGCCTCCCCTGCAATCCCTTTTACACAGAGAAACGTGCATTCATAGTGTGGCACTGGAAAAACAAAATCTAAATCACCCTCTGCAGGTGTTACTCACCTCCACTGCCTACAGAAAGGGTCCCTGGACCCTCAGCTGCTCTCTAGGCATTCCAGTGCCTAAAGTTAAGTGGAATGTATCCAGGTCACTCTAGGTATTTTTCAGGTATGTCCTCAGTGCCACAGCTTCACCAGTTCTAACAAGGGTTAGAAAGTCTGGGCATCCTTGTGTAGAAAGGTGCATATTGCACATTTAGACACTGCACTGCCTAAGCTTTTCAAAGTGGTTCTAGGTGTTACTATACTTAATTAGTGTTTAAAAACAGAGACTAATTTGTAAGGGTCTCTCCTAATGTGCATAATATCAGGAGAATTAACATGGAAAATGCTTACAGCTATGCAGCAATTAAACTACTTGTGATAACAAAAGTAAGTCCAGAATAAAATGTTGCCTATCAGTAAATCATAACATCTAGCAGATGCACAACTGATGAGTAAAGTAGGAATTTTTTGTTCATGTTACAGGGTATATACACAAAAAACATGTTTCTGAAAATGTGCAGTCTTAGCTAGCTGCTAAAAGTAGAATCTAGGTCAAAGTCAGTTTAACTCCCCAAAAAACTGTGGCAGTCTGAGCTTTATATGTTGCACCCCTATTGTCCGTGCCAGACAGATATTTTTCATCAAACCAAAGACTTGTTCCTTGTCAGGAGCACAAAAGCATCATATTCAGAACCTCTGTGACTTAACAACACTTTCTCTATGAATGACAAGAAAGTAACAGGACAGAGCTGAAATGTGATCTAATACAACCTGGGGAACCTTGGGTCTTCAAGTAAGTCACTGCCACTGGATGCTTTAAATAATCCTTGCAACACAAATACTGAATGAATTATTGTAAGGGTCATGCGAATGAAAGAAAATTATGAGCCTTATTCCCTGGAGATTCACATATTTATTTCAGTCACCCAAGTAGGGTGGAAATGGAATTTAAAAAATTACAAAATATTACAAAATGAGTATCTAGATGCAAATACCTAAAACTCATTACAAATAATCCCATTGCCTCATCCACTGTCTTGAGAAGATGACTGCATGGTTGGTTACTCTTCTCACTATGAGTCAGAAATACAAAGAAGAGCCTACATGGTCACAATATCAATCTTCAGTCCAATCTAAATCAGTGGGAGTGTTGCTAGTTCTCATCAGCCTGTTAGGTAGAGCACCCAAATATACACCAGATAAATTAAAATATGAGATACACAAGAAACAGTCATTGCTGTGTAGTTTCTTAACCCCTTATATGTTGGAGATGATGCGGTTTTAGTTCTTAAAGCCTTGTAATAGTTAATCCACTTTATAGCTTGTTCTGTGTCTCATATCTCATGCAAGGCATGAGGGGCATGACTGTGCCAGGTACAATTTAAATTAAAGGAGCAGGAGGATGCTTCTACTGAGTATTTCTTCCCTTTCCATCTTTAATTTGTATGAGAGGTATATTCTAATCATCTTTTGTCTGATCCACCTTAGAAATATCATTGATCTAAATTTACTCATTGAAAAATGTATCTAAAAGTGATCATGATTCAATTTTCCAGGAGTGAAATTGTTTTTTATTACCTCATGTTTGAATGATCAGACAAAAGCCCATTTGGGATTAGTTTTTTGAGATTATGAGAACCTGACACTACCACTGAAACTGGATATTCACAGAAATCAGGTTTCAAATAGCCTGAGTTAAGTATCAAAATCTATACTCATTTTAGAAAACATGATGTTTCAAACATGAAAACATGGGAACAGGGTCAAATTGTCTAAATAGTTTTCTTCATTTATTTGATATCTTTATGCTAACGATTCTAAAGACATTTTGGTTTAGTTTGAGTTTCATTTAAAAGGCAGTTTCTTGCTGAAGAAGTCCTCATTTAAATAAATTGTTTCATGTTGGCTTTGTTTTCTGTTTTTTAGTTTCTATGTTTTACTGCCTCTCTGTATTTTTCTTATTTTGCTAGTCTGAAGAACTTCCAGAAATCTTGGCTGTTAGTCTCTTAAAATGCATAACAATTTCTTGTTTATGGTTTAATATCTGTCTTTTTCATCTATCATTTCTATTGTACCCTGCTGATGCTTCAACACATGGAAGAGTTTGCATTAAACAGTTTTCCTTAAAATAACATTCTTTATGGAACAACACATATTTTAAATACTTTTCTCTGAGAACTTTTTGGCACAATCTTTTCAATTCTGTGTAGCCTCTACCAGACAAGAAATGAGACATTCATTTCATGAGTGCAGATGTTTCTTCTCATTATTTATTGTTACCTTGTGCTTTTTATCAATTTATTATTATTTTTCTTTATATTACTTGATCTTATAAGGAACTTTTCCACTCATATAACTGATTCTCAGATTCTGGCATTAATTTTACATGTGGAAAAGCATCAAAATTACTTTTGAAGTGAAAGAAACTTCATCATTTTAGATTTGTGTGCCAAAAGCTGTAAGCGAACTGAAAAATCACCTTTCTCACATAGATTAGTGATACCATCTCTCAGAAAAAGTAATTTGGGTGAGGTATGAATATTTCCTGAATGGAATCTCCCTCAGTCTAGAAAAAAATCTGAAACAGATGCATTTTGTGCTATGGTTCATCCGGGGGTGAAGCAGACAACATTTTCTTCATGCTATAAATATGGTTATTCTGTGAACTTATCCACCTGTCTGTCTTTCTTTTACCTGGAAGAAAAAGGAACTTGCTTATGAGTTACATCAGCTTGATGCATTTTTTAGAGAGTAATAGCTTTTTCTATCAGGAGTCTGCAGAACCAAGTTCATTTTTTTTCTTTTGAGAGATCCCAGCGTACTCCTGTAGCCCTTTCATAACCAATTTGACTCTTTTTTTTTTTTTTTCTTTTTTTGGGTCACATGTGTAGGGTTCCAACTGGCTAGAGATAAAGGGATTCATCCTTCCCTTGTTATGTATAAAGGAAGACTATAAAGCTAGATATTAAATTTTGCTATTTATTAGCTGGCTTAAACTCCACTTTTTTTCTCAAAAAAACTAATGACCCCAGCATGTACTGCAAAATTAAAGGTTTGAAAGTGCCATATCTGTCTTTCTACTATGCAAAAGGACTTCCCTATGTAGAACAGCCTGAAAGGGAAATAGACAAAACAAAGTATTCCTTGTGTTGCATGGATCTGAATGTCCTGAGCCTGAGGAAATTAACTGAATAATGAGCACTATAACTGAGGAATTACAGAAAATGCAGGTGCTGATAGGGAGCAGAACTGTTGCAGCTCAGGCTGGATTTTATCTTTTTTTTTTTTTATATATGAAAACTAAAAGTTAAGATGCCTCTCTGCCTCAAGATTGAGTTACAATGATGCTCAGACAGGAGCCAAGCACCTATTCCTCCAACTGATGTACATTGACACCTATATTTAGGTGCCTATACAGTATCATGGTCCAAGGTATAAGCGTCAGCAGAGTCACCTCTTCTTGAGTGAAAGAAATGCTACACAGTTATCCAGCAGAATAATTCAAAAAGCCAAAGGTCTCATTTTAGGAGCCAAATGTACTGGTCACTTGGCTCCTCAGTTTTCCATCTCTAAAACAGAAAATAACAGCACCTTCTCAATGTCCATAAGGGGTGCTGGAATACTTGGGTTTTTCTCTTTGGTACATTATTTCACTGTATATGAAAACTGATGATAGGATCTTATGACAGAGATTAAATTTCTTTGTAGAAAATGAGAAACTTGTCAAAATTATAGTAATGGCAGACATATTTGGATGATTTAATACATTTCTTATTCATCTGTTGAGAAATTCTCAAGGAAAACACTTTAAATCTATAAAATACATTCTACAGTGCATATTCTCAAGCAAATTATCTTGAGAGATAAATTTATTACCTCAAAGGGATAATTTGATCCTTCTGGATGGATAATGTACAGACCAGTTGGAGTTTTTGAAACAGAACCAACAGTATCTTTAATATCCGTGCAATCCAGCCCTAGAAAACAAAGTGTTTGATGAAGTTCATTAGTAAAATACATTTACAAAATTAATACTGATTAAGCACAGAAATTTTACTTTTCTTTGTAACATATGACTGATTTCAAAAAGCATTTTCTTGTCATTCAAACTTTAAAATCAAGCTTTGTCATAAATTTACCTTATAAATGAAAATTCTCTGAACTCCATTAAGCTCAGAAAGTAGTACAAATTATATTATATACTGAAAGTTCTTTCTAATCTTAATGCATATGATACAGAGATTTAAGTATCTGGGTCATTTTACAGATTTTATTTTGTTAACACTTGTACTAAGAAAAGGCATATTATCTGGGGAAGGATGTATTTTTTTCCTGCAGATATTGTATTTATACTTGTAAAAGCCTTTACATTATAATGTTTACACAAAAAAACTCCTTGCATCTAAGTGCCAAATCTCTGTTAAACATACTTAAACAAGCAGTTTCTAAGGCCACTAGAACTGCTTAGCTGTAATGTTTCCTTTAGTTGAGATGGACACTGCAAAGAAGATAACTGTCCAGTGTACAAGTGACTTCCATCCCATTTGAAAAAGGATACTGCAAATGCAGAGCATGCTTTATTTCATTGCAAAAGATAGTGCCATTTAGCAATGTCAGATCTCTTACAAACTGATGATCATACTTGGTATTTTGCATAAAAATCAACAAGATGCTAAACAGAATGCCCAGAATTGTCAGTTGCAAATGATCTAAAGCAGTGTTTATGATGGTAGTCTTAAACAGTTCACAAATTTTCTGGAGTTTATATGTTACTAACACAGAATAAATACTTAAATATTATAATTGCTTACCTTTGCTTTAATTAGTTCTTTGTCAAGGTACAAAGATAAAAGGGAAGAGGTCGAGCCTAAATGTGAAGAACTTACCATGAGATTGAACTGCTTTGTAAGGAAGTGGATCCAAATGCTTTCTCAAAACCTCTGCATTCAAAAGAAGAAGTCTGTTCATAACTTCACTTACCTGCAAGTTCAAAAAAAAGGTTACAAAATAATTAGATTACAATGAGTAATTTTACATTCTAAAGTTGTTTTTATTGACTCCTACTAAATGTATTCTGAAGTTCTTTTTTTTTTTTTTGATGTGTTAGTGAGCTGTACCTTCATTAGGTGAATTTTTCTGATTTTTTTTGCTTTTTCCATCCAAAATAATTTCTAGCCATGATTAATTCAAAAAAAGTCCTTCAGCTGATTAAGTCTTTTTATCTGTACTGATAAAAAGTGCACAGTGTTTGCAAACCATCAGAATTAACAGTAATATACGTCATCTGCACAAGTACAACAAGACTTGAGATGGCAACCAATGTGGAGGAATAGTCCCCTACTTGCCCTACTGCCACATATGCCACTAAGTTGTGGACTGGGTGGCATTTATCACTCCTCAGAGAAATGGAACTCACACTCTACCCAAGGCACAAGGAGTGGTGATAAAAACTCTTATTCTACTGTTTTAATGACAATATAAATGCTTCTTTTTCCTCAGTTAGGCAGTATCTGTAGTGATAAATAATAAATAAAAATCTCCATGATAAAGAAAAAAAGTACCTGATTAGAAAGGTAATCTAAAGAAGACTGTTGATCATCCATCATGTTTCTTATCAGTTTTTTTGTACTTCTCGCATATTCAACAAGAGAGTTCTGCAAATTTCCTTTAAAAGAAATATATTCATCCGCTTTGTTATCATAAATCTAGACACATTCTTCACTGAATGACGACACACTTATTTATGATATCTAAATGAATACTGAAGGTGTTTAACCTTAGGGTACCTAAAAGTGAAATCAAAGTAGTATAGACCACAGAATAAAGCCAAAGATCCCAAACATCTCAGGGTCACAGGTTGCAGTGAAGACATCTTAAGAAGTGGTGGCTCCTCTCAAGATCTGAAGAAGTATTTCACCTTACCATTGGGCAACTTGGATAACCAGTTAATGGATATTACAGAAATAGAAATGCAAATCATAAAAGACAGATACATAAGGTTTCCTGTCATCTTGCATTTACTCATTCTGCTACTCCTGTTTTTTTTTGCCCTAATGCTAAAAATAAAGAAAAAGTAAACTTGCCATTATACATAAGAAAATACCACATTTAAAAAACTCATATGGGAAAATTAGTAATTTTGACATTTTTTTTTCTGAGGCTGGTTACATCATTTGATGTGTAGTTTGTCAAGGCAGTTAAAAAAGAATATCCTGCATAAATATCTACAATTGGCAAGCTGAAGTATAGATTTCCTCACATGTCAGCTAAGTCCCATTTAACTATCTCACACCTAACTGTGATGTTTAAATGAGGGACAGACACCCTACTTTTCCTTTCTAATGGAGAGAGCTACCAATATTCAGAGGGTAGCACAGATTTAGGGAGGATGAACTGCAGCTTGGATTTGCTTGTCTTCACCAGTGATTATAGAGACTAGCATGATTATCGTTTAACTTTGTCACACCAGCTGCACCCCAAAAACATGGCACCCCAAATTTTCTGCACAACACTCAGCCTGGACAGCAGCGTCAAAGTGTGTCACACGTGCCCAGGAAGATTAAAAAATAAACTAGCACAGCATAGCATAGCATAGCAGAGGATTGCATAGCATGGCATTGCATAGCTTGTTGCTGAGAGTATTCTTTATGAATACATACTGCACATGTAATGTTTTTCCCCTCGTAAAATTTTAGCTTGAACATCACATGGTACAAGGCATTGTTCTTTTTGTTTTGAAATATCTGCAGATTTATTTTTCTCTTCTGCCTCGAGTGGTTCCTTCACAGCTCCAACATTCCTCGTGCCCTGTTGTACCAAACAATGGAGGGGGAAATAAATTGATCACAAAGCATAAATAAAATAGCTCAGTCTGCCAAAATGAAGTAGATTACTCCATGGGCCTTCCCTCAGAACCTGCTTTTCTAAAGCTTTATCAAATGTTAATTGACATAGGTGAGACCAATTCCTGTTAGATGTTTTCTGTTTCACAAGAGAAAAAGAGTGCCAGAAGTAAAGAATAACCTCTATAAATCTAAAAAATACCACCAACATTTCTGGTGAAGAATTCTATCTTCGAGCTCTGTGAACTGGAGGCAAGAACTTGTACATCATCTCTTTAAGAAGCTCACAATGTAGGAATCACCACACCCAACAAGCATCTCGAATGCTAACAGAGTTATTTATTTTCACTGTAAAGGAGCAAGCTTTTGGATTTAACGTATTAGCAGAACACTTCCACCCATTAAAGTTGTTACTTAGACTCTGATCATGGAAATACTTGCACAAGTTATTAACTTATGCATACAAACAGTCCCAAAGAGATTGGCAGAAAAATGCAGTATTGAAAATATTTTAAAAGCTCTTATGGAGGAAGGAATAAGGGGATGCTATTCACAGGAACACAATTATCTGAAATACTAACAAGAGAAGCATTGGTAAAAGTAGTCACACCTATTAATGTTCTTTTAAAATAAAATTTTCATATTTAGTATTTTTTGTTCCATCATGCCATGTGGCAGAAAACAAGGGAATGTCTTTGACTTGAAGAAATGCTAAAAGTAATTCCTGAAATATGTATCACTGTCAAAAGACTAAGAAATTTTTGAGTGTTGATTCATTATCTGAACAAAGCATTGTAGCATGTTTGTATACTCTATTTCAAATTTAAATATGATACTCAGAAAGGTAAGGATTTTAATGAGAAAGAAAACTTATTTAGACTTAACTGTATCTTCAACATATTTATTTTCACTTTGTGCTTCATATTTCTCTTTCTGGTATTAGCACTACCCTAAGTAAAGCACTGAACATTTTTTTTCTCCTGATTTTTGCATGTAAAAATTAATCCTGCTAACAAGCACATTAAAAAAAAAAGCTCTGAACTATTAATCTAATTTTCTTTTGTTTAGATACCTAAGAGACTATGTTTCTTTAATTTTGAAACAAGCATAAAATGAAGGAATCAAAAATATATAAGAGTTATACATAGATCACTTGAAACTTAAAACAGATCAGTTGAAAATGTAGCGTGTTCCAGGGCTTTATCACAGCTACTCACCAGATGTTCAGTTAAATCTGTCAAGCAAATATTTTTAATCAATATTTATTTTTAACAAAAGCCAACATGAAACAGGCAATTAAATCTGACCTCAGCAATTCATGAAAGAACTGTGGCTCTGCCAAAAACAATAGTTACTCTGCATTTACAGTCATGCAGATGAGATTAAAAATATGGCCTAACAACCGAACTGTGATGAGGACATTAACACCAAAATGTTCTCATATACTGCATTCCTACAATTTCATGCAGTTTCTTTTCTGTGTCTGAAAGTACCTGGTTTTATGTATTTTTGCAATCTACATTTTAAACATGTCACTTTTCTGAGAAATCATTCAGTTATTTTAATTATCTTATCTAAACAAAGTACTTTAAAATCTTACCTTAGATGAACAAGGCTTGACATTACTTATGACAGTCTCTCCTAAACTGAACAAAAAAATACTAAGACAAATCAGTGAAATTACTCTAAAGCAGTTCATCTTCTACTTGAAGAAAAGCTAGCGTTTTGACAGGTTTCAAATTTCTGTGGAAAGGATTGTACACTATGAAGTCCTGAGCTAACTATTGGGGAATGTCTACAGCACAAAGAGCAGCCAACACATCACTCCTTTTTAATGCCTGGATTTAAGAAACCACATTTCAATTCCACAGTAGACTTTATAGACTACTGCTTGTATCCTGAGAACTATTACTGCTTATCACCTCTGCATGATTCATCAAACATATATATTTTCATTGTGATAAGAGTGACAGATTTTCTTATATGTTGGTTTTGAGCATTGGTATATATTTGGTACTGAGCACTTCAAAGAAAATGAATTTATGTTTTCACCTTTTTTTACAAAGGATTTTATCATTAAAGTGAGGATGTTTATACTGGTGTGGTGCTAGTGGACTAGAACAGGCTGTGAAGGCAATTTCAGAATTTTCACTTGAGATCAGGCTGCTTGTTGTCCTAGAATAATTATAGAGCCCTGAAATACAGGGTCCTCAGCTAATCACCTTCACATCCAACTGTATGAAAGATGTGAGGTTACTCACCAGAAGGAATTATTTAATAATCATAAAGGAATGCCATGAAGAAGTAAGAAAAAGGAAAAGGTAAAAAAGGGAAGATGGAAAGGTATATAAACACTCATCTCAATTCTAAATTTTAGAAGGTATTTCAGGCGAAGCTGGGAGTTGTGCTGGATAAGGTCAAAACTGGCAGTAAGTCTAAAGAAGCTAAAATTCTGCCAGCACGAGCTGACCATGAATTTAAATCTTCCTAGGTGTGATGTGGGCTCAAATTCTGCAGTTGTTTCTCAGCTCTGCTTCAGTCAAGTTTGAGTGAATTGGTGCACCCTAAACAAAACACTGCATTTTATCAGGCTAACTGGAATTTTCAAAGTGTATATGGATTGAAAAGCACATGACAGTAAAGAGACAACCAGTCTTCTACATGCAACACAGAAGAGTTCAATCTGGGCAAAGAGGTGATGAATTAGAGGATGGTATTCTGAACTAGAGGGGAAAGACTTCCCTCTTTGCAACTGGGGTGACCGTGAGATTATAAATATTAAGTGCATTTGGCAACCTGAGCAGCAGTAGCCTTGACTGTAAAATGGTAATAGTAATACCTACTTCGCAAACTGTGCTAAAATATGGGGGTTGTGGGCAAGTGTGTCTGTGGAGAAAAGTATTTTACAAATGCAGACAACTATTTTTACCCTCCTAGTCGAAGACATAGAACAGCTGCACACTGAAAAAGAGAAGAATTAGTTTAAGCTCAAATACAACAGCCAAGAAATGTCTCGCCAGGAAATCACCAAGGCATTTAGCCTTTTGCTGACAGCTCATCCAAGGAATGGCAGTAACCCAAGACAACACCCTGCTTTGCCTGGAAAAGGAAAAAAAAAAATTTCTTTTTGCAGTCTTTTTATTTACTTAATATACTTTTAATACTTTTTAATTGTTAACTGGTTTACATATCTTTAAATATTTTTAATTACTTTTTAATATATTTTTAAATATTTTTCTAAAATTGTATGCAATTTTTTTTTTCCAGTGTGTTTTCTACAACGTGTGGTCTAAAAACAATAAAAAGTTTGTTAACTCCCAAGTCTTCACGAAGATCTCTGCAACTCACAAGCAGCAGCAAACGGGCTGCAAACGGGAGGTGTTTCAC
>VWZY01012278.1:123824-188927 GCA_013399075.1 Chloroceryle aenea | reverse complement strand
CGGGCCGTCCTGCGCCCTGCCGAGGCGGGGAATGGGGCCGCGGGTCTGTGTGAATGGGGCCGCGGGTCTGTGTAGGGGGCGGTGGTGGCGGCACAGAACTCGCCTTGCCCCGGGTCTGGGGGTGTCTCGAAATAAAACTTGTACGTTGGGGTTTCTAAACTGCTGTAGAAAAGTCGACTTCTCGGCAACTTAGGAATTTTCTTGTTTTCCCTCTTCCTAGAGGTACCGCCGTTGGGAATTTTATATTCCATCCTAACTTGAGGATCCTTATTTTCTTGAATTTAAGTAGTAAGAAACACTGACACCAGTTCAAAGATCCACCTGTACAGTGCTACTTAAGTCATTGTTCACTTGAGGTAGGACTGATCTTGTTTTGTAGAGAGCTTTTCTCCAATGATACTAATAAATTTCAGTGTAAACAACTAATCCTTCAGATGAGAGAGGGGTGCTATTTTTGCTATTAAAACATTTTCCCTATGATATGTGTATCCGTGTTACAGATTTAGGTAACATCTAGATGTCTCTTCAAGTAATTGTAATAAGAGTGAAGATTTTTATCTGCGATAGCATAAAAGATGTGTGCAAAGACTGTTAAAATCACTGTCAAGAGTAAAATGCAATTACATTATTTTTTTCTGAGTGAAGAGACAATCTAGTTATGACAATAATATACAATTATGGGACCACATGCGTACTTAGTCAAAAGGCATATCAGTATTTTGTATCTCATGGATGAAGTTTGCCCTTTCCCCAAAAGGTATGAAAAGTCAATCAAAGAGGCTATTCTATCTTTTAATGAGCTGCTGGATACAGATTTTATTATCCTTAACACAATACTAGCGATAGAGCCTTAGGATTTAATTTTGAACGGGATTTAGAAGAAGAACATCGGGCATTGAAAGAAAATCAAAAAATATGTCGGAATAGGGCACAGAAATATCTGAGGGAGACAAACAGAAGAAGAAGGTAAGTAACCAGGGTTTCTCTGGTGGGAGATTGCAACAACAACAGAATCAAAACCTTCAGACAGATCAATACATTTCTACTATTGGCATGTTGACTTTGTTAAATAGCCTTACTTCTTTGTTCTAAAGGAAGCTAGCCTGAAAAGTTTCACTGATTGAGTTTCTTTCACTAGGACAAATAAAATATAAAGGAACAATATTTTGATTTACTCGCTGCTTTTACAAACTCACTGTAGTTACCTCTTACTGTATAATGTAAAGGTAAGTAGTGCTTTCATTGTGTGACTCTGATCTGCATTTCTCTGAAGTTCTTAGTTTTTATTAGTCTAGTTTTTATTAGCTTCAGTGGATGTGTGAATGCACTCAGGCATACAGTGCGGGTCAGCAGGCAGACGGACAGCTGTCATTCCCTTCTGAAGTGTGTGCTTTTCTGTCTGCATGGCACAAGAGAGGCACAGCCTCCCTTACGTAGTGGGGCTTTGTGCTCCCACTTCCCAACAAATACAGTGCAATGTCTTTCTAGTACCAGACTGTATTTATAATAAAGTTAATCTGTATTGAAATTTTAAACAGAGCTTTGAATATTCTTCTTTCTGCACACATGAGAATGCAAAGGCATTAAATATTCTGTGACAAATGGATTAAGTAAACTATACATTGAGATGTTTCGGGGAAGGGCTGTAAGTAGTTTAATAGGCAGAGAGGGCTTTTCCCTGGCATTGGGTTTGTACAGGAGACTCATCTGTCTATACTGTAGAGGGAGCTGGGTTCCTCCTTCCAAAGCCCCAGCCTCAGACCAGCTTCCTCTGCACAGTATTAACTCATTAATGCTCACCCTCCATAGTTCTTGTATCAGATGATTTCTATTGTACAATGTTTAGTTACTGAAATACGTTAATAACCCATAAGACAGGCAGTAGATATTATTTATAGTACCATTTTAGCTTAACTGTATGTGCTGTCAGCATATGTTTTGAAATATAAAGAAAAATGGAAGAGGAAGTATAATCACCTGGGGGTGATTAAAGACAGTGTGCAACCCACAACCTTTGCAGGTAATAAACTGAGTCTCAGTTGAAAGATTAAGTATCTTATTTAGTTTTCTGGAACAGAACCACTTTAGCACTACACTTCTCAGCTGAACACTGTTTATTGTATTACTGGTCTTGAAATGTTATACTCTAATGTAAAAGCAAATACCAGACAGCCTGCATATTTTTGACAGACTGGTGTAGTTAAACTAATGCTCATTGATACATAAATACATTTCCGTATGTATTTCATTGCAGTTTTAAGAAATGCAGTATAAATCCAAGTTACTCAGGTGAACCAGGTAAAATTTAGGTATGGTGTTCATAAAAAGAAATTGTTTCCATTTGTGTTAATTGAGAATAGCATAACTATAAGCATAATGAGCAGGTCAAATGGAAGTCTCTGGTGACAATCTTCCCCTAATAACTGAAAATGAGTTAGTTGTTTAATGTTAGCAAGGTAGGAATTGCATACAGTATTAACAAACTATGAATTATAATTCAAAATTAAGGGTCACAACTGTCTGTTATATCAATCACTCCTCCCCATTTGGTGTCATCTGCAGACTTGCTGAGAGTAGAGTCTACTCCATCATACAGATAATTTTTGGTCAACAGCCAGCTGAACATGAGCCAGCAGTGTGCCCAGGTGGCCAAGAAGGCCGGCAGCATCTTGGCTTGCAGCAGAAACAGTGTGTCCAGAAGGACTAGGGAAGTGATCATCCCCCTGTACTCAGCACTGGTGAGGTTGCACCTTGTAGACTGTGGTCAGTTTTGGGCACCTCAGTACACGAAAGACACTGAGGTGTGGGAGCATGTCCAAAGAAGTGCAATAAAGCTGGTGAAGAGAACAATTCCTATGAGAACCTGAGGGAACTGAGGTTCAGCGTGGAGAAAAGGAGGCTCAGGGGAGACCTTACCACTCTCTACAACAGCCTGAAATGAGGGTGTAGTGAGGTGGGGGTCAGTCTAACAAGTGATAGGACAAGAGGAAACAGACTCACGTTGCACCAGGGGAGGTTTAGGTTGGAAAAAATTCTTCACCAAAAGGGTTGTCAAGCATTGGAACAGGTTACCCAGGGAAGTGGTGGAGTCACCATCCCTGGAAGTATTTAAAAGATGAGTAGATGTGATGCTTAGAACACGGTTTTGAGATGGACTTGGTAGTCCACTGCTCTCCCCTCATCTATTAAGCCAGTAATTTCTTTATAGAAGTTTATCAAGTTGGTCAAGCATGATGTTAGGGAGCTTATAAAAAGCCTGGAGAGGGCCTGTTTACAAAGGCCTGTAGCAAAAGGACAAGGGGCAGTGGTTTAAAATTAGAAAGGAGTGGATTTAGATTAGAAATAAGGAGGAAGTTCTTTACCATGAGAGTGGTGGAGCACTGGAACAGGTTGCCCAGGGAGGTGGTTGAGGCCCCATCCCTGGAGACATTACTTGGAGTTAATTGTTTTTCCTGACAGTGTTATATTAATCTGCTGTCAATGCCTCTAAAATGCAGGAGCTTCAGCATTAAAAATACTCATCTGCTGACAAGATGTGCTCAGTTAATTGATTTGTTAGTAAAAGACAAAAATATCACTTGCACAGACAAAAGCAGCTATAGTTTTGGAAAGTGAAGTCTCAGTAACTTAAGTCATAGGTTTTTTTCGAAGGGAATACTTAGAGGAACCCATATTCCAACTAATGCCATCAGTTTCTTTGCATCTCTTTTACTGACCAAGCTCCTTAGTTTTGTCTTGGCAGCAGTACCTCAACACAGCAAAAAAAAACAGCCTACTGACACAAGTTGGCTGGTTATCAAGAAAGTAATTCCTTTATTGTGCTATTGATACATGAAGCTGTGATTTCAAGTTCAGTTTAAGGATTAAATATGCTCTGGGGCAGTAGCTGGCAGGTATTTTTTTTAAATAACAGTATTATGGAAATAAGAGNGTGGACTCTTCGTCTTTGGAGACATTTAAAAAGAGACTTGATGTGGCACTCAGTGCCATGGTCTAGTGACTGTGGCAGTAATTGATCAACATTTGGACTCGATGATCTCTGAGGTCCCTTCCAACCCAGCCTATTCTATGATTCTATGATTCTATGATCACTTGCACAGGCAAAAGCAGCTATAGTTTTGGAAAGTGAAGTCTCAGTAACTTAAGTCATAGGTTTTTTTCGAAGGGAATACTTAGAGGAACCCATATTCCAACTAATGCCATCAGTTTCTTTGCATCTCTTTTACTGACCAAGCTCCTTAGTTTTGTCTTGGCAGCAGTACCTCAACACAGCAAAAAAAAACAGCCTACTGACACAAGTTGGCTGGTTATCAAGAAAGTAATTCCTTTATTGTGCTATTGATACATGAAGCTGTGATTTCAAGTTCAGTTTAAGGATTAAATATGCTCTGGGGCAGTAGCTGGCAGGTATTTTTTTTAAATAACAGTATTATGGAAATAAGAGCTTCTGAGTAAGCACATCCTTGATGTAAACAAATAGGATATCATGGTTTGTGTTTATATACCACACTACCTTCTAAATACCAGCTGCCGATTTGCTGGGTCTGCAGCCTTCCCACTGTTACTGCTCCTTGCAAAATGTGCATCTCATTTTACTGTGATGTTTCTACCTGCAGTTAGTTGGTGCACTGTGGAAATTCAATTGCTTATGTGTATTTTTAAATAAACCTTACTGTCAGCTGCCTTGGTTCAGAGTTTTGAATTACCTTGAAATCTGAGTAGCTAACCCATCTGTTGTATCTGGGGAAGGAAATGCTTTCCCAGTTTATATCAGTTTCCAAATTATTCCCATTACCGTTGTGGGTTTTTTTCAAAAATAGTTTATTTTCAACATATGCCCAAGGTTTGTGCTCCACCTACTGGCTGATTATCATTGATTATTTAATAAAAACTCTTTAAATTATTCATCAGCATTGTTGATAATGAAAAGCAGTCTTGTGTCAGAAATAGGAGAAAAAGATGAGCACTTGCTAAACAGAGAGAGCAAAGTGTTAATAGTTTGCATTGCTTTCTCCATCAGAAGGAAACGGTGAAAAAGTACTGATCACTGTAACCATGTAGACCTGACATGCAGTATTGCCATTTCTGGTAATGAGCCACAGGATTGTGCTGAAATTGCAAGGCCTCGGGACAGATGCTTGCCAGGCTTGCTCTCTCTGAACTTTTCTTGACCTGCCTGCAGCTTTGTTTTGCTTGGTTTAGCTGCACCAGCAATTTCTCCAATTGACCAGGTGTCTGTGGCTAATTTATTTTGCCTTTGTTTGTCTTTTTATGGTATGACTGTAGTTTTTATATAGATAGCAGTGACAAGCAGTTATTCTATGTAGAGAATGACATGTTTATGACTCTTAACATAATAGTGTAGGGAAATACAGGCCTGGTACAATAGGAGAGGCCTTGAGAACTGAAGATGCAGGATGCAGTGTAGAGAAGTATAGGCAGGGGATGGTAAGAGGTGGCACATGGGTTTGTTACTGGAGACCCCACAGCTATCAACAACTCACTGACAGTCAGTTAAAGAAATGCAGACCTAGATCTGACAAAACTGGCTTTACGAGTAACAAAGAGAACAAAAGAATAGTATTTAATACATGCAAAGGCACCATGCATGGAATATTTGGAGGTACTGTGGAGCTGGAGATTGATGAATAAAGAGCAAAGGTGTAAAAGCATGTTAGCAAATATTAAAATGACTTTTAAGTGGAGCCTGAGGTGAGGAAGAAGAAGGCATTAACATGAACATCATGATGTTCCTGGTGAAGGGAGTCCAGATGCTGACAGCTCACCATAACACCCCAGCACCACCAGTATGAAACTACCTGTCTTGAGATGCGGAAGAACAATGGAAGCATGACCATCAGGAAAAGTGGTAGAAACTCGGTGTGTGAATAATAGTTCAGGCTGGTTTATCACTATTATTGAGACTTTCTCTGGATGCAAGATTCTAACCATATAATTATTTTCTGGTAACAGTTGTATCTGGATTAATAATGACTAGACTCTTTAAGATTTGTATTATGCTAACAAAAAAAAATCTTGGCTTTATATAAGGTGTGCTTACTTTTTTGCCTATAAACAACTGGTGGATTTTGCAAGAAGCCCTCCTGTGAACCTTTGGGTCCTCTGTGAGCCCTTAAGTCATTGTAAGGGTCAGTCCTTTGGAAGCCCTTAACGGCAATTTGGGGCTGTCCTTTTGTATTCAGCATACAATAATAAAAGAAGATGAGGAAACAGACTTCACATGTGTTCCTGGCAAGTACCTCACATAAAGAAAAAAATTGATTTGTGGGCAATGTCCATAGATCTTTTTAAGGATATAAGGTATGTTTCCTGTTTGCCCATGAAGGGGATTTTGAGTGTAGCACCCCATTCTAGCCTTTTCTTCATCTTGCTGTAGTCATTAAGTATACAAATAGGCCCTCCTACCTCAAATTTAGAATTACCGTGTACTGGTTTGGAAATGTGATATGGCAATTTATTAATAATAGCAACTCAGTACCAAAAGGTTCATTTCACAGCAGTCCATATGCACTGTATATATTCCTTTTTTTTTTTTAATTTATTTTCATCCAGGGCAGTAGTAAGCATTTAGTCTATCTGGGAAGGTAGCATCCTTCACTTCACTGTGAAGATAATTTAATAAAATTAAACAGGAAATAGTTCCACCGTCTAGTCATACCTTTTTTAAAATGAAAATGCTTTCCACATAATGTCCGTATATTTGAAAATGCTAAATATTTTAAGTTTCCTATTCCAAATTCACTAATAAACACTTTGGCAGCCATTGCAAAAATTTCTGCACTGCTGGGTTGTTTATATTAGATAGAAAAACTGGGTTAAAAAACCACCAGTCAGGAAATTCTTCTCCTAACTCTCCATCTTAAAGCCATACTCTTTTGCCAGTGTTACGTCTGTGATATGAACCTAAGCTGGTGGCTTAAGGAGAGTGGATGAACAAACATTTGCTTTAACTGTTTTTCTGTAAGATGCCAATGTGCATTTATAAAATTATTTATTTTACATAATGCACCTGGGTGTCACAATTTACGTTGTATGAGGTCAAGAAGTTAATGATGCAGGCTTCACTGAATACCTTCAATACATTTCCTTAAATTTAAAATAAGATCCTTTTTCTCCCTCATATTTTAATCCAAACTAAATAAAGATCATGATGAGCTGTGGTGAAAAAGACCTCTTGCATCAGCATTTGGATTTGCCCATTTCCAGATATATGGAATAACAGTGGGGTTTTTATGCCAGTTAGTAGGAATGTGGAAGAGTGCAGCTAAGTCGTACTCCAAAATCACTTAAATAATAAAGACATAAAGACTCTCTCAGAATTTACTCTTTCCTTTTGGGAGTTATATGCTGGAATTACTCCAGGTGCAAAGTTGTAGAATTTCCCACATGTCTGAATTTAACTACAGTTCAACTAAAGGCCTTCTTGAGCAGCTTTTAGAAATATTAAGGGGATCAAGGAGAATGTGTTTAAAGTACTTACCAGGATAACCAAGTCTGTTTCCTCTGTTCTGATTTTCCTATTTTGTTAGTCAGGATAAAGATGTAAAATATTGCACGTTTCTATATCAGATTTTAATGTGAGTGAAATACAAAAGTACTGAAAATTGGCAATGAATTTCACTTCTACTCCTTTAGTTCTAACTTCTGGATTGTGTGAAGAATTTAAGTTCCTGTGAAAATTTAACCAAGTTGCAATAAGACATTTAATGTTCGTAGACTTCTCTGCAGATGTTTTCTGGTTTTGCATAATTGCTTATCTGGCTTCACCTCACTCAAGTGAAGCCATTCCTGCTTGCTGACAAACTGAAGTCTGCAAATGAAACTTGCAGATCATATTTTAATTCAATTGTTTATCTTTGCATAAGTCAATCTTCTGTCTTATCCTTCATTTGAATCTGTAGAGTTCTGTAACTTCATCTCTACAAGAGGAGTTACCTTCAATTGTAGAAATTCTCCTGGATTTTTCAAAGTGTAACAACATATTAAGTGTCTTTTGCAGTAAAGAGGTTGTTAAAACAAGCTACCATCTGTATACATAACATGAGATAGTTTCTGTAGTTCTTGTGATCCAAGGCAATCGTGAGGAATACTTCTGCTGCTGGAGCTTTCTGAGGGGAACGCACTTCTAAAGCAGAAGCAGTAATTGCTTAAGTTGTTCACTGGCATTTTGATTTATGACCTTGGAAAACTTTACTTCAGAGTGCTACATACATTAACAAAAGCAGTGGGTCCTTTTGCAAATTTTGTGTCTTCTTGCTTTTGACTTTTCAGATGCTTCATCGTTGTCTTTCTTGAGCTTAACTTTGTTAGTACTGGAGGTGTAGTACTGAAGAAAGGAAGATCAGATGTTACGCAACTTCCATTTTCCCCTTAATGTTATGGGGAGGAGTTCTAAGGTGCACTTATAATGATGGCAGGAATGCAAGTACATAATCTTTGTGATTTAAGGTCTGAATAGCTGCATGCAATCTGTTTACAGTGCATTTCCAAGTTTATCTTCTGTTTCTACTAATGAAATGTAATAATCTGCCCATAAAATTGTGAAATCTCAGTCATTAGTTTCGGTATGTTTTGGAAACCATACATACATGAATTTTCAAAATAGTGAAAGTTTCCTATGTCTCTCTCTGCTATGCTTTGGATTCTGAGTGGTTTAAAGTGGATATCCCTGTAAAAGTGTGCACTTGGGAATTAGTTGGCAGTTTTCCTATTTTTTATTATTGTGCAATTACAGACTTTAGACTCTCTAGAATAAAAAGTACCTATTTCAAATTATTTTCCTGTTTTCAGAGGTGATCAGTCAGCACTTTGAAGGAATATTAGGGAGGGTCAAGTTTAATACTTCAGTTTGAACTTTTTCCCCGAAAAGCATAGGGAAGCATGGTTAAAATAGCTTGAGTTAAGGAGTAGCTCTATTAAGATAGCAGCTTTGCTTCATTAAGCCAGAAGATCCATGAAGCAACTGCAAGTGATTAAGGTTATGGGAAGGTATCTTACTGTGATGAGAGAAACAAAGAACTTACAGCTAAATACTATTACCTTTCTTTCCACTGATGCTGGCTAGGAGTGGGACCCTACTTAGTGTATTATTGACCTGTCAAATCACATTTCTAACACACAGAAAGCTTTAAAGATGGGAAGCTCCCAGTTATAGTCATCCTTGTGTGGCAGTCTTCAGAAGTTTAACTTGAAGAGTATTGCTTTTATGACATTACTGTATTTAGAATAGAATGTTTTCAGGGATGGGTCATCTACCACCACTCTGGGCAAGCTGTTCCAGCGTTTCACCACCATCATTGTAAAAAATTTCTTTCTTATACCTAGTCTAAATCAACCCTCTTTTAGTTTAAAACCATTATTTAAATATAACTTGTCTACGTAGGCATTGTGCCAATAAAGTTACTGGGTATTTTTCACTCAAATTGTTTGTCAGTAAAAGTTGATATTCTTGTCAGCAGGAATAAGAATTCCGCATAGCTTTGTCAAGTTCTGCCTACCGAAGGAAAGCTTTATGATCGTGATTGTTTTCAATTAAAGCCTGCTCTGCTTTCCAGCCAGTAGACAGACACTTTTAACATATTTGATATTAACTGATTCTGTCAATCATAGTTTCACTTTATTGTTTTATCCTATTTTGTGCTACTAATATGATTGTCTTTCAGGAAGCTTCTCAACAACTAGCAGTTGATAGCAACTCACATATTTATAGGTAAAAGCTGTAGTTCCTTTGTGTTACTTCTGAACAACAAATTTTAAAGTGTTACTTTTCCCCTGACAGCTCATGAAAGGCGCACACAGAGAGGTTTTGCAGGTCACCTTCCTATTGATCTGCCCACTGTGCTGCATTTACATGGTAATGTAAAGACTGTTGGGTGCAGGTCACACTGGTGACAAGAACTGATTGAGTCTGTATGTTAATTCACATATAAGAAAGAATCAAATCTCTGTTTGAGTCTAAAACATAAAAATATTACGGTTTGTCTTTTCTTCACCACCCACTGTCCCATTTACATTTAGACAAACCATCAACATCCAGCTGTGCTGAAATTTAAAAAATAGCATTTAATTTAGGGACAAGCAAACTTTTGGACTAAAATTGCAAACTGATAAGCAAGTAAATTACCAATATTTTGATAAATGTCATTAGAAAACATAGGGATTGTCTACTCTTCTCAAACACAGAGCCTTTGAAGAAAGACGGAAGCAAGAAGAAGAAAAAGAACAAAGATTTAGAGAACAAGTTCTGCAGAAGAGGAAAATTAAATTTCAGGAAGCAACTGATAGGTTCCAGCGTGCTCATCTGCCTTTTTCTCAGCATAAGCAAATAGGTGTGTAAATTAAAATGTAACCATTATTCACAAAACAAGTGTTTTTCTGTTAATAGAATATAATTGAGGCAAACAACAATTAACTTCACTCAAATTAATTGAATTTATTAAAGCAAAACTTAATTGACAAGAAGCTTTAATCTGAAACATATGACAAAATTGGGTAGAGGGAATTAAAAAAGCATATTTTTTCCCCTAAAAATTGTATTGTGAGATATATCACTATATTCTGGTCACAGTAAGCACATCACCTCCTTGGGATATTATGGCTTCCTCGGTTTTCCTTGCTTTTTTAATTGCAGTGTGCTTATTGCTTACAATACTGTGCTTTCACAGCTGGGTGTGAGGTGTTACAAGGCCACAGAAAGTTACTGGGATAGTAAAATGATCCGCTATTTGAACCCGTGAATATTAAATATTCAAGAATGTGCATTTTGTTTATCATTAAGTTAAAACGGTCCTAGCATATCTGAATGTATTACATTAATTTTGCTGAATTAGTCAGCTCTTAGGCGTTCTCTTACTGCTGGGAAGTAATGATCACTTCTACTCAGTTCCTGCTTTCTTGGAATCGGTGTAGATTGGCAGGACTTTTTAACAGAATCAGCCAAGTCTGATTTCCCGTCAACTTTCCAGTGTTGAAACTCTTAAGATATGGTATATTACTTAGGTATTCTTTAACAGATTTACTCTCCCAACTGCAGTTGTGCCAACAGTGAGGTAATGTCTCTGACTTCAAGATCAAATGTCAGATTAAAATAACAAAATAGAACAGTACTGTTCTAGGGATTCTTCATAGCTCTACTGACAGCCCAGACTTGTGTAGCAATCACCATTTTTTTTTATTGGTTTTCCTTTATAGCAATTCTACCTCTGACACTTTCTACCCTACTTTTACATACTTGAAAGAGGCGACACATTGTGCCTTGTCTAAGATCGCTCTTTCTCCACTAATTTGATTATTAAGTTACAATTTGGCCTCTATAAAATATCTGCCAATCATAACTTTGGCTTAGTGCATGAGCAGAATAATCATGATGTAAAGACAAAGTTAATGCTGGATTTTTTAACCTCCTACTATCTCAACAGTGTAGTCTAAAAACAAATAGCAAAACTGTTGAATACATGTGTTAATGTAAACACTTAAATAGACTGGACTTTTGTTCTAGAGGAACTAGAGATGCTCCAGCATGTTGTCTAATGATGCTAAACTGCTCAGTTTATTGTTAACAGTCTGGATTTAGGCTTCCAACCTGAAGAAACTTAGTAAAGCCATTTATGGTAAATCATTCCAATTTGGAATATTTATTTTTTTTCCATTGTGTTTTTTACTCTATTCCCTCCAGTCCAGACAAAAGCAGCTTTTCAGTTAGAAGAAGCTCTTGAACAAATCAAAGGATCAGTATTTACACCAAGATGGTGCTTGCCCAACAGAAACATAACCAACTTCAGGTAAGCATTTCTGTTTACTCCGATGATCAAAGGAAGTAAATTGCTTAGCATATTCAATAAACAGCATGCAATTACTCTTTAAGAAATTGTAGGCCATTTCCCTCATGGCAAAGAAAGCTGTTCTGTGAACCATTCCAGTGAAACCTCATGAAACATCCTTCAGTTGTTTGTGTTCATCTGGTAAAACAGCAGAGGAGATGAAACTAACCTCTTCCCTTGAGCAGAATTCTGGGAATAGTTGGGGCTAACCTCGTCCACATTCAGTTAGAGCCTGACTCAGATTGCCATGGTTATCAAACCATCTGCTGTTCTGCGAATTATAAAATATTCTGTCTTATTTTTATTTCTTATTTTCATCCACATTTTTTTCCTTTTGATATTTAAGAATAGTTTGGTTTGTACATTCATCCCATGATCTTATCTTCTTTCTAGCTGTTGCTCCTTTAAATTTCTCATCCTCTGTATGTGTTTTGAGCATCCTGATAGCAAATTCACCTGCAATTTCATTTAAAATTACATACAATCTCAATTGTGTACTTTTCATTCTACCTAAACACTTTTTCTAATGTACCTTGACTTACCACAGAATGTTTCTTCATGAGTTGCATATGTATCTGCTCTATTTCATTCTCTTTCCTGATTACCCCCTTCCTAATCTCTCATTTCTTTACCATTTCAGTTCAAGGTTTCATTTTTGTTGTTGCTGATTTTATTACTATTATCATAATTATTTTCCGCATGCTATAAATTGTGCAGGTGCTCAGAATAAATTCTGTCTAAAAAGGGTCTCCCTGCTTATCAGCTTCAGTTTGTTCTTCACTGTGACATTAATATTCACTTTAATTACATATCTACTTACCATTTCTTACAGTATAGCACTGCTGTTACTCCATATTATATTTGTTTAATTTAAAAAATTCACTATCGTGTAATAATGATAGTGTGTTCTTTTCCCAATTTTTAATTTTATAACCTAATTTACTAAGGAAATTAAATTTATACATTCATATTCTTTTACAGTTTGTGTAATCTTTAAAATTTGCCCTCCCTTAGAAATAGAATGTACAAAATTCATTGATGGTCCCCTTTTAAAGGAAGGAATGAATACTGTATCAGATTTTCAAGGCAAATATGACTGCAGACCTAATTGGGTATCGGTGAATTTTAAAAGGTTCCAGAATTCTTAATGTCTATGTTAAAAAAGTTGTAAAAAAATTAATTATGCAATGGAGACATATTACCGCCTCTTGGAGAAATGCAAAAAAATCCCAAAATACCTAACAAGTGAGAGGTGGTATTCTATGCTTGCAGCAGAGATACTATCTAGTAAGGTTTGGTTATCAAATGCTGAAGATTTTGGTCATTTCATTAGCTGACAGGCACTGGGATGTGTGCACATTAAGTGTGCAAATGGTGTGCTGCTCTTTGTACAAGTTCTATTTCTCAGTTTGTGTTTAAAACCAGTGGTATTTGGTTAGATTTAGTCTTGGGATAGAAACTGAATTATGACAAATCAAAAACATTTAAAAAATTTTACAATGTAGAAACTTTATAAATATAAATGTTCTAAACATCCAAATAGATGGAAGAAGAAACTTCTCCCACCTGAAAAAAAAAAACAAAACCAAAGCTTCTGGGGGGGGCCAAATGGGGCCACTTTGGTCAACAGCAACAAAGTCTTTCAAAGTGGATACGTACCAAATATTTTTAGATAGGGAGGATGTCTCCCATTCAAAGGAATACAGAGAGCAGTTTTCTGATTTCTATAAATAGGTATGATAAATTGTTCTTCCTTTCTACTATTAGCCATCTCATCAGAAATAATAAATTCCTTTTAGACTCTGCCAAATATATATCTCTGATTAGGTTGGTGCAATTAAGCCAATATTTTATCTCTCAAGACCTTATTTACCCATTTGACACAGACATACTAAAAAGAAAAGGGATTGATTTTAACAGGGAGTATAACTGTAGCCACAAGGGATGAAACATGAAAGCTCAGAAGAAGGAATTGTGGAAACTTAAGCTGAAGAAATGGAGGGAAAGGAAGGAAAGGGTTTACTAAGTTTCTGTAGATACATTAGACATATGGCAGCCATCTCCAGCTAGGAACAATATATGTTTCCTAGTAACACATCTCTGCTGGATAGCAGTAGAAGAGGATGAGGTCTGCATACACGTTGTGTGACTGCGCTGTTCAAATTTGCCCAGTAGAGGTGGCAGCTGTTAAGGCAGCCTGTATGACATGAAACAGTCACACCTTTGTGTAAGTTCCTACTCTACAACTACATATTACCCCTATATGAAAGGAACCATCTTCTTCACCATCACCTTTGCTGAAAGGAGGATGGGTAAAATGGGCATGGTTGATCATTTTGTTAGGCCAGATTCCAATAAATTTAAAAAAAAAAAATTTACAGTATGATTTTTATATTTATTTGCATACAGACTAAAAATTCAGTTTTGCCACAAATTTAACCACCTAGGCAGCCAGTCAAGCATAGCTAGCAATCTGGTAATAGTTATGCTTCTAGAAGACTAAAGCTTGACCTACCTGTGAACTGGTGGCTTTTGGTGTGTGGGTGATTTTTGTTGTTTTTTTTTTTTTTTTTAAGGCCTACCTTATTGGTTAAAGTTTCTTGTTTCTTGTTTTTATCATCCTTCATATCTACCTAGTTCTTGCTTCTGTTTTTTCCAAAGCTTGGTTCCTATTCATAGTGATCTTACCCACCCTTCTTCCCAATTCTATTTGCTTTTTATTCTCCAACAATATCTTGCTACATACTCCCTGCCTTTCTAGTCTCTGATTGCACATTTTCCTTGTCATTTGGCTTCACATGCTTCTTGGTTTCTTTGACTCCTGGTTGTCAACCAGCCCTATGGTTCTTGCTAATTCTCATTCTGTAGAAACTTGTGGTTTCTTCTGTCTTAATTTGGGTTCACCCTGACCACACTACCCAGGTACACTAGCTACTCCCAAGAATTTTTTTTTTTTTTCCAGGTTGCAAATATAAATCCTTTAATATACCACATCACTGGTAATATATGTCATCGGTATAGTTGGGCTCGGGCTTTCTAGATGCTTCAAAGCCTTCTTGCTGTTTGATGTAAGGGAATATCTGACAACATCAGTATATAGTTATCCTCTATATAAACCAACCTTATGGAAGAATAAAGGCCATTTAACATTAAAAAAAAAGCCACAACAAAACCCCCACATTTTCCGTGTTCCATTTCTGTAAATGACCAAACTATTGGCTGACATTTTCCAGATTAATTCAGCCTAAGGCAACCACCCAACAACCCACTCAGAAAAGTCTGACTATATATAAATGACAGAAGAGAAGGTTTAAAATTGAAAGTGTTGGACAGTTTTAGATAGTACTAACAACACCACCTATTGTTACATATAGTACAGCTGTCCTTCACTTACCAGGCATTTAGTGATTTTTGTTGTTTCTGGAAGGGAACTTGCTTAAAAGAGTACAGTTAATGCATAGAAATAAATCACAGTGGTGTTATTTGCTTGCATCAAGAACCACAGGTGACACTTCATCCTCATCAGCATCTAGAAATGGCTCTTTCCATCAGAAGCAGATTTCACCAATGGTTGGCTGGGATAAAACAATACAAGAGAGCTGTAGAAAAAACATGGATAGTAACCAACTTCTCTTCCAGAAAAACCTGAAAGAAATGCAACAACTCCTTGAAAAACAGCATCTCAGCAACTTGGAGGTATGATATTTCCATGTGATTCATTAAATGATGCTTCTTAAATGTAATATCAAAGTTTCTTGAATGTGATACAAATGCAAGGTCTGTTAATCACTCTTTACCAAGTAGACAACAACTGAGGGCACACTGTACTGCATCTTGCTGACAGATTATTTATAGTAAAATTCTACATATTTTTCAATAAGAAATCAGAGATCTTTAAAAAATATTTGTAACAATACTTTCACAATTCTTCAAAGATATCTGTCGTGTTGTCTTTCTTTCGGTGAATGTACCATTTTATACGTCAAGACTTCTTAGCTCTGAAGTATCTAGCCATTAGTCTATCACAAGAGTCTTGTGCTAGCTCCAAACTTAAATTGGCAGCTTGATATTCACACTTAATTCTCTGCTTTGCTGCTTACTACAGCTCAACACAAAATGCTATAGCAGTATAATTATGATAGGTCAAATGTTCTGAGGTTTTTTTGATCCTTTTTTTTTTGTTTTTTTTTTTTCCAAGTGTGTGGTGATTTCTTAGGGATTGAGATTCATTTTTATCTTCTTTGGAATAGATAAAGGTCTTCCAGTAAGAAGCCTATTAATTTTCCATCTAAACTAATTTTTGGACCCAGAATCAGTTTCAAAAGTCACCTTAGAAACACAGTGAAAATCAAGAACTGAGCTCCAAAGCTATGTCTTGTAACTGGACTTTTAAGTGTGATTTTAGTTCTGTCACTGTTGTCTTTGATTTTGGAAATATTGTCTTCAGTATTACTTTTTTTTTTTGTTTTTTTTTAAACAAGAGGACATAACATTGGACTCATTCTTTTTTTTTTATAACGATATCTATGCATATCTGGACATGTGGTGTCTGAAAGAAACTTGATTTGTGAAGCACTGTCTCTTTATGCGATGGCTGGAGGCATGGGATCACTGGTGACCATAAAGCAAGGGCTTTTCCTTTTAATACGTATGTGTGGATAACTTCTGGAAAACTGTGTACAGTTCAGATATATTTTGAGTTCTTTGGTATTGACATTTTCAGGCACATTCATCTCTGTCTGTGTACCTATTTTGTACCTACTTTGTTCTGGTAGGTGTTCATGAGAATCTTGAGCAGCTGATGGCTAACGCAGAAAATCTCACTTAGCTGGAGTAAATTTCAAAGACATTGAGAAGACAAAGTACAGTTTGTACTGTCAAGGTTGTTGATTAGTGTTCATTCTTATTTTGAAGCATAAAAGAAGGAAGAGTAAATGGCAATTTTATATGAGATCTGATAAAACTGAATGCTAGATAAACATTTTAAAACAAAAAATGAAAAGGTTTAGGCTGTTNTTAATAATAAAATCTATAATTTATAATAATTTATAATACTCTTACTGGCATTAATAGGATTGTTACTATCTGTTGTCCAAAGTCATTTCAAGAGTGCTTGCCTTTCTGAAACCAGTGTCAAAGCATTTCACTGTGCACATGCTTTGCAGTCTAACCATCCATTGAGATCCTTTGACCTCTCTTTGTTTCTGTTTTTACAGGCCCAACAGGATTACAAAGATTCCTAAAATTCTTTTCTTTCCTACAAGGCAATAAAGTTCTGTGTAGGCCCTTACCAGTAGATTTGGTGTACTCCTCGGTTTCCATCCCTAAAAATTTTTATAGTTTCATCAGGAAACCAAGGTTTCTAGTGACCCTTCTACCATTTTCCATAATTATTTTGCTTAAAACATTGAAAACAGTAGATTTTATTTTGTGCAACAGTTACATCTGAGCCGGTACATCAAACTATAATCTGTTACATGTCCATAAATATGTTCCATTTTGAAGAAATTCATATTGTTAATTTCACTCACAATCAAAGGTTTTGCTGTACAGTCCTTTCCTGCTTTTGTTGCAGTCATAAATAAAATCTTTAAGGTAGAACTGGTAGCATGGTCTTTAGCTAAAGTTGCACGCAGCTTTCCACCAAAAGACATTACTACTTCCAAGCGCTTAACACAGTTCCAAATGTTAACTGTGTATGTTGACATTTGCTATTTCTGTCACCTGCTTGAAATAAATAATTTAGAAAATTTCCATTAAAATGGCTCAACTGTGACAAGAATTAGTAGTATTCAGATATCTTTTGTCTTTTTATTTTCATCACCTCTTTAATTTGGTGGCCATATAGAATTCTTTTGGTCAGTACAGTATTTTTATGCTCTTCCCTTTGGAAGACATTGTGCTTGAATTAAACTGTTTGATGGACATTTTACCACTATCATTTCACTTTTTAAACAAAATACTTGGAAGTATGAGCTAATTCACAGATAAAATAGGTGTCGTTTACAATACGGAGACTGTGCTTTCCTTTTTCTTCCTTTACATGACTGTAATTATGTTATTCAAGTGATANAGAAACTTGATTTGTGAAGCACTGTCTCTTTATGCGATGGCTGGAGGCATGGGATCACTGGTGACCATAAAGCAAGGGCTTTTCCTTTTAATACGTATGTGTGGATAACTTCTGGAAAACTGTGTACAGTTCAGATATATTTTGAGTTCTTTGGTATTGACATTTTCAGGCACATTCATCTCTGTCTGTGTACCTATTTTGTACCTACTTTGTTCTGGTAGGTGTTCATGAGAATCTTGAGCAGCTGATGGCTAACGCAGAAAATCTCACTTAGCTGGAGTAAATTTCAAAGACATTGAGAAGACAAAGTACAGTTTGTACTGTCAAGGTTGTTGATTAGTGTTCATTCTTATTTTGAAGCATAAAAGAAGGAAGAGTAAATGGCAATTTTATATGAGATCTGATAAAACTGAATGCTAGATAAACATTTTAAAACAAAAAATGAAAAGGTTTAGGCTGTTTTGGGGATTTTTTTGGTGGTTTTGTTTGTTTGTTTGATTGGGGTTTTTTTTGTTGTTGTTGTTTGGTTGTTTTTTTCCATATGACATTATGCATTTCATTGGTATAGTCTTTGCAAATGGCTCCCTAAATGATGATACTGAATTTGGGAGCAGCCGCATTACTATATGTTAGAATTCGGGAAAAAGTAAAAAGTATGCAATCTCATTGAGAAATGTATCAAAATGTGCTTCTTAATATATTGCAATACAGCTATATTGTAGTGTATTTTATCAAACAGTTACTACATTCTAATTGAATTCTAGGGGAAAACTACTGTGAGACATGCATGATTTTTTATTTGAACTTATTTCTAAATGTTACCATCAGCTTTGGACACTGCATATAATATAGGAATTTGTATTTATAAATTAGTGTATTTTTAAAAATACTTTGGTCCTGTAAAAAATTTTCTTTTTTTTTTTCCAGAATGTATTTTTCTGCTACCACTAGAGGTTGCTCAGCTTCTTTCCTCTGATAAATAGTTTCAAATTGTAAATATTTATGCTACAAACATTTGTACTTTCTTTATTAAAATTGCATCCTTTGGACTCTGAGTAGAAAAAGAAAATAGAGTATTGTTGTTCTAAGGACTGAGTTTTGAAACATTAATGATTGTATTGTGCTGGTGTGCATGTGTATTGTGACTTCCTGCGATGTGAAATGATATNGAAATAAATAATTTAGAAAATTTCCATTAAAATGGCTCAACTGTGACAAGAATTAGTAGTATTCAGATATCTTTTGTCTTTTTATTTTCATCACCTCTTTAATTTGGTGGCCATATAGAATTCTTTTGGTCAGTACAGTATTTTTATGCTCTTCCCTTTGGAAGACATTGTGCTTGAATTAAACTGTTTGATGGACATTTTACCACTATCATTTCACTTTTTAAACAAAATACTTGGAAGTATGAGCTAATTCACAGATAAAATAGGTGTCGTTTACAATACGGAGACTGTGCTTTCCTTTTCCTTCCTTTAAATGACTGTAATTATGTTATTCAAGTGATACCTCTGAAACCCAAATTTTAATCTCTTTCTGATTGACTTGAAGCAGGACTTTTTCTGTAGCTTTACTTTTTCTTTTTTTTTTTTTTCCAAGCATATTGTACAACCACTGAAGTAATCAGTATCAGTCTTTCTATGGATACTATTCCCCTCACATTAATATTTATTGAAATAGGAACGGGAACACGGGTAAAATTTCTCAGAAATTGCAACCCAAACTATGATGTCAGGGAGTTATTCTTAATATATATTACCTCTAATACCATAAAATTTAGTATCCTGTTATGCTGTATGTGTGTTTATATATGTTACATATGGAATTAGTCTCTGAGAAATAATTTATTTTTTCTAAATGATGTTTGACTGAATGAAAGCAGCAGATTCTGCAAACACACAGGCATGGACATTGCCTTGCTTACAAGAGCAAGTTGACCTGTATGACTGCTAGCTGTTGGTGTTACTATGCTTTTGGTGTTGGACTGTGTCTCTGGAGATGTTTCAAGTAACTGATGGAAAAAATGAATTCATTTTCAAGTGCATTTGTAATATGACTGGAATGAATTAAGCAAGGGTTTTTTTCTGCGAAGTGTATTGTATCAGACTGACTCTTCAGGGGCATAGACTTTTTCTTCATGGAAAAAAGGTGTGCCTGTGTACAGTGTCCCTCCTGAGTGTCAAGAACTTGTAGAATGCTCAAGGCTAGTGGGAAAACAGACTTCTAAGGGGAGGGTTAGGATCAAATGACATTGGAACTGAAGTCAGATTGATTGTTAAGAGACCATCCAAAGACTTGAAGTAAGTTTCTGTGGTCACCTTAAATCTAGAAAGATTGTCCAGTTTTTACTTATAGCTGTGAATGTTAACATATTTTATGTTGACTGCTTAAAACCTATTACAAACTTGAGTGATTTCCATACTCATTTTCCTTTTGGCAAGATCAGAGAGGTACAGTTTCTGCTGGCTTTCAACCAGTATCGCATCATACCAGTATCTTCCACATTATTCTACTAACCCAAAATTCACATTTGCTATAAAGGCAAATTGAAATATATCTCCAGGCTACATTATTTTACCCAATTACACACACACTTCTTTTGATTGTATATTCCTTAAGAGATGGGCTTTCTAATGTAAAATAGTGGTCTATTCCAAGCCTGTGCTGTGTAAAATGACATTGCAATCTTTATAGCTGACAATCTGGATGTTCAGTCTTTTCAAGAGTGTCTTGCCTCAATTCAAAGCCCTGCTTAACAGGTGATAATGTAGGATTGATGCTGAAACAACTTTTTTAGTACAAGAGAGTTTGTTTAATGGGAGGATTAATACATGAATAAGACTTACTTGTGGATAAGTTTGGAATGTTATACTTGAAGCATAGCTCACAAACCACAGAAAGAGGGAAATGGAGAACTCTCATCTAATATATACCTGCTCCTCCTTTACAAGCATACACTATTTCACAAGCATTACCATACTTACTACTATTACTCCATTTTTAGTTTTACATTAATATACATACATCTCTCTATATATATCTATGAAATACATATGTACAGCTACACACTAAATTATTTCTACCATACTTTACAGCTATTTTTTAAGTGATTTGTTTTACCACATCAGAGTAAAATGTCCATAAACGTAGATAAAGGAGATGAACAGAGCTAAAAATAGCAGTATCTGATCTTTAGTTCAGTTATGGTAATAATAAATTTTGCTTGCAGGAAGGGAGTGGAAGATTAAAATGTTGCGCATTCTGGTCTACCGGGATGCTATATTATATTCTGATAACTTGGTGTTATCAGTATATACTAGAGTCTCAAGGGGATGTTGGGAAAACTATTGCTTTCTCACTGAGATTAAAGTATCACTGTCCAGAGTTCTTCTACCCCTTCAAAGATGGCAGAGCTGTGTTTTGAGTTCTTTTGTTTTAAAGAGATAAACCTTGTGTGAAGTGGAGAGCAAACCAGAATTTAACTACTTGTTTCTTTCAGTATTCTGCTTCTGTCCTGGTAGGTGTATCTTGGCCTGAACACAGATAAACCTCATCAATTCTCTCATGGTGGTTTGGTTTTGTTTTTTTTTTTTTTCTTTTAATATTAATTATTATAAACCCACAGAAGCAGTTCTGTGGTATTTAGTAGCTTGAGCTTTGCTGTGCTGGATACTGACATATCTTCATAAGAAAGTGTGACTCACTAATTGGGAAATAAAGCATTAAACCAAACACCCAGAACTCAGAAAACAAGAATAAGCAGAGAAAAACTGGGACTTGGGTAACTGAAAAATCTTGTAACAAACAACTTCAAGAATTACGCTGGTTCAAACAGTGGCAAAGAAAAAAAATCAGTATTAGCCTTTAAATTCAGTAAGCTTTTTAGGCAAAGATAGATGCTGAAATCTCACTCACGTCCTTATAAATCTTATCTGTAAAGTTCTTAAGAGAAATGTATGTCTTGAAAAATATCTGATTGAAAAAAAAATAATTTGTAAGCCAAGTAACATGTAACAGTCAATAAATACTTTTTTTCAAGATAATTGATTATATCAATGAAGCATGCAGTGCATGTAAGCAATTACATGAAATTTTCTCATTAAATAAACATTTCTATAAATATATAATATTAGCAAAAGCTCTTAGATATAAGATTTAACTTTTAGGTTGCCCTGTGTGGAGTGAGGCTTTTGACTCCATGATCCTAATGGGTCCGTTCCAATTCAGGATATTCTATGCTTCTAAAGGTATTTCTGTATATGACACCTAGGATTTCCTACTATAAATCTGCCTTTTACCCTGGTTGCTGCTGTGCATTGCACAAGATAGAGTGGAAATATATTAACTGTTCTTTGCAATGTATTTACATTGCTAAAAGAAAAAGTAGAGCTTTTCATAGACTTCAGAAATGTATTTTTTTATTGAGTCAGAGAGATCTGGTAGGATAGTCTCTCAGATGAACTAGCGATCATTTTAAAGATTATATTCACACACTGTACGGTTGTGAGTCTATTAGGAAGTGTGTACTGGTCAAATAGTATTAACATTTTTTTTTTCTGATGCTACAGCAAATCTGTCAGCCCTAACGCAATAACCTTATTTGTGTATTTCTGAATAAGTATAAGCCAGGAAGACAGATTCTGAATTTTCTAGAAGATAATGAAATGCTTTCCTCCATCAGGTATTCTTCTCGTCTTTCCCAATAAATCAGCCTTTGTTGGAAAGCTTTTCTGAAAAGAATCATCTCAGGGCTTTGAATCTCATCATTAAGACCTTAACCATCTGTGAGAGAGAGGATTATTTCTTTGCTTTAAAACAGAAAAAAATCTCTGAGAATTGTTTCCCTTTCATTTCTGTCTCTAAAATATTGTCTAGAAATACATTCCTCTATTAAATATTTTTTAAAACATAATTTCTTCTACAGCGTGCAAATTCCAAGTAAATTAAAATGGATACGTTTCAGCTGATCTCCATTCATCTTTTTGGGGATAACCAAATTTGCTCCTTAAATTTTGTCATTGCATTTTATATATAACATTAAAGTAATAGATAGTTAAGCAGTTAAGTACTTCTAGAATTAATAATGCCTATGCACACTCAATTTTTCTCCATGTCTACTTGCCTTGTGACAGTTCGCAATTATGCAGTCAGGTGCTCTGAGTACTGAGATGCTAAATTAATTAATAGAAAGCAACAGAGAGAAACAGCTGAAAACCTGTTCCCTACACAGTTACATACATTTACCTCAGGACTTCATTAAAACTGGAAGTCAGAACTTGAAACCCTGACCACTTTTCTTTAAAAATCCTTCATCACAATACAGCTTACTCAAGTGTCTGAGTGCCTACAAAATTGTAAACTTGAGTGCTTTTTACCCTAAGAAGTTTGAACTGATATTTCTAGCATCCTGTGATGGTTTTCCAAACAGGCATATAAGGTCCTTTAAAATACCTGAGTATTTAAAAGGTTCATAGCTAGCTAGTTGCTGTATAGACTGAGGGAAAATTAGGCACATAGGAATTAGCATAGGAAAGACAGAGGTGGATGTTGATAGGAATCTTTTCTCTGGCCATCCTATACCTCCATAACTTCTTTGGTGGGTTTGGCACAGTATAATGGATCTCTTGTGTAATGAAAGCAGCAAAATCCTCTCAGTGGCATTTGCTTTCTTGGGCCTGGCCAAATCTTCTATGAAATCAGTATTGTGTTGTGCTGTGTATATTATGATTTCCAAACTTGCATAGAAAAGAGATGATGAATTTTGTAAAGAACTGTCCCATTCCATAGTTAGTAAACTCAAACCAAGTAAAAGTGTTTAAGTACATCCCTGGCTTTGAGAGGTAGTTTTATTTCTGTATGACCACTGGTGTGAATGTGAAATGTACCATTGTATATACACACATGTGACACACAAAGAACTCCTGTAACTAAACCAATTGAAATTATTGAAAATAGCAAGTAGTTTGAGAGGTGAGGGAACTAGGTTTTCAGAGTAGGTAGCATTTTTCCAGAACCTATAATCAGAAAGTGTTCCCATTCACCTCTTGGAATTGTGAACAGTCAGCACTGCTTTTGAAAAAAAAAGTCAAATATACATATAGCAGCTCTTTAGCGTAATAGTGTTGTAGCAGAGTCCTTTGGCAGAAAACTCACTTCTCAGATTCTCTTAAAATTTTACTTGTTGCTATGTTGTGCTTTCATTGGCGTCGTGAAAGATTTTTTAGGCTCATGTTTTCTCTTTCTTTAGTGCTTTACTGAAATAAAATTGCATGACACAGCTGTTCCAACTCTTGAGACATACAGGTGACCTCTTTGACTCCTTCTAAGTGTTCACTGTTCTAGAATACCAAGTATATGGACAGGCCGGGTTTAGATTTCATGCATTAGGACATAAGATAATGTAAGCAACAGACAATATGGTAAATTATATAGCAGAAACAATATGCAAAGACAGAAAACAAAAAGACAGTACACTCTATGAACATTTTTATTTCCTTATCATCCTATAACATTCTCACAGATTAAATCAAATTAAATCATTGGGATTTCCAGGTTTATTTAGTTATCTGTAGCTACTGATCACTAAAAGGAGTAATTGTTGAATACTTTTTTAAGTCTGCAGATGTAGTTCCAGTTATGCATTTAAGAAATTTGTGACCAAACAATTCTCAGTGATTTTTTTCTGTTTTAAAGCAAAGAAATAATTGTTTCCATTACAGAGTAGGCTAGAAAGAAAAATAAAATATGTAAATATTTTAATAGGAATGATAAGCATCACTAATGTGTGAAATGATGAAATTTTATGATGCAATAAAGTAAATGTGAATTAACTAAATTTTCATGAATTAAGAAAAAGTGAGTATGTGTTTAAATGTGTTTAGTTCTTATTTCTGGAGGTTGCCTCAACAGAGATTTTGTTTTCCCGTGAGGTTTTGTTTTATAAGGAGAGTAAAATTATATATAAAGCAGGATCAAGTCTATTTTTAACCTCTGTTGCACAACTGGGAAAAAATCTTTGATCTTAACTTTTAGAAGTTGCATATTTCCTTTCATCCTCTGGGTTTACCAGTTTAAGCTCATCTGCTATCAGAATAGTTTTTTTATAATCAATGCTTACAAAATTTTTCCTCCGTTTGACTTTGTAATTTTAGAAACACATTTTTTAGCTCTACGGGTGCAGTTTCCAAATTAGACGAGAAGTACACCTGATTTCTTTTACTGTTTTTTTCCTAACTGAAAATTTCACAGTTAGTTCTTAAATTTGGCCTGGCACAGAAAACTTCAAGCATATACCTTTTCCATGTTTGGTAAAGTTCAAGCAGTGGTTATCAATATAATTTAGACAAACATCAAGGTTGATAAATAACCAGCAAAGAATTATTTATTCTTTTCTATTAGAAAGACACTGGTTTGTAGAGCTTTAATTTGACAGTGCTTCATAAAGGGATCTTGTTCTATGCTTGTTTTTTTGTTAATCTCTTTAGTTTCTTTATCTCCAGTTTTAACTATAACAGAAGAGTGCGCCAACCTCTGAACAGTTAGTGCAAGATTTAGTTAAATCATAAAAAAGTCTTTCAGGACTCTCTAAGCTTTTTATTCTGCAGTTTAAAATATCTGTACTGCTATAAACTATGCAATATTATGGTATAACAGGTTTTTTATAATTAAAACATTTTCCTCCAAAAATACATTCTTATTGCCTAACCACTTTTATGCATTCTTTGCAACTTTTTCATAATGTCAATTCTATTGTAATTACTAGAGGATATATAATCACTTATCTAATTTAACAGATTATGCTACTTGAAACATTTTCCATTTAAAGTCACTAATTAAAAAAAAAATCTTCATTGCATAAGATTGCATAACTAATGCATCTACTCGTGGTTTTTCATGCCAATTTTTTCCAACATATGCTTTAAAATCACTTCGCTGATGAGTTGTGTGGAAGTGAGCTTCCACTTTCATGAGAGAGTGTACAAGATTGTGAAAATAGTTGATATGCTTGTTTTCATTCATGTTTATGAATATTTTGTAAGCTCATACTTAAAGTATGTCTTTTCAACCATGTCAGGCATCTCAGTGTTTGGATGGAGAAGTAATAGTGAAGAAAATGCCCATATAGTAGTACATCCATAGAGTCGTCCCAGTGGTGATTTCGATGGTGCCAGTTGCTCTTATGCATCACTATGTTAAAGTTTCACAAAGAAGCTGGGGACATGGATGGGACTCCCATATGACCTTAGACTTGATCTGTCCTTGTAGATCAGATGATTTCTTCTTTCTGAAAGATGAGAAGAGGGGGTTTCACTGGGGGGAGGTGTTAGTCACTCTTGATTATGATAGCTGAGAGACTTTTTCTTTGTTTGGCTTAAACCCTCATCACTTGGGGCACTTTGTATGAAAGTAAACATAGCCAGTCTAGAAGTATGGAAAAATTCCAGCTTGGGGCAGTTTCACTATCAAATCTGCATTTTCATGGATTCTCTTTCATTTTGTAAACTCACGTATCTTACAGTATGAAAACCATCCTGTGTCATAGGGCAATCCAGAAACAGTAGTGTTGTTTAGACAAATCTCACTCCTTTTCTGATAATGTAGAATTTATATAAAACTTAGGACTAAATTTGTTGAACTGTGCCGCTCCTTCCTCTGAATTTCATACCCAAACTACATCATTATTTTTTGCAATTGAACACATGTAGATTTTTATGTGATAGAAACATTCATGGTGCTATGACCCCTAGTTGTAAAAACACCAGGCTCAATATTGATTGTAGTTTAACCTAAACTCTCATTAATGAGAAATTAGCATCAGCACAAAAATATTTCTGATAAATGTAACAGTCTGGTTTTATGCCTGTATTTCAGAATTTTCATCGGGAAATACAGAAAACAGATGATTCAGAAAGCCTGTCAAGCCTTGACAGTCTTGAGGCTGGAGAACGAAATGGAAATTGCACAGTACAGAGTGAATCATCTTTGACTACACAGTGTGACTGTGCCCTGTACAATCCAGAAAAATCACAGACTAGGAATAATGGTTTGCTTTGTACACCTCAAAGTACTTCTAAAAATACACGTCTAAATGATTGTCTAAGAAATGCAGATTTGCAATACTGCCACTATTTACCTATTAATGATCTTTTCGCTAAACATAATGTTCTAACTCCTACTGAGCATGTAAACAATTCAAAAGAGAAATCCTCTGCTGCTCACAGATCTGGAAAAAAACCTGCAGAGTTCTCTATCTCTGGTAAGCAGGAAAGCTCTGTAAGCAATGCATTTAGTTTTCTGCAAAATATAAAAGAAGAAAGAAGCAAACCATCTTCTGGAACAGGTACCACATTAACCACTGGTCATCCTGTTTTCAGTCCTAGTGAAGCTTGGGCCAGCCCTGATTCTATTCCAGGAGAAAGAGTTCAGGATCTGATTCAAGATCGGAGTTTTAAAATCACCCCACAAAAAAGAACTGTATCTGTGCAAACCTCCATTCAACCTATTGCAACATCTGTAATCTTGTTTCCTAATCAGGGATGTTCCACTGGCATTCCCAGCACAGCTGATACATTACCAAAGGACAAAAACATCAGTACAGAGCTTTTAAAAAATATATCTCAAAAAATGGCTGAAACAAAAGAAGAAAATATTAAATGTATTGATGACATTAATCCAGGATCATCTCTTGTTCAGTACACACCAAATGCCTCAGTTCTGTGCAACTTTAAGCAACAGAATAACAAAGAGGAAGAAAATGGAAATACAGTTGAAACCATGTCTCTGGTGTCTAAAACAAAGTTCACTCCTGCACAGCACAAAACACTGAAAAACAATATTCTTGAAAGAAAAAGAGGAAGGTTCTTCAGAAGTATCTTAAAGGAGGATTCTAAATATGAACTCAGTCATTACAAAGCTGTAGTTATGAACCATGGGATTAGTTTTGGAACTCGGACAATGTCTTCTATCAGAGACAGTTTAGAACTTGCAAAAATAAAAAAGAAAAGTGCAGAAAATGAAAAATACAATAGAAGGCTAAGATGGTGTGATCAAATTAACCAGACAAAGATAGAAAATAATGACAAATGCTATGAAAAGAACACCAATGAAATATCTTCTGCACAGCTGCAATATGTTCGAACTACAAATAATGCTCCCAAGACTAATTTAAGTATTGTTGCTCAACCTTCAAACCCCATGTTCATAAAAAATCATCAGGAAAACTCTCATGTATCAAAACCAAATGTTAATACTCAAGAATTAGATAAAGAGTGCAAGTCTCTGAAAATGTTTATGTCTACTAGATCCTTTTCTGATAAAAAGGCTTGGATGGCATCAAAAGATGATGAAACTAAGCCCCCACTATGTATTAATAATTCTAAAATTAATGAAGGTAATCAGCTCAAAAACAAGGCAAAAATAACTAGAAAAACATCTGTAAGAGCCCAGTCAGGTTTTATGACAAATAAGAGGACAGGCACTATAATCCAACCACAGTCAGCTGCTGAAGTCAACACAACTCGAAAAGCTCCAGGGAAATTCTTAACACCTCACCCACCATCCGCACCTCTGCCGGGAAACAGAAGTGGTGAAAACACAGCCAGCCCTGGGTGTCAGCCACTGCTGCCTTCAAGTCTTCAAGCTACCACTACAAGCAGGAATTATTTAAATGAAAGGTACGTTGTATTAGCAGATCAGGTTTTAAATAGAAACTGCACAGAAAACAGTGGGAGTACTACTTGTCATTCTGACGTGGCCACTGCGATACCTACACCTGGCTGCAACATGGCTAAATACAAACCTCAGGCAAAAAATACTTGTTCTGTAAATAGCGTTCAGACAAGTGCCTCTCAAGATCGTTCCATAACCTGCACTGAAAAAAGACCTGTTAATGCAGAAAACGGATTACATCTCCTTCATATCCCAGCAGCTGGAAAAACAAGTACCTCATGGCAAGTAGCGTATACTGCCCGAGCTCCAAAAGACACTGCTACTGGTAGGAGTCATGTTTCTGGGTTTGGGGTGGGGGGATATTAAAAAAAAACTTCTTTTCAATTGCATTACGAATTTGTTTTCAGTTAAACCATCCAGCCTTGCATCCTTTCACACAATACAGGCAGTTTTAATAAGTTTTCATTATTTGTCAGTGTAATTTCTAATCTAGTGGTGACCAGAGGTCTCTCTAACATCCCCCCATTTTTGATAGCCCTCTACAATATGAAATGAAATGGAAGTATTTTCCCTGAGATTATATTCCTGACTAATGAGCAGATGTGACAGGTGGTCAAAATAATTATATAGGAGGAAGTGACTAAGTTTATATAAGCAAGTTTTACAAGGTAACTGGTAGTCATAGCTTGTTGTCCAACAGTCACTGCCACCTGAAAGGGAAACAAATGTAGATCCACCATGTCTTAAAAATGCAGACACTGTAAATGCCTAAAATTATTGCGTTTCAGTCCAATAATACTCAAAAATTAAAAATAAGTTAAAAATAGCAAGCTTCTATTGGACAGCCTTTGTTGTGCTGCAAAGTATGTCTGATTTATAATTAATTTTAAGAAATCTGAGGGCCAATTCTGCACTTTATTAAAAATTAACCTTGGGAACAAGATGATGCAGAGATTGATTGTCAAGATAGAGGAAAGAGCATAAGAAATGTTGGGAGAATAAACTTTATAAACTCTGGGTTTTGCATTTCAAAATAGGTTTCAATACTTCTTTTCATTTTGCCTTGTTTTTCCACTGCAGCCTAGCTGTATTCTGTGCCTTGGGCACTGATGACATCCTTGTGCTTTTAATTGGCATTTCATATGCTGGGTCGCTTCCTATTGAAGGTTGCAGCTGGAGGCAATGCTCCTGAAGCTGTAGACCCTGCTCCAGGTACAAGCAGCCAATCCAAACTGCTTCACGTACTGGGACCACCCAGAGGACTGGCCATGCAGCTCAAAGATACTTTCTAGCAAAATGATTCCCATAAGTTAACACCCACCCCCCCCAAAAAAAAAATTCTAGCTTTATATACAGTAGTACATAATTTAAATTATGGAATGATTCAGAACACGTCTATTGTGTAAGAGCAGAGGCAGGTGAATATACTTGGCCTAAAGCAGGGGTGGGAAATGAGGAATGTTATCTGCTTGTCCATTCCAGTTCAAAGTCAAACCGATGAGCTTAAGATATGTGTGACTTAAGTTAACCTGGTCAATCTTACACTGGAAATGAATGAAGTCTTGCATTATCGTGCCTCGCCTCCAGCAGAAATTACTCTTGATGTCCTAATTTGCACATCAGATCAATGAATCAGGAAATGTACCGAGTCCAAGCTGTGTGCACTATTAACACCGTCTTCTCTGCCACTTCAAATACTACAGCCCCAGCATCACACAGCTCCAGCTTTTCTAGGGGAAGAGATGGATAAGCTCTTTAAAATTTTATTAGGTGGCCCTCTCTTAGACTTTGTGTTTTGCAAGTCTTCTTTATTTTAACTACTCTAGATAAACTGTTAATGACTCGCTATTGTTTCTGCTATTGCCTGCAAATGCACATAGATCACCACAGTCTTTGTCCTGAAGTTCTTGCTATGAGAGACTGCATTGTTTTTTGAGTGAAATCTTCTTTTAAAGCTAGTGTGTTATCTGCTGTGGCACTATTACAAAGTTAAGCGAGGTCTGTGAGGACACTGGGAAATGTGATCTGTTGAAATGCTGGGCCAAATATACAGAAAGAATAATTGAGAATAAGATGAATAAATAAAATTGTTGTCCATCAGAATCTTCCTTCAATTTGGCTTCCAGGCTTCATGTGGTATATCTGCTGGATGACACATATTATACTGTAGCTGGATATTAGATTATTTTAAGTCCTTTGGTGTTCAGTCAGTAAAATGCTTTAAAAATGCATTGAATGTATAGCCTGCAACAGTTACAGAACTAATTCACCCGCTTATATATACACAGGGGTGGACTGCTCAGTATCTCATGCCCTTCTAGTACTTATTTTATGTTTGTCTTACATTTTCTATTTCCTTGGCCATAGATCTAACATGTCTTGCAAACAAATTAAGTGTTGATGTGTATCGATAGAGCAACTTCGAGTTTTTCAGAAAAACATTACATGATTAGTAAGATAACAAGGGGTTTCTTCTTTGCTTCTTTCTGAATTTTCCCCCATAATCACATTTCCTTTTCTTTTCAGGTGCTATTCAGCACCATGTGTCACATTACAATAATTCACATATAACTAAATGGCAACCTTTTAAAGCTAATGTGTCCCATGTTACTGTTGATGGCAGCAGCCAGATGACTAGTTTCAAATTGCTTCTAGGATCAATGAATTGTTTCCTTCTTCTGCAAATGGTTAAGAATTCCTTCTTATTAAGTATCACTGTAATAACAACTAAAGAAATAAAATTATGTTAAAATCAGTAGAAAACTTCTTGGTCTAATCACGAACTGTACATTAAGCTCCACATATAAATATCTGTTATGTAAATAAATAGGCAATTTATCTGCCCAAGTATAAATCAAGTAACTGTGTTTACAAATGAGAATATAATATCTCATTGGATATGTAGATTTGACTCACACATGAAAATTCTGATTTGCATCTCCATTTTGTAAGCATGAAAGTTTAATTAAGAAGTTAATTTTAATTTTGAAGCTTAATGCTTTAATCTTGAAAATGTGTTATTACATCAAACAAAACTGAGATAAATTTGAGATACAGTGTCTAGGTTAGGTGTCTCTAGACAAGAGAAAAAACTATAAAGGAGTACTGTCAAAATTAGTATACAGATGTATAAATTAGTAAGATTAACTACAAAATCCCAAGATGTAGAACAAAGGTTTTAAACCATGTTTTTTGCATTCAAGTCACACCTGTGAGGCCATACCTGAAGGACTGTGTTCAGTTCTGGGGTCCTCAGTAAAAGAGAGACGTGGACAGACTGGAGAGAGTCCAATGACTAGAGAGAGTCTAATGAAGGTCCATGAAGATGATGAAGGGACTGAAGCATCTCTCCTGTGAGGAAAGGTTTAGAGAGCTGCGACTGTTCATCCTGTAAAGAGAACACCATGGGGTATCTTATTAGTGTGTATAAATACCTGGAAGAAAGGTGCAAAGAGGATGGAGCCCACTGACAGGACCAGAGGCAATGAGCACAAATTGAAACACAACAGCTTCCCTCTGAACATCAGGAAACACTTTTTTTTCTTTTGTATCTTTCTCCAATCTCTGTACAGAACATCTTTATTACCTGGGATTCAAAATGGGGCTTTATTTAACTTGCTTATAAATGTCCATATACAATCCACATCTGTATGTTATACTCCTATGATAACATGAAGTTAAAAAGCTGTACAAGTGCCTGCTTCTCTCTTTTCACTATAATAAAATACATTTAGCAAGATCAGATGTAAACATACACAGAGTAAATGTATGAATTTGGACAAAGGCATTTACTCACCATTATTAGTTTTGCTACTTCTATCCCTATCATGTCTTTATAAATTCTTTTGTTTATTTTTGTATGTGTGCCATTAAGGTGTTGTTCCTATTACAAGAAAAAAGCAGTTTTTTGACAACTGTGAAAATAAGCACAGAGCTGTTTCAGAACACAGAAGACAAAGCATAGACTCTAAAAGATGGAAATCTACTCATTATGCACAGGTAAAAATTAAATACTATAAAAATAAAAAGCTTATTTATCTTCAAAAGTAGAAGATCTTCAGGAATATCCAAGACTTGTTCATTGTTACACAATTTGCACAAGTATGCACTGTGCTTAGTCAGCTTGCTGTCACTTCTAATGAAAAGAATAAAATTAACTAGAATACGTCACTGTATTATATGAGTATGCACTCATATTTTTGCACTTGAAAACACTTAGTAATATAAAATAAATAAAAAACATTAAGAAAGTAGTTTAGTTACTTTACACTTAAAATATTGTTATAAATTTTTGATAGAATTCGTTATGTACTGTCCAGCTGAGTCCTATTCAATCTGCATTTGATCCAGTACAGAATATGAATAGCACCTATACGTCTAATGAAGGTATAGTAACACATTTCACTTCAATTCTTTGTTACACATCAAGTAATGATATAATATATTCACTGTGTAGCATCGCTTGTGTCTTTTGGCATTGGTAATTCCAAGTAAGAAAAGGTGGTTTGTTATGTAGACTTTTTTTTTTTTTTCACAAAATTGTAAGATACAGCATCCTGTGTCATGATCTTCATGTTTTTAAAAATGCACTAAAACATATAATCAAGTTTTATTACATTCCTGTTTGTATTTAACTTTACAGTAGCTCCAGGTATCATACAGAACTGAGACAGACAAGTATCGCTTGCTATCATTACACATTTCTGAAGCTGGTACAGCTTGCTCTAGGGACAGTTGTAAGATGCATTAGTGATCTTAATTGCATCATTTTCTAACATATCATGCTTCTTGACTTTGCCACCTTTTTTGATATTTTAATGGGACTTCTGTGTGCTTCACATACCTGTAGGCATGAAAACAAGCAGCATAAGTAGAAGTCATGAGCTCTTCTCATTTGAAGTTATCCCCATAATCTCTTCAGTTTCAGAAAGCACTATGCAGTTTCTTATGGCAGAAGAACTGGCAAGTACGCCTGCTGCAGAGGATGAAATCCTGGCAGCTATAGAAAGTGTGCACCCAGCCTGGCAGCGCTTACTGCTTAACAGGGCTCCCTCTCTAGGCATGACTGCACTTTCAGTAGAAGAGCAGAAGATTTTCCAGTATCTTGATCATCTCAATCAAAGGCTACAAAGTAAGTTTGATAATAGATAGGATCTTATATCAAGTGATTAAATTACATTGTATTTTGTTGTCATGGATTATTTTGGATAAAAAAATATAACTCCTCTGATAGAAATACTTTATTTTTTGTCTAGAAATACTTTATTTCTTGTCCTTCTTCTTAGAATCATAGAATGGTTGAGGTTGGAAGGGACTTGTGGAGATCATCAAGTCCAACCACAGTGCCCCACCATGANAGATGTGGTCTCACTACTGCAGAGTAGAGGAGAGGAGAACATCCCTACTAGACCTAATGGTAGAAACTCTGTGTACCCCAGAATTTTATTATTATTGTTATTATTACTATTATTATTTAATAAATATAGTAAATAGTAGATCAAAATCGTTATTTAAAATAATGGTGACTTTGCCTTGGATAAAAAAATAATTCAAAATGTGTCTGTAGGTCACCTTTAGGAAATTGATCAGCCCAACTGTGGCTGTTGTTCCTAACAGATGTTTGTCCAAATTGTTCTTCAAAGATAGATCAGATGTATCTGACTCACTTGGGAACCTGTTCCAATGCTTATACATCTTTTTTTTTTTGCGATTATTTTTGTCATAATTGCCCTTTATATTCTATAGCCTACAATTTTGCAAATGAAACCCATTATAATGAGTGGCTTTTCATTTTATTGATTCTTGTCTTTTAGAATGTTCCTCTTCTCTGTGAATTCTTAAGGATCACAAATGCTGAGCTCAGATTGCTACAGCCAAAACACAATGTTTAAGTGAATATCACCTGTGCAACTATTTAAAAAATGTCAGACTTACCTAAGTGTTCTCTAATCTGTTCTTTTCTCTGTGGAGGCTGGTTTCTTACCAACATTATACTGGTGCTTTTTACACAAGCTCAATCACACCTTCCATTTTGCTGAAGAATGTGGGGGGAAAGTCTGTACGTGTTCTTAATATTTTTTTCTCTCCAGTGATTAGTTAGCTAGCACTTTCATTTGTCATCGTATTATAAATATCATACTGGTAGAACAAACTGCTTGGGCTTCTTGCTGCTGTCACAGTATTTGCTTTGACCTACATGATCATACAAAACTAATTTCATAAAAATTCTCATTAGTTTGGCAGAGTTTCTGTATTTTGTGTGCTCCAGACTGTATTTGAAATCAGTGGAGACCTGAGACTTAGTCTATGTGATGACTTCATTCGACTGCTTGGCTTTCTATATCATTGCACTAATTTCTGCTTGCCATTTTTCTGTGTATGGAACTGCATGCTTTCCTGAATTTTATGTTTTCCTTGGACTTTTTTTCATATGAAACTTTATATGCCAATTATTTGAGTTTATAAGAGTCTGTTTTCTTGAAGTTCATTGATTTTCTTTTACTATTCCTTCTATAATGCATCATTTCATGGTCAGGTTACCCAAGTTTACCCTCTTACTGACTGGACTCAGTCTAAATAAGGTCTTATTAGGCTTCCGCACACTATCCATACATTTCTACATAAAATGGTGGAGATTGCTTGGCTTTGAGGAAAAAGGCTTCAGTTTCCTGTAAACTGCAACAGCATAATAAAAGATCTTTGCAACACTTAGAAACTAGCTATAGTCATAGCTTACAATTCCTGCTCCCATCAAACAGTGGTTCAGAATTTCATTATATCGTATCTCATGATTATTGCTTCCAGGCAAAATAGGAGTGAAGAATTCTGTCTTTTGTCAGAGTGCAGTATTGGTATAATGCGGTCAGTGTAAGGAAGTAGATATCAAAACAGAAAATAAATTCCTGTATAAATATCAGAGAAATGACAAAGACATGGAGGCAAAGGCAAATGCAGCAAAAGAACCGCTGGAAGAGTAGTGAGGGAGCAAGAAAGCTGAAGTTTGCAAAGTGTGAAAAGGAAAATTGAAAAATATTAAGAAAAATACACAAGGAATATGGAAGAAACAATGAAAGAATCAGCAGCTAAATGATTGCAACTGAAGTAACTGTGAAAATTAACATAATACATATATATGTATCTTAGAAATGTAATTAGCTTGCCTAATTATTTGGGGATTAAAATTGGCAATAAAAAGCTGGGAAATTTTACAGGTAGATTTATAGGACATGTTAATACATGCAAGTATGTACCTGTAAATAAGTGAAGTGTTGTAAGTACTTACATATTATGTAAGTACATTGCTTCTTTAAAACTGTGAACTTTTTGAACCCTTTCCTTAGCAACAAGTGGCATTACCAAATTAAACAGCTAAAACCATGTAACTTCACAGCCATCTTTTTAATGAATAACAGCTAGTCACTAATCAATCTAGGTTTGTAATTTTTGTTGCCATCTTAGAGTAGCTGCCATTCTTTTCTATAGCTTTAAATTTCTTTACTGACATTTTTTTTTTCTGATAATAATATATATCTAGCTTTAAATTTAAAAAATACAGATACAGCATATATGTCAACAGATGTTGGTAGGAGAAAAAAGAACAGTGTTGTTGAACTACATTCCCACAATCTTCAGGATGTTTTGCATTGAATATTTGACTGTGAATCATATTTCTGTTGTAGTATTTGATTTACGTAATATTTATTATATACTTTTATGCTATTTTTAGATGTTCAAGAAGCCATTACCAGAAATCCATCTGCTTCAAATGTTTTGCATATAACCACCCCTTTAGTAAGTATTTAATTTAGATATATTCATCTTTAATTCCTACAAAATTACCTTATGGCCTATTTTGTAGTATAAATGTAATTGAATATATTGGCAGGAAACCATTCAACTGACAGATTTTCAGATCTGTTTATATTAATAAACCATAACTATGTATTACTCTAAACAACATTGAACAGTTTATACCAGACTGCCTCGTCCTCTGGCTTCGTTTACCTCTAGCAATCTGAAGACACTTGCAATGTTCAAGAACTTTAAAGGAGCAGTAATTTAGTGGAACCCATGTGAACTATGTATAGCTCAAAATTAATTGGTATTTCTTAATAACATAGAGAGGTAAGGGGGAATAATGGGTAGTGCGTAAAATAATTGGTAATACAATGTCTACTTACTTTGACCATCAGATATGCCATGTTCTGTAGGTGATAGGCATTACCATTCTTCATTAAGTGTTTGTATTTAATTTCATATATTCTAGCTCTTGTCATTTTGAAACAAAATAATAAAGATAGCTGGAATATAAAGAACTGCATAGGCAGATAAGTGTCTGAAGTACAAAATTTACATTTTGAATTTTCAGTTTATAATGCAGGAGTTAGTATTTATAATTCTTTGTTATCAGTCTCCTCCATTACTATGCTGATGAAAAAAATATGGACAGATGAATGTATACATCACATACTTTATATACTTTCATATACTTTACTGGATATACTGTTAACATAAATATTAGGGAAAATACCTTTTATTCAGAAGACTTTTGCTGCTTGCTGAGATTGAGACTGAAAAAAACCCAAAAAGTATCCACACTCTAAATTCAAAATGATTGTCTGGTTTTGATGTGGGACTGTGAAAAGAACACAGAGCAGCACATCACTGCCTCTCTTCTTGTGAATCCTAGTAGGAGGTGTAACTTGGAACCTCAGCTTCCTCTTTTCTGCTTCCTGTCTTATGAATTTAATTCTTTATAGCTAAACAGCTTGTTAATTTTGTGTTTTTCAGAAATCAGTGTAGCACAGCTACCTTTATTGGATCTAACTGTGTTTATTACTAAAGGACTTTTGAGCTTGTACGTTCTCTGGGGCTTTCTTCATAGCCTGTCCTACTTAAAACCAAACAAATTACAAACAAACAAAAGCTGTTCCCCCCACCAATGCATTTCCCTGGCTTTCAATAGTCAGACTTCTTGGCTGGCTGGTATGTGACAAAGCTTTCTCCCACTAGTAATTCATCTACAAGATTTTTGTTTCATGAATAAGATATAAAGATTAAACATTTACTCAGGCTATCCACTCTCTGGAACAGTTAAGTTCTCTGATGGCTATTTAAGACACTTCTTTCCGTACAAATACATGCTTAAGCATTTAAACAGGTATCCAACTGTAGATACACATTCAGATCTCAGGCAATGGCCTGGAATTCTTCTTGATAAGAGTGAACAACTGTCAGACAAGTTCCTAGTTGCAGAAAAAGTATAGATGAGTGAGATTTCATCTCAACTTAAGCTGTGGGAAGCGATGGGATTTAAAGATTTTACTTCACCAAGAGAACAACCTGCTTCAGCTTTTCTAGTTTCTGAGCATCCAAATGAAGTATGGATATTCACTGAGTATTTGTGTGAGTGACATTGTACCCTGTAATACCAATCTCTAAATCCAGAGAAGGTGCACTGCTGCTTATGTAATGGAACACAGATAACATGATATCATCAAATGATGTTTCTTGAATGTTATATTATACCTAATCACATTTCTGGTTATATTCGTGTATATCTCATTATTCTCCATTTTATTATAGAATATTCAGCAATGTATGCCTTCCCCTTTGGTGAACTCTACAATAGCCTCACAGCAGTTCCAGAATGCCTCAGGTAGCAAACAATTGCAATTATACAGGAGATACTGACATTATCTGCTCCAGGATACTGCAGCTTTATGTACTTCATATGTAATGTGTATACTACTTGACACTGCAAAATTAGCAACAAAATAAAAATGAAAGCAGTAAATTAGTGAATGTCAGTTGACTGGTGAGCATTTCTAGGATGATTAAGTCTATTTTATTATGCACTTCATTGTAAAATTAAAAGAATGAAAATACTTCGCATTTTTAGTGTTTCTAATTGTGTACATTTCATGCTCCCATAATTACAGTGAAAAGAAAAAAATAGCTCGCTACTTAGGCTATGTGTAAACTGGATTCCTAACTTCTCATGTTTTTCAAGATTCACTAACAAATTCTATTACAATTGTAAAATATATATGGTAAAAGTGCATTTATATTGGTGGCTATATTGCAGGCTACTTCAGACTGTGTTGCCCTTATTCAGTAGCTACATCTGATGGTTCTAAAACTGTCTGTGCTCCCAGCATCATACTTCTCCTAGCATATGCTCCTGCAGGTCTCGCTGAATTTGTTGGAGATTCCCATTCTCCAGATTTTCCCAAGAATTCTTCCTCAGCTCCTCCTGTGAGAAGAACCCCAGACCAAAATTGTCAGGAAATTATAAAGAAAGGTGCTTTGGAAAGAAAATGACAATTAATGGTATTGTAGCTGCACTAATGGTATGTAGCTGCACTTTCACTGAAGCAGGCAGAGAAATCTCTCTGCATCTCTGTCAGCTTTCTAGAAACACAAAACCATAAGCACCCAGATTATCAGCAAAAGTTGTTTTTTTGCGTTTCCTGATTGGCTTTACCTTTATAATCTATACTACAAAATCTCTGCATAAAGGGAAGCAAGGTGGAGACAACAGGCCTGGAGATGAGAACTCCATTCCTGTGTTTAAGATACCTGGATGGAGCCTAATATCAGTACACTCTGCATAAGGGTATATACAGTCTAAGAATATGTGTGTCTTTGTACAGAGCTAGATGCACTTGCAGTTGTCTTGCAAGTAGTTATGTTGGAGGTACATACTGGTTTTGACAGTTTTGGATTGGCAGATTATAAATTGATCCCTCAATGTTAAATTCAGCTGTAACATGACAATTAACATGTCAACAGATTTGGTGTGTTTGGTGATAAACCTGTCTGCATTGTTCTGCAGTTCTGGATGAAAGGCTTTATGTTAGTTAACTAGCATGATACCTAAAACTGTGAAGTTAGTTAATTGCTAAGGAGTGCTAACTTTTTGACTACCTCTCTTTGTTCTTCCTCTGCTGTTTCACTACAAAGCAGACAAACACTGAAACAAGCTGTAGTAGGTATATACAACACAGCAAATCAGTCAACAAATCTAGACTGGAAATTAGCTGCAAGAAAAAATAAAAGAAATATCTTAATCTCTGTATTTATAACTCCCTATTAGATAACTGATTTTATATTCATATCTAAACAGTAAGAACTGTGGGGTTTGTCTGGGGGGTTAAGCGCTACCATGTTTCCACCAGAGATGTGCCTGAACCCCAAGTAGTGCTGTTGCTGGTCTGTGTTTGAGTGTACAGGAACTTAGGAGAGCTGTGTTTTGGGAGTGGGCTCAGCACTGTACCTGGGCAACCACAGGAGCATGCATCTAGGGGGACACTGGCATTTTTCATTCCATTAATACATCTTCCCAAAAGAATTGATTAAATTATTATTTTTTAAAATTATTTCTAAAAGTTTTGTCATTGCCCATCGTACCAAGATCATCATACTGTTATCTCTAGTAAGTGCTGCCAGTGGTTATAAGGGACCCAGCTTGTGAGAAGAAGAGAAGATAAAAACATGTGCCCCTCATAACAGTGAACAGTTTGTCAGGAGGTTAGAGCTACCTGCTGGCACGTGGTGTCAGCCAAGACTAAAGTGAGCCACATATGTAGTATATAGGTAGCAGCTGAAATTTTGCAAAGGAGGTTTATGAAAAAATTGTTTTTTCAAAACAGTGTTTTGAAGAGTAGAACAATGCTATGTTTCTCCTCTCAGTAGGAATTGTAACATCTTTGGAGGAAAAATCTGATAGGCTTAAAGGGGATTACTTTAGTCTGGAGCCTGTTAAGACAAACTGTACTGAAACATCCCAATTACAGAAACTGTTGCCATCTATCCTGACACTGCTCACAGAAAAGGGAAGCCATAACTGCCGTCCACATACCTAAAGGATGCTGATGTATGTCTGTACGTATTGGGTCTTTGGTGCTCAGGTACATGTAAAATTCCCAGCAAAGGACATGTGTGTATCCTCAGAGCAAATGAACAAAGGCCTTCTGAGCTGGCACTCAAAATTTGTTTGAACTGAAAATACTGAGCCCTTAGATCTCTGTTTGTATGCAGTACCCTGCAACATTCCAGTATGGCAAGGATTTAATATTTAAATAGTGAAAGAAAGTTCCCCCAGACATTAAGAGAAGAGAAAGCAAATAATCCAAATACCAGAGACCATGCATCAAAACCAACCCTGCTAGTCATCAGGCCAGAGCACCAGCTGAACAAGGTGTATTCTCCTTCTATTAATTGGTTTAGGTGGCAGAAGCAAAGCCCATGTGTCAGCTTCCTCAATTATGCAGAGATATTTTTTTATTCAAAACCTGGGTGCCTGCATTTACATTTCTAGGAAAATATTTTCAAAGTAGTTATTTGATTTAGGGTTACAAGCTTCAACTCAAAGATAATAACCTTGTTTCCCAGATCATTTTGCCTCTTTTGGCAACACTGCAGTATAGTTTTTGTTTAGATGTCTAAACAGGATGGCTCTCAGGCATCAGGAATGTGAACTGGGAGAGCGGACCCAGAGGCAGCTGCTGGATTCTGAGCACTTGTGAAGAGTCAACAGGTCTTTTGTTCCTATTAGTTGGTGGTTATTCTTCAGAGTGATGTTTCCAGGCTTTTCTATTAATCGCATAAAATTTGGAAAATAAATAAATAAATAAGGTAAAAGGCTTCATTTTATTTTTCAAGTATGAAGAAAAATAACTGTTAAAATGAACAAGCTTGATTTAGACAATAAAAATACTACAATTTGTGCACCTCATATTTCTTTCAAAAACCTATCCCTCTGCATACTATTTTATTTTTGCTTTTTTTTTTTTAAAGAAACCAGTATATATTCTTTCTGCAATAAAATTTTAGTATGAAAAGAAAACATGTTTAAATTTACAGCTTCCAGTACAAGCCTAAATATGAAACACCCACAAAGCTTCTTTTAATGTGCACCTTTGTGCCTGAGACTTTCAACTTGGTTAGACACCCCTAGGGATGGTTTCAGGTGCAAATACACCTCAGTGCTTTTACAGAGAATGACATACAAATGATCCCAACGATAACTATTGTCCTGTGTCCTCCATACATGTCTTTTCTCATGTAGCAAAGTACACTTTATACAAAAGGCTAAAGCCCACCAGGTCACATGAAGTCATACAGAGGAGACAGAGCACAAAATTAGTTTTTCATTGACAAGCTTAAACTTTCCACAGAAAGCAAGCGTGTTCTTCTTGGAAAGAAATCTGCTGCTTTACACTCAGCTTTCTTCTTAGTCCGGTTTGCTCCTTGAGCTGCAACACAGAGTAAATTGGCCCATCCATAAATCATGGATTTATAAGGGAAATTTGCCTGTGGCATAAAATTTTACTTATCCTACTGCAATGTCTGGGAAAACTTGACTGTAACGAACACTATACAAATCCAAGGTCTGCGAGCAAGCTGTAAGGGTCAAACAAAGGCAAGATTTCAGCATTAGATGGCAGCTCCCCAGCTCTTCTGTGGCAGTATGGGGTGTGTGATGCTAATCCCATTCCATCTTTATTCAGGAAAAGTTACAGTAGTGGTGTAGACACAGCATTGTCTTCAGCCCATCAGCTGATACAAGGCAGCATCCAGGGCCAATGTCCCAAATGGGTTGCAAATAGCAGTGGAGCAGAGACAGATGAGGGTGTCATGGACAAGCAGCCTCTTGAGCAACCTGGACATGGCCAGGAGAAGTCCAGGGTTAGAAGAAAGGGGCCGATGTTAACACAGTCTTTACACCCCATCAGGGGTTTGCAGGGTGTGAAAACACCCCTGCCAAGGTCCACTTCTCCATTTGCTATGCAGCAGCCTTCAATGACAGAAAGAATATTATCTACCTCTGTATCTGGGAGGTTACCACATGCTAACAGCCACCACCCGATCCAGCACCTGCAGCTAGGTTTTAGGGTGGCAGGAGGCAATGGACCTGAGACTTCCTGATCAGGGCAAGAAGGGTCCCTGCCTGCTGGTGGCACTGGAGGTAGTCATGGCAGGTGTGAAGGTGCTGTGGATGTGAGGGATGGGTGAAGCTGCAGCCACATGGGGACTATGCGATGTCATCAGTGCTGTCAGGGACAGGAAAGGAGACAGAGACTGACTGGGATGCATCTGGAGCTGCCATAGCAACCTGGGTTTTCTGAAGAAGATTCTGATTCTCCATCCTCTTCTAGAGCTTTCTGCCAGCCAAGGGCATCAGGCAGCAGCATCCTTGTCTATGCTGTTTGATTAGGTCTTGATGGTGGCAAGAACCACAGTGGTAATGGGAGGAAAGAGGGAGATGAGGAGAGGCCAGAGACCTTCCTCCTCTAGCCAATTTGCTTTCATGAGAAAAAAAAAAAACAAAAACTTTCTGTAGCTACCAGATTCACAGCATAATAGAACTGCAGCCTTGGGAAGGGATGGAGGCCTTTGCAGAGCCTCTATTGACAGCTGTACTCCATGTTTCAAGCATCTTAAACACTGGTTTGCAGCCAAAAGGAGCACAAGTAAATGTTTATTTTATGACGGTGTTTGGCGGCAGCCAACTTTTGCATAGAATTGCAGCATTTCTTGCTGCAATTGCTGCTGTTCTACACAACCATAGGCCATTAGGAATGGGGGTACCTCAAACTATGTGAGACTAAGGGGCACCCTTGAAATATGCATATAGAATCATGGAATCATAGAATTGTCAGGGTTGGAAGGGACCTTAAAGATCATCTAGTTCCAAACCCCCTGGCAATGGCAGGGACACCTCCCACTAGAGCAGGTTGCTCAGAGCCCCATCCAGCCTGGTCTTAAAAACCTTCAAGCATGGGGCTTCCACCACCTCTCTGGGCAACCTGTTCAGTGTCTCACCACTCTCATGGTGAAGAAATTCTTCTTAATGTCTAACCTGAATCAACCTCTCTCTAGTTTTAATCCATTTCCTCTAGTCCTATCACTACCTGACAGCCTAAAAAANGGGACTCCACTTGTCACTGGCCTCCACTTGGATACTGATCCATTGACAACCACTCTTTGGAAGTGGCCATCAAGCCATTTCTTTATCCACTGAATTGTCCATCCATCAAACCCATTTTTCACCATCTTGGAGACCAGAATGTCATGCAGGACACTGTCAAAGGCCTTACTCAGGTCCAGGTAAAAGATTTCGGTTGCTCTAGCCCCATCTATTGATGTTGTGACCTTCTCATAGGATGCTGCCAGGTTAGTCAGGCATGATTTGCCCTTGGTGAAGCCATGTTGGTTGTAGCCAATGACTTAATTGTTATTCATCTGCCTCAGTAGTGCCTCCAGGATGATCTGCTCCGTGATCTTACCAGGTACCGAAGTGGGACTGACAGGCCTGCATTAAGCCAGGATTTAGTGCACAAGTCTTGGGCTGTGTGGCAGAAGCCAAGTCTTGGGCTGTGGGAGGAGAACCTGACTGGTGCTGTCAAATACTGCAGAAAAAAAAGGAATGGCAATGCACATTAGAAATCAGCAAAATGGGGGCAGTGAGTACAGGGAGTGCCACCTAAAACATGACTGTTGGTGTGTGGGAATAATCAGACTCACTTGTCATCAAATACACTAAAACACTTCAATCTGCTCTATAAAGTAGGCAGGAGGTTCAATATCCTTTAATCATCCTCATCATAACATTCATAGTAGTCTGGTTCACAGTAATTCCTGCTATTCATAGTAATTCCTTCTCTACCACCACTGCTTTTATAAGATAGAATTCACTTGGAGTGAATTTGATCCCATATAAGTAGAGATGACTCCACAACGTTTTTTGGAATTGTATTTCAAATTGTAGCTGCAGGATTCCTTCAATATTGAATGTAAATCCCAAGCCAGCAACAATGGTGGCAATGACCCAAGTGACAGAAGTAGCTGTGGGTGACACACATCTATATATAAAGTCTCTATTACTGTATATATTTACATATTTGTGTATATTTTTATATAGTCTATATTAATTTTGTGTTTGTTTTGAGAAGGAAAGAAGGAATTATTCAACATTTTCATTTAAGTTGTATGCAGTGGATCATACCCTTTGACAGTGGCNAGAGGAGAGGAGAGGAGAGAAAAAAAATCATAAAAAGCACTTTCCTATGCCTTTGATTGCCTTTCAAGCAATGACTGTTCATATTTAATCTTTCCTACTTGTGGTGGAATAAGACTCTAAACGATGCTGAATCTGTTTAAGGTTGTGCCATCATGCAGTTAGGTAAAATGCTGATAGAATGGACCATTATCTGTTATTTGACGGTCACTGAAGAACTGTGACATTAAGCAAACTGAAATAAATGAAAACATTTATTTCTATAGAATAAATGCATCTGAAATATTTTGCATACAGCAAAGAGCTTTGGTCAAAGAAAAAAAATCATTAAAGTTGAACTATTTTTGTTTATATTGAAGTCTGACGTTTTGCTTCAAGGTAAGGTTTTGAAACTAGATTTAACTTAATCGGATTAGTTGAAAGCTATGTGAAATGTTTAAATATTTTGGTAATTTCTTGCCAGTGGAAATTATTTCCCCTTCTGATTTCTTAGCTTGGCCATCTGATGAAAAGCAAACACTACTTGAATGATCTTATTCAAGAGGTCTGAACTCTGTCTCAGCAGTAGGCAAAGGGTTTGGCACTAGAGAACATGACCTTCAGAGATCATATGGTTAGTTTGCTGGAGTTATTTTCTCTTGGTTTCTCATGTTGCAACACCGATCTCTGTGTTTTCTAGTCAGCCCATGCCCACTATCTCCCTCTGGAAAACAGAGATAAATGGTGCCTCTTAGAACAGCTGCTGTGGCAGTACCAATGCAGAAGTTCTCAGCAGCTGAGAACAGCACCAGGAGGTTTCAGCTAACAGGGATATGAGAGGAAGAATGAGTATTTACACATACCATTCATGGTAGTGCTCTTAACAGCAAAGAGAACTAGGGAGACAGACCGCAGGTTGCTAAGGGTGAACCTCTTTTCCTTCTTGGAGATCCTTCCTGTAGACTGAGTCTTACCAGAAAAGAAAGGTGACTTGGCTGACCATAAAGACTGTAAGTTTATGTTAATTGTATAATGGCCAACATTTGGTGGGGCTGAAGAGTGAGTTTGGGCTTTCTTAGTTCCTAGGCCAATAATAAATATAGCAAGTCTTTCCCCTTTTCCTTGAATTGTTAGAAAGCTGGATGAAAACATGAAAGCAATTATGTCCTTCAGACCTCTCAAAACTGCTGCACCATCCACACCCTGTGATTAAGTCCCTTTCTCTGACTGAGATTGTCAGAAGGGATCTGCTTTCTGAAGCAGAATGTGGTGTAAGGTCTTGTGGGATGACAAAGGGTTTGTACACACAATATGCCTTTGCAGACACAACTAAACCTTCCAATTCAAAGATCTTATTGCACATGTGTTTGTTTTCTAGAGGGATGGATATAGATAGGGCATATATAAACAAATTCTTAATACTTAGTAATTAGCACTGCTTCTGAGTAATAGATTAGATAATATTTTTCTTTTGTTTTTAAATTTCAGGATGTGGCACACTATAACGCGTGCTTCCCTGATGTTGCTACAAAAATACCCAGCTGCAAGGGGGGGATTTGTCTTCATTTTGGGGGTGGGGGAAGGGCATTGTGGACCAAATATGGACCAAGTCTGTTTGATAGTTGTCTCGTAAGTGAAATGATGACAATCCTCTTGTGACTAGGAAACATTCCAGAGCCAGGGTGTAGGGTTACACAATGGTACAGTGTCTTGCCCCTGATTTATAATTTGAGAAGCAGATTGCATTCAGACAGAATGTGAGTTGAACAATGAGGTTTCTAGTCCTGATCTCATTAACAGAGATTTATACCAAGAGGCTATTGTATCTAGTTCTTTTGGATTCCCATGCCAGCAAACATTCATAAAGTTATTTAAAAAAGAAAGCTTCTGTCACACACTTAGGTCAGAAAGTTCTCAGGAAAATAGCTAGTCAAATATAGAGTGGTCTCAGCCTGCACTTACTAGGGCATGTATTTCTGCCCTTAATAAGTCTCAAAATGATTACTGGATCAAACATCACACTCAAGCTTATTACATGTAAAGATTTGTGGAGACACAACTTAAAATGCCTTTTCACATATTTATGTTTGTTCATGGTTGAGTCACTCTCAGATAGCTTATTATTTGCAAATCATACATAATCACCAAAAGAATGTTCCTCCAGTGCAGAAGAACCATTAGTAGGTGGAATAACAATAATATCCCAAGTGCTACATTCCCTCCTGCCCCCAGAGCCTCTGTGCTAAATGAAAGGTCATAAAGACACGGTCTGGAACCTGCTCTTTGCTGACAGTTGAGTAGTCATTGTCCGTGTAGAAGAGGATGCAATACATTAATTAATGTTTCAATAACACTGCCAGGCAATTTGGCCTGACCACCAGTAAAAAGAAAATGGAGGTCCTTTTCCAGTCTCACCATGCTAGAAATTAGACTGGTCCAGCCGTGTGTGTTGACAATGCAGCTCTGAAGCCTGCAGACCAATTCTGCTACCTCAGCAGGAGGCTGTCTCAGAGTATCACAGCAAGAGATGAAGTCACACAGAGCACAGCAAAATCTAGCATAGCTCTTAGCAGATTAAAGACCAGTGTATCTGGAATACAGCAGGCATCTGGCTTCAAAGTAACTAAATGCCACCCAGCTGTCATCACCACTTTTTCATACTCCTGTGAAACATGTACAGTTTATCATTATCATGACATGTGACTTCCCAATGCCACCTGCACTGACTTTTGTGCTGGTATAAATAAGCACACAGTGCAATTAGCCTATTATTCATAGTCCTGTCAAATATTGATTGTGTTACTCCCGGAAGCTATGTTCTCACAGACAGCTGATGCACGTGTCAGATGAGAGGCTGCTCAAACCCAAATTCCATGGCCAGTTTCCATATATCAAACAGCTGAGAGTAGGTGAGGTGACACAGCAGCAGAAACATGTCAGGAAAATCTTCAGATGGCAGCCAGCTCCACATCATGCAAAACGGCTGCTAAACAGCATCTACTGTTGCAAAGAATATGAATCAGCCACCTCACACACAGAAAGAGAGTAATGCTAAGCAGTGCAGGGTCACAGGGGAAAGCAGGCGTTGTGAAGATCGACAGCAACGTCTTTGGTATATTCAATTTCTACTGTGAAAATAGGACGTGTTTCTCCCCAGTAAAGGTGTGACAGCTCAGCCTTTCTGTGTTGAACTAGAAACAGATCATCCTTTTGTGAGACTGGAGCTAGACCTTCCTTTTGGCCTCCTCTGCCTGAACTCCTAGTAGAGATTAAGAAATAATGCAACATCCTCTCAATCAGCTCCAGGTCTCACTCTTGTATAAGAGTTGCACAGTATTTTTAACCTTCATTTTTGAAACATATTTTGAAATGGATTCTGGTTATCACAGCTTCATATCGTGTACCTTTCTTCTCTAGTGAGCCTGGGGAAATACAAACATCTTGCCCACTTTTTCTGTGCTATTCATTGTTTTGCAAGCTTTTTCCAGAAGAGTTCAGACTGTGCTGCAACAGCAGCTTTTCTGTCTTGCTAATGACTTGTCACTGAATGCTAGACAGACCAAATATGGAATAATTAGGATAGTAATGGATGACATTTTCTAGGCAATATGTGAATGATAAGCTTTAACTAACTTTGTCAGTCTTCCTTTTAATCTGTACCTTTTCTCCTTTGGCTGAATGTTTGGTGTTAAGTGACAGAAAGACGTGAACTTTTCCATCTTTATTTCCCCTCAAATGGGTTAACTATTTGTTACCTCCCACAATAGACACTCTTCCCATAAATCTTATCTTCTATCAAGAAAATTCTCCTTTACAATTTTCCCATGCAATTGATTTCTAGCATTTTATGCTTCCTTTAGTGTGAAGAACTGAAAGAGACAATCCAGGGAGTTTCTTCTACTGTAATGATCTAACAAGGCAGTGCTTAAAGCAATGAATCCTATGTTAAATCTTTGAGGTTTAACCGAACCAAAAAGCAAACAAACAAACAAAAGCTCTCAGCACCACTCACACCTTCCTACTGCAGTCCTTGCAGTAGGATCACCCACCCTCACCTCTGAAAATGCGCTTTTCATGTTTCTGAGGACCTAGACCCAGATTGGGAAAAGCAGGGCTGAGTTTATGCAGGAGGCCACTATGCAAAAGCTTCTGGCCTCAGCTTTGGAATCAAGCTCCGTGGTNCAGGCGTTGTGAAGATCGACAGCAACGTCTTTGGTATATTCAATTTCTACTGTGAAAATAGGACGTGTTTCTCCCCAGTAAAGGTGTGACAGCTCAGCCTTTCTGTGTTGAACTAGAAACAGATCATCCTTTTGTGAGACTGGAGCTAGACCTTCCTTTTGGCCTCCTCTGCCTGAACTCCTAGTAGAGATTAAGAAATAATGCAACATCCTCTCAATCAGCTCCAGGTCTCACTCTTGTATAAGAGTTGCACAGTATTTTTAACCTTCATTTTTGAAACATATTTTGAAATGGATTCTGGTTATCACAGCTTCATATCGTGTACCTTTCTTCTCTAGTGAGCCTGGGGAAATACAAACATCTTGCCCACTTTTTCTGTGCTATTCATTGTTTTGCAAGCTTTTTCCAGAAGAGTTCAGACTGTGCTGCAACAGCAGCTTTTCTGTCTTGCTAATGACTTGTCACTGAATGCTAGACAGACCAAATATGGAATAATTAGGATAGTAATGGATGACATTTTCTAGGCAATATGTGAATGATAAGCTTTAACTAACTTTGTCAGTCTTCCTTTTAATCTGTACCTTTTCTCCTTTGGCTGAATGTTTGGTGTTAAGTGACAGAAAGACGTGAACTTTTCCATCTTTATTTCCCCTCAAATGGGTTAACTATTTGTTACCTCCCACAATAGACACTCTTCCCATAAATCTTATCTTCTATCAAGAAAATTCTCCTTTACAATTTTCCCATGCAATTGATTTCTAGCATTTTATGCTTCCTTTAGTGTGAAGAACTGAAAGAGACAATCCAGGGAGTTTCTTCTACTGTAATGATCTAACAAGGCAGTGCTTAAAGCAATGAATCCTATGTTAAATCTTTGAGGTTTAACCGAACCAAAAAGCAAACAAACAAACAAAAGCTCTCAGCACCACTCACACCTTCCTACTGCAGTCCTTGCAGTAGGATCACCCACCCTCACCTCTGAAAATGCGCTTTTCATGTTTCTGAGGACCTAGACCCAGATTGGGAAAAGCAGGGCTGAGTTTATGCAGGAGGCCACTATGCAAAAGCTTCTGGCCTCAGCTTTGGAATCAAGCTCCGTGGTGTGTTTTCTGACATCATATTTTGTTCTCACACACTGAATCTGAATGCTGATCAATATCTGAAGGATGGGTGTCAAGAGGATGGGGCCAGCCTCCTTCCAGTGGTGCCCAGTGACAAAACAAGGGGCAGTGGGCACAAACTGGAACACAGGAAATTCCACCTCAACATCAAGAAAAACTTCTTCACTGTGAGAGTGACAGAGCACCAGAACAGGCTGTCCAGGGAGGTTGTGGAGTCTCCTTCTCTGGAGACTTTCAAAACCTGCCTGGATGTGTTCCTGTGCAAGCTGCCCTAGGTGATCCTTCTGTGGCAGTGGGCTGGACTAGATGATCTCTGGAGGTCCCTTCCAACCCTACCATTCTGTGATTTTGTGATTTTTGTGAACTGTGATTCTCTGATTCTGGGACTGCTCTGGCCATTAGACACCTATGCAAAAGACAATCAGGGCCAGCCTCTTCACCCCTTACCTTGCTCTGATGTATGCTCCATGTTACCTGCATTTATTAAGTGTACTTCAAGGGTACCTCATTTTTCAGAGCACATATACTCAGGAATATGTATATTTGTGCTCTCAAATGCTTTAGACCTAGGACTGAAGCCCTGATAGTCCATTAACCCAGGATAATAGCACTCCTGTGCATGGGCAAGAACCAAACTTTGAATATAGATTAGGTACTGAACCTGTGTCCTGATCTAATTTATCCACTTACATTTGTGCATGTCATTCTGAATTTTTCCAGATGTTAATATCCTTCACGGAATTAAATAATTATTCCTGGCTTCTAGGAACTCTGACACATATCCATAGTTATAGCAGTTGTGCTGTCTCATTATCTCAATAAATTGGACAGAGAAGAGGAATAGACTTCTCCAACCTTACTGAGTTTACATTGTACTCTAATAAACAAATAGCTGTCTCCTCAGAAATCTCAAGGATTTCTGATTGCAGAAGTTTGTTTTCTTTTCAGTTTAGGCCTTTTTTTTCCTTTTTTTTTTTTCTTTTTTTTCTCTGCTGTTGTCTTTAAATCCATTGCTGGATCAATACCTAAGCAGAATGGTTGCAGGTCCCAAGGAAGAGACTTCTGGACTCAAGCTTCATCAGGCAGAGAATGACAAGAGGAAAGGAGGAGGAGTTACAGACAGAGCTAACTTACAGACAGAGCTAGCTATGCCAACACTGTTCCCAGGAGACTCTGCAGCAAGGTGCAGAGCTTGCTGAAAGCCATTTGGTCACATATGGTAATTTTAATAAAGTATTCAACATACCAAAATTAGGGTTTTGGGGTTTTTTTGTACATACAATAGTCCAAGACAGCTTCTGAAGCTTTTAGTGAAACCTGAAGGGACAGGGTTCAAAGTTCCTGTTCATTTTAATGCAAATTGGGTATCCACAGTTTTTGAAAAATTTTTAAATCTCAGGTATGCTTTAGAAACCAAGTACAAATGCTGCATTTGAGCACTGTCCAAAAGAGCAGTAAATGTACAAAGCACTTTACAGCAGATCAAAGTGAATCCAATGGAAATGTTTGTTTCAGTTCCTGAATACCAAAGTGCAAATCCTTTCCAGAAGTCATGTAGAAAAGACTTTAAAAATAACATAATTCCTAAAATCATACAGATTTTCCCGTCTGCCTGGGTCAAAATTCTCTTTCAGTGGTATGTAGCTGCCAGCCATGTTACCCTTCCCCTGAGAGCTGACTACAAACACATAACTTTGTGGCAAAGCTCTTACAGCCCTGAGCAGTCCTATCAGTTTAACTTGGCACTGCATACAACATCTGGCCCATAATTAATACAGCATTTTAAGATCCTTCTGGTACTATTAAAGGCAAGATATATTAAACCAAATGAGTCTAAAAGTTACTCTTTTTTTTTTTTTTCTTTCCTGGGGAAGAGAAAAACTGAAGGTTTAAGGAAGATGGAGTTATTGACATATTTTTAAAAGCAGGAGTACTAGATTCCACATCTCTGCCTGTTCCTTAGATCTCTTTTGTCCTTAATAAGACAGCACTCACACATTAGTGTGTGGGGTATCAGATGGCCCTTTTGTGCTTATTCATTTCCTATAAAGAACGTAACTACCGCGGCTGCTCATGTTTCCTTTGGCAGCTGAGTAGCCGGAGGTTTAACATGCCTGCAGTTAATCTGCAGCTGTAGCAGACCATGTCCCACCAGGTCTACAATTGCTGTGTTTGCCATGTGCTTAGGAGGACCCCAAGTCACTCCTCAGACCACCTCGTGTCATTCACATCCCACTGAGGTTTGTTCCCCTATCCTCCACTGCCTGGCCACCATAGGGGGACTGCACATAAGCCGAAAACTATCCCTTGGTGGCCTACTACTGTTGTGTATGGATTTATTCAGAAAGTTTGAAGAAAACGTTAAAATAGTCATATACTGTGGAATTGGAAAATTTGTATCACTCCTGTAGGTGTGTAGAAACTGTGCCTGAAGTAACTGCCATGAGAAATAGACAATTTTAAGCTAGGATTTTAAGGTTCCTATATAAAATAGGTCAGATGGTTCAGTTCCTAGAAGTACTTTCTTGTATCTAATGACTTGAGAGTTCAGAGACTAGCTCAGACATAAGTGCTGTGTAGAGGATATATAATATGGATGCCATTGTAGGAAGATTCAGAAGAGGTCTACTGACCTCTTCACTTTTTCTCTGGCATACTGGGTTTTTTTAAACTATATCTCAAGCTGAGATTACTGATATTAGCTACAAAAGTATGTTATAAAATGAGAACTTGATGATCAGCAATGCACATATGCACCCGTAGCATATCCTGGCCAAACAGATCATGTCCTTGCACATACAACTGGGTTCACTTGCAGTCAATTCTCCTTTATCCAAGTAACTGAAATGTTGGGATTTCACAAGTAAGTGAAAAAGATGTATTTCAAAACCTAAACCAGGGAAATATCTGCATCCTAATTCCCAACATATCCAGTGCAACTGGTACACTGGGTGTACAGAACCTAGAAAGCACATAGATTAACTTCAACAATGATACTCTGGACATCAATACTGGGAAATTAGTTGTATTTTATATATCATATCACATTGTGATCTTAGTAAGGAAAACCAATGTATTTTAGTAGCATGCTCCATATTAAACTAGAGTGGAATTTTGATATTATACCTTCCTAGCCTCTAGAGTCAATCTTTCAATGCAGTTTTCCATGTTACCTAAATAATGTTCCATATCCAACCTGCCAACTCTGCTATAAAGGTTTCAGTTACTCTAGATGGAAGATTTAACACATAGAAAAAAATGCTATTTCAAATTTAGGAAACAGAAATTACATGTCTGCTGCATTGTTGGTGTCTGCTAGAATTTTGTGCCCAAGTCTTATCTCTCAAATGTCCCTTCCTAAGTGTTAATTCAACCAGAAGCTCCATTCTGGAGCAAGATCAGTTGTTTCTGGGCTGGGAAGAACTAGGCAGAGACTAAGAGATGGTGTGTGCCAGTGTCCCACCCCTACACTGCATGAAGAGACAGTATGAGTGTGACTCATGTTGGATTTGGCTTCTCCCAGACTAACCAGTATTTCAGATGGCCTGATGTCCTAAGCCACCCATAGTGTTACACAACAAAAAGCATATCTGGCAGCCTGCAAAGCAGCTTCTCAACAGCAGCCCAGGGCAACATCTTACAAGGACTATACTCAAATCAAAGGCCCCATTGTTGGGAAGATTTCTTAGCAGCCATTTAAAATTATACTGAATGCCATAGCACAAGTTGGTTTTATACAAACTGGGGAGCAGTGCCAGTTCTATTTCATATATCTACCTGTATATCTATGTATATGCATATGAATTTTGTTTCCCATATGTGTGTGTGCATGTACATAGATGCAGGAGGGGTATATATATAGCTGCCTAGGCTATACCAAGGTATATGTGATTCTTAGAAGTGCAGCTGCAGCAATGTTCACGATCCATGATCTTGAGAAGCTGGTCTCTGCTTTGCTTCTGCAGACAAGAGCATTACTGAGAATCCTAGGGAGAAGCCCTCTTCCTAGGCTGTGACACGTACTCCTATAGACATACATCTAATGGATTCATCGTCATTGCTGCTCTCATTGCTTGTTTTTAAGTTTTCACAGTAACTAGGTATTTTTTATTTTAGGGCATATCTACACTGCTAAACCAAAGAGGACCAAGTGATGAGTTCTGGCATTCACACACTTAGTGGCACACTGCTTAATACTTAGCTCCCTGACTCTGTTTTGGTTCACTTCAGTTGTCACTAAGAGAAGTCAGCTGTAGGGGGAGTCGACCCTGGGGAGTGTGGACACAAGCCAGTCATACTATTCAGCCTCAAAGTTTTAATCAACTCAGCAGTATAAACACAGCCAAACAGTCTGTGTGTTCAGTGAGATGAAAAGGAGCAAACAATTCTAATTCCATTTAATGCCAATTTAGGGCTCTTAACATCGCCTTTCCCACAAATCAGGCTGTTGTATTGTCTAGCTTAGGGCTTTTGACCAATGATAGGATGACAGTTTGAGAAATCTAGCTGTTCTGATAGTGTTGCAAGGAGTGTTCAGGTTTGCTATCTATGCTTCACTAAGATGTAGTCAATATGTTAATTTTGGTAAAATAAGTCTGGAATAAGGAAGACATTCGAAATAAACAGGATCCTAGGAAGGGCATTCGCTTTAATTTTATGATTATTCTTCCTCACAGGGGAAGAGGTAGAGCTTTTCCAACCTTTTAAATTGCTTGCTACTTGAATAGAATTAGTTAACTTTGATTATGTTTTAAATTTCCTTAGGGAACTAGACGCCAATGAGTTTGAAGTCTTTATGTTAACATCTGAATGCTTCTATGCAGGGGCCACCCATCCACCCATCTTATATATCTAACATGACCTTCAGTGCTTCCAACTTAAATCAGATTTATCTTATAGCCAGGTCATTTGCTAGAATTACAGTTCATGGGATATTTGACAACATTAATATAATTTATGACAAGTAACAGGATATAAATATGTAGGTATAAAAAAACAAACCAAACCAAAACTAAAAAAAAAACCAAAACAACACAACCAAAACCAACAGAAAAAAACACCACCCTGCAGCAGCAAAGCTTGTTTATGAATTAAGTGAAATTTGCCTTTTAGGAGGAAAAAAACCAAACCTTACAGCCGATTCCAGCTTGTCAGGCATAATAAGTTCTGTTAGAACAGTCATTTGGAAAAATCTTTGCATCTCTGTGCTTATGGAATAAGTAAATGCTTACAAGCTCTCTAGAAAATGAGAGAATGTTTTCTGAAATGCATGGAGATCTCTAGGTAGAATTATAAAGCATCAGATTGTGTACAGTTCTGAATGCATTCAGAAGATGATTTTGTAAGCTCTGAAGGAAGTTACGGGTCTCTTAAGCTCACCTTATGCTTTCACTACTTGTTGTGTCTTAGGTACAGGCTTGAAAACACTTAATGCCATTCTTTCATCTTACAAACTCTTTTATTGTATGCACAGGTCCAGCACAACTAGTCTATATTTTGGCAAGGATCTCTCAGTCTACTGTTATATAAATAATTTCTCGAAATGTTGTTTCCCCAATCCATTTTTAAAAAAATTACTTTCTAAGAGGTTGTTAATACCCAAACATTTACCACTACAGTCTAAATAATCCTCAGCTGAACTACAACATGATTAGGAAGACAACTGCAACTCTGGAGAAAATGGCAGTGATGCCATTGCTCTCTCTGTGAGTCAGACTGGGTACTGTATATCATGCATCATTCAGAACAAAAAGACTTTACATCCTGATGTCAGGACTTCTGATTTTGAAGTTTGTGAGTTGGAAGCTATAGTAATAACTTCTCAGGTCAAGCTCTAGCAAGGAGAGTATTAGTATAGGCAGTAAAATACAGAAAGTGTTAAAATCAAAAGTAAATTGTTGCCACTTCCTCCGAGTCATTGCTAAGGAATAAAAGCAGATTATATATTCTACATCATGTCAGCTGAACATGAAGAATGATCTAGTTTCTTTTTCAGGGGATGGAACTGATTTGTTTCCATCAATTTTCATAGTTTGTGGCTCAGTTTGGCTTCTTGCTGTTCCAAGGGGTATAATATTCTTGGAAACATTTTAAGAAAGCATTTTCATATAATTTTATTCAAATGGTACTGTACAGGATAACATACAAGTGAGACTCTTACCTGGACATATGTCAGAATGAGTTCCCATGTACTCAACAGGACAGTATTGCTTTAGTCACTGAGCCATATGTACTCATTTGGAAAGCTAAGAGAAAGCTCATCCCTTTTATGCTGATTCTTTCAGAATGGAGTCAAAGGGAAGACAGGATTGATACTGTCACTCTAACTACACAGCATTTGTAAGACCTGAGCACTGAAAGGAGATGGAAAAACCTAGTGGGGAACACAACATATGGACAGATTCTAGAATTTTTTGTACTTGCAAAGCACACTATCTTTCTATACTTACTGTGGATCTGCAGCAGCCTTTCTGTTCAACTGTTTTGCAGGTGCAAATTTATTCTCACCAGATATGTTACAGAAGCAAACTAGTGTACGTATCTTCTCATCTATTAGCATCTGTAGACAAAGCATCGAGTTCCCTGATTTGGTTTCCTCCCAGGGGACATACACAAGATTTAGGCCAGGCATAAACAAGAGCTCTGTGCTCTCCTTATGGTCTTAGTCTTACATCTGGGGAGAGTAACTGCTTCTTTCAGCATGGGTTCCGAGGCACAGTACTGTCAGGAGATCAGTATTTAACACTGAACAGGAAATCACACAGCAGCTTAGAATAGAAAATAGAGAAGAAAAACACCCACTAATCCAGGAGTAGGAGTTTGCAAAGATAATGCAGCAATCACATTCTCTGATATGTTATTTTATTCTGTTGTGTAACTGGAGGTCTTGGATAAGCAGGCTTTCATCAGACAATCTCATTTTGTATGAAACAAAATCAACTTCACCAAATCTTATGCAGAATTCTGAATAAAAACTCTCCTAGTTTCCTGCCACCAAAAAATCACTGCTTGGTAGGATAATCAAGAGCATGGTCTTCCCTGGCCTGTGAATTCAAGACAGATCTATTGTGAAGATAGATATGGATTTCTGGGCTCTATATCATTGTTCCCAGAGCCCAACATTTCTAACTCTAATGAGGACTTCAGCCTGGCACTGAGGAAGAAGTCCAGACACTTGGTGACCTCCATCATAAGATGTAGAACACAGGTTTTAGACTTTCAGCTCTGCCCTGGAGACTCCATGGAGTTTTCCTGACCATTAGAAACCCTGTAGTCTTCTCCAACTCTGACAAAAAGCCACAGTTTCACCAACAGGTGAGAATTAACCACAGAATTCCTGGAACTTAAACCAAAATGCTTACCAATATCCAAAGCTAATTCCTGTTTCTTCTGCAGGAAATATGGAAATGTCAAGTTTTGTTTGAACTGTGTAATAGTTTTGTTTTGACAAGGCTAGTGTTTCCTAAATTCATCATGTGTTTGTTGACTTCAAGCTGTGCTGCCTTAATGCACCCAAAATAGATACCCTTGAAAGGCTACTCTCACTCTTCAATTAGTCCTGATTGCTATAGCCTGCCTCTTAGGTTGAGTAGAATAAAAGGAACCTTTTGTTCCAGACACTTACATGGGTGCCAATCTGCTTCCAGGTATTTATTATCCCTAGGTCCCTAGACATGTTCGTCTGTCCCGGAGTTGAATTTGCAGAGGTGAACAAGGACAGTCATAGCACCTGATGTGTAGTGAGGAACCCATTATCACCATCTCTCTGGCAGAATCTTAGTCTCACTTTGATCAGGTTAAAATGCATGAATCTCTCTTAATTTGCCTTTTCCATGACAGGAGGTACTGGCATTACCTCGAGAAATAAATGTCTTGGCTGACAATCTATTGGCTGCTGTAGAAGTCATAATTGTGGAGGAAATCAGCAAAACAGTTGGCTGGAAAACTTCAAAAAAAAAAAAAATCTCCCTCCTTTCTTGATATTTTATTTATTTTTGGGGAGAAGCCTACACTGACATTAATCTTGACTTTGTGGAACATCTACCCTACACATAAATATCATCAGGATTCAAAGAGTAGACCTTCCTCTTTTCTGTGACTTCCCAAGCCCACTTCTGTAAGCATTCCTAGAGCTGTCCTGGTAGATGGAATCCTGAACAAAATGAGAGACCCAGTGGCTGTGTTACCCTTTTCCTTTCATCTCTGTGGGTAAAGCTGGATTTTTTCCCGTAGGGGAAATGTGTATTCAAGTATCACCCTTTATATGTTTCAGATCAGAGGGGAGTATAGAAAAGCTGTCTGTGGGTCTCTCTGCTGAAACTGTCTCTCTTTGTGGAGAAGAGTAATACTTGTTGGGCTAAAGAGCATAAAAATGACCATAGAATTAGTGGCCAGAGTCGTCAACTGAAACGAGGAAGACTTCAATCCAAGGGCTTGCCTTGGTTCTCATAATTTGTATGAAATTTATTCTTTGTCAGATGCTGTTTCCTGTTGTCTAGTTTAGGCATCTTTTTGCATAGAGTGGGGCTTTTGGAAGGTTCTCTGACTATTCTCACTTTGAAATAACAGACATGTAACTAAGACTCTGGATCCTGATGGGCATCTCAGCCCAGCAACACTGCTGTCTATGTCCTTTATGAATCTAGTGCTAAGTTGCTTGCTTAAATTGCAGTAGAAGCTTTGGGAACTGACTTCTTCAGTTCTGCAAAGCCCAAAAGAAGCAATTTGATGTGAAGCCCATCTTTTCTTCCCATTTCTAGGAAGAATAAAATAGATTTCATTACATGAGTGAAAACAATAGAAAAAAAAAAATTCCCCATAGGAATTCAGACTAAATGGTTTAAAAAAACCTCTCAAGCGGAAGGAATTTTATAAAGGTCAAAGAACAAATATTGCAGTTCAGCAAAGACCTCATGATTTTAGTAAACAAATCTGAAAAGAGAGAAGTTTCTCCACCTTCCCAGACTGTTTCAGGTTTTAGATTGCCAGTGTCTCAGATGGCCTAGGTTAAGATTCATGATTATGCAATGAAGGATGCTTGTCAGACTGAATGGAAGACAACATTCGGGTCCTTATTTTATAATGCTTCATAAACTGTGTTTAAACAGTATAAAAAGCAGACAAAGGAAGCTGGATTTTGCAATAAACCTATTTTTATGAAAGCAAAAGTCACATGACCTCTTACCCAGCTTTTAAGAGAGCAATTGAACTTGCTTTGCCTGTCAGCCCTAAAAAAAGACTGAAGTTAATGTCAAAGACAGGGGTTTTGTTAAGCAACAGTGCTACATTCCAAATCTTACATGTTTATAGCTTCCCTCCTTGCCTTAACCCCATACTCTTGATGAGAAAAAAAAAATATGCAGCTAGGCTTAACTCTTTATAGCCTTTGACTTCTACAGCAGCTGAGACCACTCTGATTTTTCTCTAGGTACATTTTTCAAAGTATATGAACAGCTAGCTTGCACGCATGGGATGTGTTCATGAACAGCTCAAATGCATTGAAGGGGAGAAATCAAGGTCTCCATGGGTCCTAAATATCCTAATTTCAAACCATCATGTCAAGCTACAATAGAGATTTACTGCTGATATATCCCTCTCAGTGTAGACTCAACACTGCAGGCAAGCCTCTTGCTTGCTAATTTCACATACACATTGCTTCAAAGTGACCCTAACAATGTTTTTTGGTGAATATGTCCTGCTGAAGATAACCACACTCAGTTTCCTTTTGAAATGAAGCTTTCCTTTTTCCTCACTGAAACCTTTCATAAAAGCCTCAAATGCAGTGTCACTCCCTGCAAAGCCTTTAGTACTGACAGAATTTTGGTTTTGATAATCCAAAAATGGAAACCCTATAAAATTCTATTCGGTAAGAAGGAGAGCCAAGGAATATCAAAGTGAATAATCAACAGAATAAGCACCCAGGGAGTATACATTAGCGATATGCTTATAACTCATCTCTAAATAGGACTCAACACAGATGCCTGCACTTGGTCACCCAGTTCCAGCTGAAACAAAGCAGAGTATGACCTTTATGGAGCTGGCAGACGTATCATTAGAGTAGACTCAGCCTTTAGCTACCATTCCAGAAAATCAGAAAAGGGGTATCTGGGGCAATCTGAAAAGTACCTTGGGCATCTGAAATACCTCTCTGTACAATTAAATTGAGATCTTGATCTCCCCTGATGATAATAGAAGCTTAGCTGACCTGTAAACATCTAAAAGGAGACATCTAAAATTAAGTTTCTGAAACTGAAATACAACCCCAGGTCTCAGCTCTCACCTCTAGGTCTAGTGCCATTTGAAATGCTCACCTGACATCCAGTCCACCTGGAGGAGCACGGGTCTCCTTTAGGTTTTATGTCATATCTGACAGCCCCATGAAGTCGTTTTAGTCCCTTGAGGGATCTTAAATGGAAGCAGACACCAAGTTCAAGCAACCGAATCAAGCCTCCAGCATCTAGACCTTCAGTCACTCCTACAGATTGTAGCCTGGTACTGCTGTACTCATGCACGTAGAAGGGAGAGGAACTGTTACACTTTAAAAGAATTTGCTTTCAACGCGAGATATGATCATCAGAAATCAACAAAAAAAAAATAATGTTTTCAGGTAAAATTTAGTTAACATATATGTAAAAAATGTGCCTGGTAACTGATGGAGCACCTTGCAGTATGGCTACACAACTGCCTCCAAATAATAAGGAAAGAACCCCACAATACTCAGAAGCAGAAAAAAAAAAAAAAGAGGATTGCTGAAGAATTTGCATGTCTAATTCCAAGATTAGTTCAATATTTCATATTATCCAGGCAGTCACTGGATAAAAATAATAAACAATGTTTGGTACTTTAACGGGCCCCAGAGCTGCCCTCTCCCTCCTACAGCCCCTAATCAAGAAGTTACAAATTCATGTTTATGTTCTCCAACTACTATCATAAAATGTTATTTTCTATATAGGGAAATAGTTTCTGAGATAGAATTACCCAGACACTTTGCAAGCTTTTGTATGTAAACGGTGTATGAAAACCATGTAGGTAAGCTGCATGTTTTTAGCCTGTGGTCCTAGAAGAAAAGCAGGAATAGTGCTAAATTCTCAAAGCATAAAGTGAATTTGAAACTGGGCATCTCAGTTGTTACTTGTGTCTATGAAGTACTCATTTATTGCTTGAAAAGAGGAATGGCAGCTCAGCAACCCTTTTCTGATGAATTTAAAAGAAACAGCAACCCATATCTGATTTAGAGAAAGGGCGTTTACTCACCTTTCAAATGAGAGCTTCAAGACAGTGAATCTCCAAAGGAGTACATAAATTCTATAAAAGAAACGAGACTTAAGTGCATAACTCCTCTTCGTTTCCTTCTTAGACGGGCCTGGATGGTGTCACAGACACTGTGTTGTGTTTCCTGGGCCTCACTCTAATTCTTACTGTGTATCTCCAGCATCTCACGTTTCTTTTTTGAGGACCAAAGAAAAGTTAGGCATTGCAATGCTTTGATTCCTAAATTCACTTTTGGTCATTAGCCTCACATATTTTCTTTGCTATTTACCTCTAAATATATATATTTTTAATTCAATTTATCTATTTTGGCATCACTTTTTGAATTAATCCTCATAATAGGCTGTAGTGCACATATAAAGCAATATATCATACATCCTTTGGAAGCAGGGGTTATCAGTGGAACAGTCACTCAGATATACTGAGTTGGTTAAACTAAAACAGACAACATGTACAAATGCAGCATAAACACAACCATCTTCCCACCACGTATGGTGTGTCAGGCAGCAGCGAGAGGGGGCTGATCTGTAAGGTGAGGTGAGCTGGGAGCCGAGAGTGACAACAAAGCTGGTAGGGCAGTGCCCTCCCTGACACAGCCTCATCCTGCAGCACTCCAACAGAACAGCAAAACTGGTCTGGTGACAGTGACCACATTCAACCAAGAGTCTAGATCACCAGTCCATACTGGTGAGACACACTCAGGTCAGGCTCAGTATTGGGGTTCATGGCCAGGCACAGGTATGCTTTCACAGCTCCAGTGAGGAGCAGGGTCAACAGCTGGGGCTGAAACACAGCTCCCAGGCCAAGAGGATGAGGGTCCTATTGAGGCATCTCACGGCTCTGGCCCACCCAGGTCTTCTCACAGCCATCTGACAAGGTTACTGGCAGAGCTGGCCATGAGTGCAGGTAGCCGCATCACTGGGGAATTGTGGTTGCTGAGTCTCTGCAGGGCCATGACACTGTGAACCAGTAATAAGCTTCCTAGGACAGTGGCAGGTTAACTCGGGGGATGTGGCACCAGCCCTAGTATTTGAGTCATTTTAGATGTAAAAGCTGTGAGCCTGGACTTCCTTGTGATGAAAGACGTTAAACCCCAGATTTCCCTTTTTCCTGGTTGAGGGCTTTAGGTGCATGGTATGAAGATGGCCATCATGATCTGTTTGGTTGTGTTCTCTGTAAGCAGAGGTGTTGGTGCCTCCCTTCACCTGAGAATCCAGAGCCTGGCTCTGCAGCAGAGAAGGAACCCCATCTTGGATTGCTGAAGGACAGACAACATTTGGGGTTGGGGTAGAGAAAAGGTGGATTTCAGATATACCACAGTTTTTCCTATTTGCTAATTTAGAGATATTTTTAATTGGCTTCTGCTTTGCTTCTGTCTGTCTCAGAGGCTTGAAGCTCAAGTCTTTTATCACTGCAAGTGCCTAGAATTGGACATTGATACCCCATAAATCTTCTGTGGGAGGTGAGCTTCACTATAGTGTAACATGCTTTTTATTCTGTGGAGTTCTAGTTCTCATTACTGACAAGATGCGGGGTTTGGACCTTAATTTACTCTCCCATCAGACTTTTCCTTCAGTATTTTAACACTGGAAAATCATTTATTTCACACATAATCATCCCTTTCGTCCATTGTATGGCTGATTCATGCAGCTTAACTATCCCTCACGGATGCTGAAGACTTTCTGCAGGAGGGAGGGAGCAGCTGCTGTTCAGGTTCTCCAACTGGAATGGGCTGCTGCTCTGTCACCAACTGACCTTTGCCTTAAAGACTGATGCACTTCACAAAGGTGCAACAGGGCTGGTCTTCTGTAATTTGTTTTTTGCTTGCCATGGAGAGGCTGGTTTGTTTGCTTTGCACTTAAGCCCCACAGATTATTCAGGACTCTTCAAAATCACATATAAGTAAATATGTGAAAAACAAACAATGCTGAAAATTAGTCTGGTCAAAAGTGAGGGACTACTATTACTTAATAATATATACCTACAAGATTTTTTTTCTGCAGTGGAAAAATATATTTTTCACCTCCCAAATATATTTTGTGAGACAATAAAATCCTTAACTTTTTAAAAAACAAGTTAAATATTTGTGTTTAAAAGAGTATCGTGCCTGAGCTTCTACTTCAGGCTGTTGTGAATGACATCAGAGGATAATGAGGTCAGTATTTAAACTGGAAGTCCCAGTTTAACTTTTATTATTGTAAACTGCTTAGAATTGGAAATGCTGAATTATAAAACTACAATAGGTAGATGGCACAACATTAAAGAAATTAATTCAATAGTTTAGAGCTTCCTGTCCTGATCCTCTTGAGCCAGCCCTTGAGTCCTTACTCATTTCCTTACTCCTGATTCATCAAAGCATTTTAACACTCTAGATTTCAGTGGGATTTAAGCATATGCTTGTTGATTCAACACTTTAAGCAGAGAAAATCCTCAGTAAAGTCAGTTGGAATTTTTTGCCCCAAAACACCTAAAGTTTCCGTCTTCTATTTTTAATCCTTCATTTGAGTCCGCACAACTTGAAATTTGAGGATTTATGTTTTTATTACTTGTTGCTACACATCACTCCCTGCCCAAACCAGTTCTTTCACTTTGGCTATTTAATCTCTGGTTAGTAGTATTAGTGGTAAGAGGAATTTAGCAGATGGGTAGTGCTGGAGTGGGTGGAGACGTGCTGAGAATAAGGTTAGAATAATTTGTTTCAGGTGCCTCTCTTCAGATGGTATTTAAATACTAAGAAGAAATGCACAATTTTTCTTTATTCCTTCTTGAACCTACCATGTAAACATCCTGAAGAACAGTGTAGCTGTATTTTCTGTTATTGTTTAGTTGTAAGTAAAGTTTTTGGAAAAAAAATAATAAAGGAAATGTGGGGAAACACTTGGAGAAAAGAGAATGGAGAAAATACAGGGGAACGGCTCCTTGAATGTCGGATAGTTGCTATACAACAACTTGGTCTGCCAAACTGCAGTCTGATGATGTAAGCACTCCTGAAAAAAAACTGAGTATGTAGTGAACAATGAGTTCTACAAAAATTAGATTAAAACGGGGTTTCTTTACAGGCTTATGATATCCATTTCTTCTGAATTTTTTTTGGTACGAGCCTGTTTGACTAACTTGTCCCCAAAGTTAAATCTGTAGGTTGTCTCTTTGAGGCTGATGATGCAAGGGAGTGCATGTTGGCCATTACAGGTTTGCTCCCTCCACCATGGCACGCTGCACCTTTCCCTTCTGCGTTCTAAGCAACTCTAATATGATTCGGCTTAATTATTATTAAGTATTTAATTAGAAGTAAACAAAACCACTGCTGAACTTCGCAGAAACAAGGCAGCTGCTTAGTGTGAGCGGCAGATCAATGGGAAAATGACATTTCGGGAGATATGCAGTGAAAGTGAGAGATGGTTTTGGAGAGAGGTAATGGAAGTAGCTGGAGCTGTGCAGCAGCCTTAAACTCTTACTGCTTACCCTGCAAAGGGTAGGAAATTCCGCATATTTTGCAAGGTGTCTCTTGCTTTACTGGACTTTTAAAAATAACTCCTGCAAGCAGCAAGGTACTTCCCAGAACGTTTCCACTGGGAATAGCTTGAAATCACGGCCTGACTGCTCCCAAACACCCTGGGAAGCAAGAAGCAGCCCCGATTCATTGGAGCTTCCTAACTGATAATTGCACTTTCCCACCGTTCGCGTTGGCGGCACGTTACTGGGGTTGTGGCTGGGTTGGGCGGCACATCACTGGGGTTGGCACCGACGCGGCCAGCGATGGCGGTCCCCGGCCTTTGCTTGTCGGCCTGCGAAACTCCCCTTCGGCAAGCCTGAACTTTCCTGGTGCATGGACGGGAGCGGAGCGGAGAGAAAGACGATGTTTGGTCGGGGGATTTTGCAGGTGAAAACAAGGAAATCCTGCCAGACGCGCGGCAGCCGCAGCCCCCACGGGCAGGACTGGGCGGC
>VWZY01012278.1:100830-121725 GCA_013399075.1 Chloroceryle aenea | reverse complement strand
AGGATGCCGTTGGCCTTCTTGGCCACCTGAGCATACTGCTGGCTCATGTTCAGCTGCCTGTCCACCAGCACCCCCAGATTCTTTTCTGCTGGGCAGCTTTTCAGCCACTCCTCCCAAGTCCTGTAGCATTGCCTGGGGTTGTTGTGACCAAAATGCAGGACCCAGCACTTGGCCTAGTTAAACCTCATACAGTTGACCTCGGGCCATTGATCCAACCTGTCCAGATCTCTCTTCAGAGCCTTCCTACCCTCGAGCAGATCAACACTCCCACTCAGTTTGGTGTCATCTGCAGACTTGCTGAGGGTACACTCAATCCCCTTCTTCAGATCATCGATAAAACTATTAAACAAGACTGGCCCCAAAACTGAGCCCTGGGGAACACCACTAGTGACTGATCGCCAGCTGGATTTAGCTCTGTTCAGCAGAGTGCTCTGGTCTTGGCCATCCAGACAGTCTTTAATCCAACAGTTGGTACCTTTGCTCACAGTTATTACTGCTTTATCACAGTAAATACACCGTGCAATTAGCTGTGCATATGCACCATAGACCTGAAAATACAAGATTTTAAAATGTATTGGTTGTGCTTGCTTCATGCTGGCATTTCAGTCTCTCAGCTTTTTAAGACTCAAGTCTCTCGCTGATTTTGTGTCCTCTACTTTGTTCATCTATATACAGACAGAAAAAAATAATAATCTGTGGTTTTAAAAACAGTGTGTTTTTTACATCTGTTGATGTCAGAACAACTCTTTGATTTGTTTTATGTCTATATTGTCCTGGATAAAGTATTCACCCTCTTTATATTCTAAAGAAACTCACACAGAAGTACACCAATATTTCATCTCCCACTGATAAACATTTCAAACGAGTGAAGTTTACAAACCATGCATTTACATTCTTAATGCTCATCTCCATTGAATTAAAAAATGTAAAAATGTCACTATGAAATTATGAACTCTGAGTAGCTGTGAATTAATTGAGGCCAAAGGGACCATTACATGATGTAGTCTGAGCAATCTGTATGCCAGAGTGGTGGTAAAGAGATTTGGTGATGTAGAGACTGAAAAATCCATCATTTCCTTAGCAGCTTCTTCTATGATTATTCATTCTGCTTGTATGAATATACATAAGCATGGGTTTTCTTAATTGGCTTATCATTTAAACTTGCCAGCTACCAACATTACTACATATGTTTCCTTTTTCCTTTCCTTTTTAATTGATAAATCAATAAGATTGAACACTTCATATCTTCCTGTGGAACGTCTCCGTCCCTTCACTATTTATGGATTTTTTCTGTATTGGTTAATAATTCCCGTGTGTCTCTACACTTCTCCAAGCTTTAAATTTACTTACAAAATGCAAATTTTACAATCAGACTTAGCATTTCATTTTTCACTTCAAGAACATTGATTGCATCTCTTCTTCCATTTTCTGTACCTCCAAATATTTCATACAACCTTTTTGAGAGTTCTTGGACTAAAAGTGCTTAACTGTAAAGCCTAAATATTGTACCTGCAGATATCTTGAATATATAAAAGAAATTGGTTACACAAATTTAGAAATACATTTATTTGGTGGTGTGATATTTAGAACCCAAACTGAAAGATCATACAAAAATCTACTTACTAATTGTATCCTTATAATTTGCTTTGAAAGTATCCAAGGCACTATAAATGATGATTTTATGTTTCATTTCATTAACTTGTATACTCTTATCTGAATATTATAGGCATTTTTTAATGACCAAAATGTCAACTCCAATTTGAAGTTGCTCTCAGCTTCAGGACAATGGACTACATTAGGTAAGTTTAAAATAAATTAATCTTTAAAAAAAGTGTTGCGTTGTAACTATTTTCTTCTAATTTACCATTTTGTAATCATAACAGTTCATATATGTGTATCTTCACCTGGTTACTTATTTTACTAAATGATAAGAAAACATTCTTACCTAGTTGGTTACTAAATTGTCACATTTTGCACTTTTTTTCTCCTTAACCCCTGCATCGATCTGTAGACCAAGCTACTAGGATTGTTTTTAAATGGTCTGTGACGTGCAGTTGACCTGATCCTGTATCCAGACATAACCAACTGCATTAACTGTGAAATTATAGTACTACCTTATTCATATAATTTTTGGAGAAAGATACGTCTATAGATTCAGTCCCCTTTCTTAGGACAGATCTGAGATTATTGCTCTGTTACAAATTAAAGTTGAGAGCAAAAGAATAGAGCACAGCCAAAAGCTTGCATAATTACATGTGTAAACAAAAGTGATGTAGGTGCAGAAAGAGAGCCATGTGGTAGGTTGCTCGAGTTGCAATCATGGCATAAGGTTGACTTCTAGTTTGTTGCCATATCATTAACTGTTTATAACACTTGATTATGTCTGTAGATGCAAATGAGACACTACAAGAGAAAGATCAGAAAACAATATCACATGATTTTATGGCACTACTTTGAAACTTTGGTTTTGATTATATACATGACACATGGAATTTCATTGAAATGCCATCTGATAATGTAATAGGATTTTATGCATAATGTGAACTCTGATATTGCCCAAGTGATTTTTCTTAATAGGAATATTTTAAAGGGTGTAGTGGGGAGTCCTCAGTTATTTTGGTTTATCTGGAAATATTTTACTGTGTGTAAAAATTTAATGGACCTTTGGGAATTTTCTAACCTTTCCATTTCAACTCTCTGGAACTGGCATAGCTTTTCCCCACTCTATACAACGACAGTAGACATTGCCATTGTCAGCAAAATCCATTTGCCAAACACTGTACCCGTCTGTTAAAACAGTTGAAATATATAAGATGCAAAACATACCTTAAATCCCCCTTCTGGTACCTCATTTTCACTCTGGCAAGCAGAAGGAAAATAAATATATTTCAAACCATGGCTAAACCTCTTCCCACTTTAGGCAAGAATCTTTTTTAGGCTCTGTCTAGCTGATGACTTGCCAGTCCCTGTAGTGAAGGTCAGTAGGTTACATACCTTGTGTTAAGAGTGCAGGGTCACTTGCCAAGTATCCCTTGTCTTAGCTCCTGATTCTGCTCGATCTTCCTCAGTGCAGAAGTGATGCATTTAGTTCTGAGGACTGGAAGGGTTCCCTTTCTAAGTCCTGAACAGCTGGTATACCCCATTTGCTCTTAAAATTTCATCTTCCCATTCTTTGCCTATTTTTGGTGAGGAATGTTGGCACATTTTTCTATACTTAGTGCATTTTTTTGAAAATATAGTAAGAATTAGCCTAATGGGGGGAGGAGGTAAAAAGTCATCTTCTAGTATTTTCGCCTCCAGACATGATGATATATTAATCCAAATATACCATTTACTTATCACAGTGGAGTAACTCTTATAAAAATGTTCCTGTTCTTGAAAGAAAATACTGGAAATTGGCTTGTTTTGCTTTGTAGAAAATCTGAAGAAAATGACATAATTACATTCATTCAAATACTCTATTCTCTTGCAAACAAAAATGTTGGTGGTTGTTTTCTGCAGGATGGGGAAGTAATTTGGATGCATAACATACGTGAGGTTTAGATAGCTTTTTGGAAACCCGCCTTCTCCTCCCCACCATCAGCTTGGGCAGAAAGTATTTATGGACCAACAGAAAGATGTCAGCATTACAGAAAACATCAATATAATATTACTTTACAAGAGTGTTTTTTTCATAATCCTTTTATCTTTTTCCAGACTGTGGTCTCCTTTTACCTTCTCACTAAGAATTTATTTTTCTTTTTAAATCAGTGGACATGTCTTCACATTTATATTTATTTTTACCTCTTCTCTGTTATTTGTCTATCCCCTTTACCTAAAATCTGTTTCTAAAATGTCTTCATTACACTTTTTTTTTTCCTGTGTCTAATCTCATGTTTTATTTCTCTTGACTGCTTTTCATTCTCACCTTAATATTATCAGACCATAATATCCTCTGTCTCCATCTCTTAGATCAAAAGGTGGCATAAAACATGGGGTCCCCAAGGACTGCAACATCTACGTCTCTCCTCAGCTCCCTCAGGCATTGGGATTCCTGGTAGAATCCCACAATAGTACTCAAGGACTCCAGCTTTAACATTACTTGAAATGTAACATTTTATGTAAACAATACACAAGGATATTCTCTAGTCTGTCTCATGGGGGCAGAAAGATTAGGTGGTCAGATTACCCAGTCTCATACCACACTCTTTTGCCTCTTGTAGTAGGAATATTTTTTTCCCCTCTTCCTGGCTGTTTGGCAGAGTACCTGATAGTTCCGCCATGTGCTTTAAGCCCTCCCTTCTTCTGTTACTCCTATATTTCTAAAATAGAAGTAGGAAAAGGAAAAAAATTGATGCACATGAATTTATGCCTTGAGTATTGTATTTTTAAATAGCTGCAGTGAAAAGTAAACAGTACTTTTTTCTTGGCTACATCCCTGGCCTTGCACCTGTCAGCAGTCTTGGGAAGGCAGCACTGTGTCTGCTTAGGCTCAATTAACACTTGAAAACTTATCTTCAAAAGGATAGGGTTACTGTCTTTTTGTGTGAATAAGAATTTAGTATTTGCCTGAGATTTTTGAGTTGCTGTATGTGCTTGAAGCTCTAATGTTTGCTGCCTTTGGAATGAGGTTTTAAAATCTGGAAAGTAATCTTAAATCAGAAGTTTCTTAGGCTACTGTGATAGTTGTCATTTACAATAATTTTACATGTCATTTGAACCTATAAATCATCAACCTTTACCTTTTACTTTTGAAATATCATCTTTTTAGTACAGAGCACTGAACTTGCATTGCGTATATTTTATGTAAATTGTTCTGTAAATGGTAAGTTGCAAGATGTTTCTCTGAGGTAAAAATCTGTCTTAAACTTTAGAGGAATTCTAAATATACCTAATCTGGAGTTTATCTGCCCCATACTAGATATGCAACCTGTTAATTTAAAAGTATATTGGTGGCACTTCATAGATATTCCAGAGATAGCTGGTATAAGAAACTTTATCTGCATTGGTACTTCTCAGCTCTTTTGTTTTCCACTTGCAGAGTTGTCAAGGCATTTCTTCTTCCTATTTTATTGCTCACTTTTACAGTGTTATTAAGACTGGCCACTCTTCCAGGAAATTCTGAATCTCCAATTTCACATCTCGCCTCTCAAATGGAGAATAGGATCTTGCAGTATATTTAAACTTTTCCATTTATAGTTTTGTTTTCTGAACTACTGAATAGATTACAAAACTCTTGATTTATTTTTGTTTTCTGATGAAAGCTTTTGTAAAATTGTGTTTCGAGCAGAAGTGTGTCTCTTTTCCACTACACTAATAAAATCCTAACAACTCGAAGGCCTACAAATAGCTCAGTTTCTTATACTTTGAGCTCAATAACTAGGAAAGTGCAAGAAGTCTCTTTTTTTCTTAAGTCATTTAACATCTGATTTTTATTAGTCTTGACTCAGTTTTTGATTCATAGGTCTTTACAAAATAATTTCTGTGTTACAGGCTGTTTTACCTTAAGAGGTAAGTCTCTTACAAAATAGAAATCTATCCTGGTGAAAGGAAACTGGAAAATTAGAGTATGGAGGTGAGGGGCAGGGAGAAAGCATAAATAAATAAAATGCAGTTTGTTTTTTTTTCTTAGGTTATGAAGGTGTAAATCATGGTTTTTCTGGCTTGTGATTTTCATTACATAATTGGATTATCTTTTGTTAGTCGCTATGTGGACAGCTAGGAGAATGTCCTAAACCTTTTACTTTAATAATGCTACCTTTTTTCGTAACTGTATCTGTAGATGTGAAGCCAAACAATTAAATGCCACACTTTTCTTTGTAGCTGATTTTCTTTACATCACATTGACCAAATAAAATTGTAAAATTTCATGCCAGTATTTTTAGCTTAAGTAGACACATTTTCAAGCCATCAATTTGTAACTTCTCTTTTATTTTTTTTCTTAGTGTTGATCAGGTAGGTGGTACAGTTTACCTGGGTTTAGATACCAGAACACCAGTCCTACTTATCCTATGAATAAATAATTTCCTTATAGTAATACATGGGAGAAATCCTGAGGAGTTTTTCAGAGAGTGGGGGCAAGAGGAATTTTAGGTTATGCTACATTTGCAAAGATTAGGATCAGAATGAAATGATAGGTGCTCTTGGAAGCATGACAGTTCATGCATCCCTTTTTGGGCATGTTTCTGTTCCTAAAATACTGACATCTAAAGTGAGATTTTGACATTTCCTAAATACTAGTCTTTAGTGATCCTTTAGGTCATTTTTTCAGGAGACCACCTAATTTTATTTTTTAATTGTATGGTCAAATCCTTTTGATATTGTCATATTGCTGACCAGTCTTCCATCAAGGGAACCTACAGAGAAGAAAAGAGTAAACTTATGGAAAGCTGAAATGCTGTGAATATTATCTCTGCTGAGACACAATGCCCTTATGTTAGATGATCACTCGTGCTCATGCTCACCCATGCTCTCCTCCCCTCTCTCTTCAGAAGCACTTTGAAGGGTGGTCAGGGAAACCTAGAGATGAGTAGAGAGTATGTTCTAACATTTGGTCTGAACCCTTGGACTGTAGAGAAGAGATGGAACTGGACTGAGTCCAAAGCTTCTTAAACATGAAGTCTAATGCTATTTGAGACACTGTAAGTTACCCAACACCATGCATACAGATTTGTAGATGTAACGCTGTATATAGAGAAGATATGTGCCCTTATGGACTGATACCTCATTAAGGAAGATATCGTAGGGCGTCTCAAATGGTGCTGGATATGTATGAGCAATGGGATCAAGCCTTGGATGACTTAAAAGCACAGAAAATGTATAGAAAAATATACTGTGCACTTAATGGCTATAGAGATAATACTCCAGATTCATAAAGGAAATGCTGATAGTACCTTTTTCATCTTCTGAAATACATGGTTAGCAAATCTTACAGTAACTACAAAGTAACTTTTAAAAAAGTTCAGATACACTTAACCAAAAGTTCATCAGGGCTGTGTTCATTTTGGTTTTTACTTTGTACTTCAAAGACTTTCGTACTTCATCACAACAAATTTGATATTTGTCCTCAGATTCTTTAAGGCTTAAACTGTGGAATATGTTTTTTAAGGGTGTGATTTGATGTAATGTTGAGTTCACCTGGTGTCTCATCTGGACTCATTTTGGTTGCTACTGTTGCGAACAGGGGGAGCAGATATATGAGTCTTAATGGAAGGTAGCATTCAGATTAATTTAGTTTTTTCTTTATGCTTGTTTCTTTCTTAGCTTGCTTTGTTTTTTGAGGGACTGTGTGATTGAATAATCATGTGATTGACTATTTATGTGGTCTGTATTTTTTTAAAGAATATGTCACAAACAACCATTTAGAGAAGTTGTTTATTTCCACACTGTATTGAATTATGAATTACTGTAAAACTATTAGTATATGGAAATTCTCTTATTTTATTTATTGCAAGAAACTTGGGAGTGAAACCTTCCTCTATATTCCAGGTTCCAAAGTTACAAAAATTGAAGCCACAGTGGTGCCCTGTACACAGATTTCCATGTCACTTTTTGACCGACTATACTCTGAAGGTGTTGTTAGAGAAAATGGAGATATTGTGAAATGTTATGATGACTATTATGATGATATTCCTATCTCTGATGAATTAAGGAAGGTCAGTATAGTAATGAATAATTTATTACAATTTTTCATACTCTATACATTAAGGACACTTTTTTCAGTACTTTTTTTTCAGACATTACATACTTTCTGTGGTAAAAATGGGCATCTGTAGCCCATGTCTGTGATAGAAATGACTGAGGCACCACAGTGCCTGAATGTGTGAAAGCAATGGCTATTTTCCAGGTGGGGACACTTTCCTTTTTAGGTGGGAGTAAAAGGCAAAAACCTTCTTCTACACACCCTTGTCTCAAGTAGTCAGTGCTTGAGGGTGTGGGGGGTGAAATGCAGCTACTCATTTGCCTAGGAGGGGAAAAGGAGTGGTGCCAATGGAAAGGTCCCATGATACCCAGAGCTGTGGGTTCACCCAGCCTTCCATGTAGCTGATGAAATTGAATGTACTCAATAGCAACATCCTGAAGCACTCCTGGCCAGGAATGCTGACCAGTTCATATGTGAAGTCATTTAAGAAAAGTAATTTTCATGTATTTTCACTGAAACAAAGGAGAGCAGACTATAAAAAGGGAAATTATTTTTCAGTGTCACACTGGAAAAGGGCTAAGTATAACTCCCAAACACTCCTGCAAGGTAAAAACTGTTTGTTCTACTCCAGCGAAGGTGTCAGCGGATTATTCTGAAAAAGAATCTCTTTAACAGTAGCACCTTCTTAATCAGTGTATGTCTTCACAGTGTTTCTTTTGACTCCATAAGCTAAGCCTTTTTTTTTTTTTTTACTTATGTTTGTTTAGCATTAGCAAAGCATAGTGTGGGAGAACTGGATTTTACTCTTCCTTGTATATATAATCAACATAAGTACTTAATAATTATAGAGCTGCACTCATTTGCACTTGGCAAATCCTTTGAAGGCAACGTATTCGAACCAGTGACACTGGTTACAGGATGTGGCCTGAAATACTGGTCTGTCTTGTAAAGTTCTGGGAAAAGGAGAGAACTCAAGCTCATGTTTGAATTTCAGATGTGGTTTGTAGCCTAGCAGTTCAAAATGCAAAGTATTTATTTATAAGTTGGGTACATGTGAAATGTTTTCTGAAAATTAAGTATATTGGCTGTAGGAAAGTTAGAGGCAACATTTAAAACAACAAACTGGAGTTTCAGTCTCTTTCCATTGTCCTTACCTTGGAAAGGATGTCTGTGTCCGCATTTGCAAGTCGAAGGATCCACACCTGTTTGAAATGAATATGATTCCTAAGATGGTAGAAAGAATTGTGTCAAAATCTTCCAGAAACCACATAAAGAACTGAGATTAAATTAGTCAGAGCTCTAGGACAGCAGACTGTAGAGGGCAGCAAACTATCTGCTGGCGTCAAAGGGTAGCTCTCCACTGCAAAACTCCATGTTTCTTTACTACCTGACACGTCTTCTCTTGCTTCAAGCAAGAAGGAAGCTGGGATATGTATGAGGTGGCCATCAACAACCGTAGCTACCCTGACCCCTTTTTACTCAGGTTGTGTAATGAAGTTATAAAGAGGGCAAGAGCAGTATGCTCATGTCTGGTTTTGACCAGGTTGCCTTGGTTGGCCTCTGTAGTTTGGCTGATGTGAGTCAAATGTCGTGTAGCCCTACTGAGTTATAATTACTGTCCATTCTTACAGCATGTAGTGTTGGGACTAATCTAGTGAGTTCTCTGTGTTCACATCATATTGAAGCAAAAGGCAGATGGGAAGCATGTAGGCAGCTGGATGGCATGTCTGGTTAAGCCAGTCTACAGATAAAGGCTCACTAGAGTCTGTGGTAAAGAACGATGTGAGTTTGAGTGATCTCCTCTTTGAGTGACCCTTGGGAAGCCCTTACAAAGGTGAGATTACTGTGTAAACATTGAGTAAAAAAGAAAACGTAGGCAAAGTTACCAAAGACAAACTAATTGGCAGTGATCAACATACCAGGTAGAGATAGATTATTTTCAGATTATTGTTTCATTAGCATGACAAGCAATTAACCAGTGAATAACAAGACTGAGAAAACCTCCCTTATGTCTTGTGGGCACAAATCTGACACTGATTCTGCTTTATATTATATTTATAAATTTGAAACATAATTGCATCATGGGAAGAAGGATTTAGAGAGAAGTACTTATTTCTATCCCTAGTTTGTATATTTTATATGGATGTAACCTCTGTGTGACATACATCAAAATAGTTGCATTGTTTATAAACAACTTAAAATAAGAAATTTTCATCTATTTGACTTCTTTGTTATTTTCTTGTTCCACAAGGTCTTGCTTCTGGAAGATTCAGATCATTATGACTTATTCAGTCAATTGGATCGCAAGGAATTCTTATTCTGTCTTTTTAAGCACCTTTGCATTGGAGGAACTCTTTGCCAGTTTGAAGATGTAATTGACCCATACTTAGAAACTACAAAAGCTTTGTATAAAGACTTGGTGAGGTAAGTGTTTTCTGGTTTATACAATTGTGCTTATATTATACAACATATATACATGCACCAACACTGGATGTGTTCAAGACCAGGCTGGATGGGGCTTTGAGCAACCTGGCCTAGTGGAAGATGCCTGTGCCCATGGCAGGGGAGTTGGAACCCGATGATCTTTAAGGTCCCTTCTAACCCAAACTGCTTCATGATTGTATGATTCTATATGCTGTGCATAAATACTTTCTGTTGATTTGTGTAAATTTATTGTGCATTACTGCTTCAAAAATGAGGCTGTTATTGAATCAATCTGCAAGCTTATTTGTCTTCATCTGCCAAAATGCCATGTAAGAATGGTAGTAGTTCAATAGTAAAATATATGCAATTTTAATGATACCTATCCCACTTTTTTTTTCTCTTGTTTTTCATATTACAGATATGGACATTGATGGTTTATAGTTCACTCCCATTTTAAAGACTTTTGTATCTGTAGTTGTGTACTGAAAACATGGCATGGCACTGGAACAAGATTGTATTCCCACTGTCACTGATAAAATACCAACAATTAAGTCTTGGATATATAGTCTCGGACTACTTTCAAGCTGCTTTTGTCTTAAGATTTAAAAATTGAAATACTTCAGCTGAAATTTTTAGTTCTGTATATATTTAATTCCATCTGTTTGTTTGACAGTTTAGGGTTTTTTTAAGTACAGTTGGATTTTGACATTCTTAATTCTGCAAATAAACTTCTTGCAGCACAAACCTATGGGTGATAGAATCTGGCTCTTAATATGACACAATGGACTAACAAACATTTTTTGCCAGGTCTGGTGTATGGAGTTGTTTAGAATTTTATGTATTGGAGGGGATTGATCAGAGATTCAAATTCAGGAAAAACGGCAATTTTTTGCCTTGTTTTGATATATCCATATACTGAATTCCCCACCTGACAGAATTTCTTCATTACTGGTTAGTGGGAAATGGAGTTATCATTTTTTCAAAGACTCATTCCTAGCTAAGATAATGGGAATATGAGGATCATAAAATCTATTACTAAAATTTTATATTCTGTTATACTTTGCCACTCATAATAAGTATTTGTGGGGTGGTATAAAGAGTAAAATTAACCTGAGCAACAACTGCAGACCTCTGAAATGAGAGATGATACAAGATCTTTGGTAATATGGCTAGTAAATCATGCACTACAATGTACACCACAAAGGTTTCAAATAGCTTTAAGTGGGAATTGATGTTTTTCTTCCTTCTCAGCTGTATTTGGAATAGTGTGATGACCAACTGTTATTTCATCTCCTATTTTAAGATTATACAGAAGCATATTAGTAAAAAAATGTTTTGGATAAACAAGAGTGACATTTACATGTCTGAACAAAAATACAATGAATTAGATCCAGTAATTCCTTATCAACTGAAAATTTCCCTTACTTCTGTAGCACTTGCATATTGATTATTGTATCCAAACAAAATATTTAGAACAAAATATTTGTCAGCTTTTTTTTTTAATTTTTGGTGACAACTTAACCAAAGAATCTTACAAATATTTAATGACTTCTAAGCAGCTTTCAGATTTCTAGTGATCAGCCCTTTTCAGGGTGCAAGTTGATTTAGTCACATGCTATTTCCAGGGGTCATCTGAAAGAAGTTATTAAAGTAGCAGTAGAACAGTTGATGCTTTGGAGATATTTTTAGATACGTTTAGAGAAACCACAGAAACAGAGAAATTGAGCATTACCAATATTCCAAGATTATTTTTTAGAAATAATTAACTTAGACTGCTGCTGTATTAATTTGAATACTGTGATTTGTCACCTCAGCTTTCTTATTAGTGTGATGAGTTTTGATATTTTCATATCGTACATAGATAGAAATCAAGGGTGTTCTTCAGAAATAAAGAATATGACATAAAAGGATCCATCAGTACTTCAGCTCTACCCTCCCATTTCTTTTAAATTTATCACTCTGCACTTGAAACAAGCTGTTTGACACTCTAATCCTTGGCTTTAGTTGACTCTGCATCGACTACAGCTGCTTCTGCTCTTGTGTTGTTCAACTGACCTAGGACAAAGCGCAAATCCATTCTGTTCTTTCACTTTACTGCTTCCCTTTTCTGTTGAGTTCTTTTCTCCTAAACATGTTCAAGTTTTGTTCTAAGCTACTTCTTTTCTTTACCTTTCTATTTCCTTAAACCTCTTTCTTTTTATTTTTCCTGATGGAAAGTTTGAGAAAGATGTCAAATAGTTCTCCTTATAGGAACTACTTGTTAAGTAGTTCTTGTCCCTGCTCACTGCAGGGGGGTTGGACTAGATGACCTTTAAAGGTCCCTTCCAACCCAAAACATTCTACGATTCTGCTTAAAGAAAAAAAAAAAAAAAGCATCTGCCAAATCTGCGCAGTTTCATCCTGCTTTCAAGGTTTGCATTTTCTACACCCTCAAACTGTTCCCTATTGACCCCGTATGCATTTCTGTGGTTTTTCTCTTGTGTGCCACTTCTGTCTTTTATACAATATCAGGAGAAAACCTTTCAAGATCCATTCCTCCATTCCTCTGCTTTTTAGTGTTTAGGTGTTTGGGGCTTTATTCAGATTTTTTTTTTCCAGTTGACAACTTGCTTTTTCTTCTCCAAAGTTTTGAAGTACATCTACTCAGTTCATGTGACATAACAGATTTTCAGTATTTCCATGTGTCTCTCCATTTCTATGCCTATAAACATCTGCTGGGTTCTCACTGCCAGTGGAGCTGCTGTTAACACTGACTAGAAGCTGAAAAAGAAACTCTGAATCTTTTATCTTGGTCCTTTAAGTTCTCTGTTGGTCTCATGATAAGAGCTTTTGATCTTGAAATTTCAGACTTTCCCTTCCCCTTCACAGTCATGGTTTTCTCCTGCTTTGTCTCATTTCCCCTTGCCCTCAGTTTAGTTGCTGTTTTGTTACAACCACCTTAAGAGAGAAAAATCCAGTGAAAGGATATGCAACATGTTTCTGAAGAGGGACGCTCATGCCACAGTCTTGACTTAGTCCATGTTACTTTTAGTCCATATTACTTACTTCATTTTTGCACAAATTACACCAGAAAATATAGCAATGAAAATTACTTTCTTATGGCCTCTTATTTTCAGTAAAAAGATTGCTAACCAGAACAGTGCTCTCTCTAATTCTGTTTACCTAAGAGTTCACCTTCAAATTCCTGTTGAGTACCAACTACTTTTAAAATTCTTTTCTGGACTTCTATCCTGTGTCTGATTTCTTTCATCTTCGATTGCAATTTATTATTATGTAAACTGTACTCCTCTTCAGCTTTAATTTTTATGGCTTGAGGTCTCAGAAGGCTTGGTGAAAAACAAATGGGTAGTACAACAACCATTAGCTGCTATAATTATTAGTACATTGAAAAATTAGCCCACACAGATTAACTTAGTCTAATCATGATATGCTCATAGAGGTATAAACCTGTCCTGTAACAGTTTTTCTTATGGAAAAGGGCCTTGGCATGAAGAGTTCCACAAAAGTGTCTTTAGTGCTGGAAGTGGCAGAGCTAGTACGAGCTTTTCCCCACTTCTCTTTCTTACAGCCTTTCTCATTGCCCTTCCTGAGTTCTAACTCAAGGCAGTAGCATTGCACATAGTGTCAAAATGCTTGAGTTTTAATTTTATTGAAGCATTTCCATGTATATTTCTTTATTATGAGAGAATGCAGTAATCTTTTGAAATTAACCACTCTAGATATTTTACAAGGACACCTGGGGCTTTCCAAATACAACTATTAACTTGCAGACATTTTCTCCTTTGTGAAAAGAATAATAATTACTTCCCAGTGAATTAATACACAACTTGTTGTCTGTTACTAATCCAACCATAATTAGTCTGTGATGAGTTGAATCCAGACAAAATTTTAGTGTGAAGTATTGTATGCTGTGTAACATAAGTAATTTCAAAATCCTTGTTGTAGTATTTTTGGTTTAGTTGAAGAAAACATTTACATGGCAACTTGTCAATGAAAATATTATCTATGAATCGTTATTGATAAGTCTTTTCTTCTGTACTTAACCCCTAATTTTTCCGACAGTGTCTCTTGATGGTGACAGCTATTGTAGTATCTTGTAGTCATTATTGTCTTCTCTTTCTTTCTGTGCCATCTCCATGCCCTTTTTCCCATACAATATTAATTCATGTGAAAGCATTGAGTTGTTCTTTTGATGTCTGAAAAGCCTAATTAAATATTGCCAATAAGGTAAGGACATAAGTAGAGCCCAAAGTGAATTGTGAGATGATGAGGAAGTTTGCTTTTCGTAAGAAGAGAACAAACACAAACTAAAATGATGGAGGAACTACCATATTCAATGAATAGTTTAGAAGTTAACAATTTGAAACAACAAAGGGGAGTGTTAAGACTATTTTTAAGGACATCTTATCCTCTTCAAGAACACAAGTCATTTTTTTCTAAAACCTTTTAGGGAAAAAAAAGAAGAAATACAGAAAATGAGGTTGACAACAGCAACCTCCTGGTTTCTTTCAAGTCAGCAAGGGAATAATTTCATCTGATTTTGGCAGATAGATTATTTTGTCTTGAAAATTAACCAAAGTACTAGAAATAAACACTCAGTCTGAAAAATTACTTACAGGAAGATAACCACAAGGGGAAAATTTCTCAAGGCAGTGGAATAAATAGGAAGACATTCTCTGGCATCCCTTATTTTGGTATCCTATATATATATCTCACATAAAAATGAAGAAAACAGAAATTGAAAGCATTGTTTTCAGACACAAGAATATGAAGCCAGAGTGACTTAAATACAACTGTAGCTGTGGGGGTTGGAGATACATTGCAGAAAGCACTAACCCCACTAACCCACTATACCTTGTTCTGAAAGTTGTCACTCTTTCAGCAGAGACTATTAAACAGTTTACTGCTGCAGTTTACAGCCTGGTACGTTAGCATAAACTGACATCCATGTTAGTTTACCTTAATATGCTGGTCTGTAAACTGCAGTGGTTCAGAAGCTGAGTCATGAACCAGTTGAGCTGTCTCTGCTGGGAAGGCAGTAATCCCTAGAGGGATGGTAAGGCAGACAACTGGGGCCAGTACCAGTTTCAGCCATGTGGTCTTAATCCACTGTTGAGTATATCAACATGTCAGTTGCAACAAAAAATTCTGAGAAAGCCTCCTTACTGACTCACCGCAGGAAAGATAACTTCACAGGATAGGCTTAATTCATACATGACTGTGTCATTACAGATGAAATCAGTTAATCAGAGGGTCAATTTCTTTTATTTGTTGCAGAGACTGAATCAACAAAGATTATGTTGATTGGTTTGGGGGTTGTACTTTCTTATAAAAAGAAGCTGTGTGAAAGCAGTGGTACTAGGGGACTGCTGTCACAGGCAGCTTGGAGCTGGTGTGGTGCACAACTGGGCTGTGTTTAACAGGCATCCTCGAGCAACTTGGATATACTGGGACCTTTCCTGGGAACTGAACCTGTTTGTGACAAGGCAGGGTTTGATTTGTGCGGTTTCTCGAACTGTCTAAGTATGGAATTTATAAGGCTTAACTGCTCCACACTGACTTAACGTAAATAGCAATCTTTGAAACTGGATAATAGAAGTTACATAATCTAATATATGAAGAAATGTAAGCATCACCTAAAACAGACCTGAGGAAAAATGACACATTTATTAAAATGTTGAGATGCCTGCATGCTTTGCAGTAATATCTTGGTGTTGCTAGTAATCCTGATGGAAGAAATGGCAGCTTTCACAATAAACATGGTCTAGCAATATATAAAAATTCAGACCATCCTAAGTTGCATAGATGTTTATATATGCAACATTCCGAAGGAGGAAAAATGGACCTAAACTATAATGATATATTCATTAAAAATTAACTAAGTCTGCATTTCTTCACCAGTACTGCTGTTACTTCTTGTAGTGTGTATTAAGATGCAGTTCACTTTGCAGTGTATTTTGTTGTTTGTTGCTTTTTTTTTCTCTGCGAAAAGATGTTTACAAAATGTTTAGCTGAATAACTTTTTATAGCTGTCAAAATGCAAACTTTATATTGGAGCCATCTAGGGTATATTGCTATGGTGTAGTAGCCGAAGACAGTGAAACCAACTCAGAAGACTGGATATGTTCAATATTTGTCAGTAAAATGTACTAATATCCACATCTGNCATTAAAAATAGGTTTACTGGATTACCCTTGAATTCATAGCAGTCACCCAGAAACTAGTTTATGAAAAAACCCTGTATCTTTACGTCTGAGTAATTCTGGGTTTAGATCCACTTGAGATAGCAGTAAGGATAAAAATCAACTCTTGACTTTGTATAATTCTGTTTTTAGAATTGTTACTACAGCTTTGTGAATAACTTGTATTACATCTGTTTCTGTAAAGACTGCAAGGAAGTTTAGTATACAAGAAGGCTGGGGTGGTGAGATGACTGCTAACCTCTTTTTCCATCTCAAGTCTTATTCCTGTTTCTCTTGCAAAATCATACATTTACCATTAAGATAAGTTTGAGAACTGGCTGCATGTTTACGAGATTCTGCATATCTGTCATTTATTTGTCACAGTAAGGTGAACTACTGCACATTCTTCTTGAGCAACCAGAATATGTAATAGTTAAATGACAGATAATGTGCCCGCTTTCAAAAGAACTGGATGATGTCATTTCAGATGCCACAAACTTCCCTGAAAGCTGCCAACAGCCCAGTTGTTCACCTGTGGGTCATCATCTTTTAAGCACTATGTATGATTCATAAAAGGCTTTTGAAAGGTTTTTGGATATAAGCATTTTATAGGTCTGTCAAAATTTACCTTTCCACTAGACAGCAGACTAGTAGACTGTTTGGGGTTTTGGTTTGTTTGAGTTTTTTTGTTAATAAATAACAAACTATAAAAGCAAACCCCTGGTAACTTAATGGTCTTCTCTTATTTCTGTTACTGAATCAACTGTACTGATGTGAACTTGGCAGACTTCTATGTTTAGGTAGATGCATGCTGTTTAAGAGTTCCTCTCACTGTCTTTGTCATACATTAAATACCACCAGTATTTGAAAACAAACAAACAAACAAAAGATAAAAGAAAAAAGACAATCTTTGGCAACTTTTGGAAAGAAAGATAAAACTAAAAGGCTAGACAAAAGAAAATCCAGTGTAGATACAGAGCATTTGGGATTTACTGCATGTTCTATTTTCTCTCAGAACAGAGAAAGGCTTAAATGGGTACATCTAGGTTGCTTGATGGCTCTGTAGATCAAGACTGTTTAAACTCTACTTGGAGATTAGAGGAGAGGCATGTACTGGAGCACAAATATCTTGTGCTTGTGATGAAAAGTTTCTCTCAAAGAGATAACTACGTTTTTGCAGTTTCTGAGTTCATTTGGTAGATAACTGTAGAGTGTGTTACTGTAATATGTATCATAATAATGTTGAGTTGACAATTTTTAAGCCATGTCTTCTTGGTTTGTATCTGAAAGAAATGGACATACCCTCTTAGCCTGACATAAATAAAAAATAAATCTGTTCTGGTAAACATTACTTGAAGAGCAGCTAAGAAGCCAAAAGAACACAATTTTTTTGCAAGCTGGGTTCATAAATGGACAAATAAATGTACTTGTATAGTTGCACAAGCACAAATGGAATCAGGAATTAAGAACTTTATGTAACACCATCCTGACACTATCCCTTCCTTCATAGCTGTGACTATGAAGCCCATGTTTTGGAAACAATATCAAAAGACCGCACAATATTAGAGAAGTAAATATTTCCAGGTATTAAGGTATAAATGTCTGTAGAACCATTCAGCATCAAAATTTGATAGACCTGGGCGTCACAAGAGAAATAATTTTAAATTTAAAATTTTACTCTTTGACCAAGTGCTCTGTTGAACTGCAAAGACTTGTGAGAGCTTTGGGGCTTGCCTATAATGAAATGTTGTTACATCTGAGGTATTTGGATGCCATTTGGAATTTTAGAACTTTCTTCAACAGAACCCAAACTAGGGCAGTGTTAGAAATCAGTGTAATGCATAATTTATTCCAAAACTATTATACAGAAAATTTTATTAAATGATGCAGTGTTGAGAGATGTTCAACAGCATCTTTATTTCTTTATTATGCTATACATTATGCTATGCGTATGTACTTTTAAGTAATCAACTGATTATCTGTGTTCCTACAAAGAAAAATGAAAACAATCCTACTCTAACATCAGCAAATCAATCATTACACCCCCGCATGTATGTCTGAAATCCACACTGTAGATGGCATTGGTAGGATTCTTAATTTGTGTTACGTTCACCCTATTGCTCTAAAAACAAGAGTAAGTCTGTGTCAATTCCAGAGCCTTTATTATGCTCAAGTATTCTAGGGGTTTTATGACTTCTTTCACTAGTTAAATTTAAGAACCCTTTAAATCTAATTATATTATTATTTTCCTGATACCAGGTGTGGTATGTTCTGGAGTTTCTCGAAATGCCTCATCACCAGAACTTAGTTTTTTTCTTGACGTGTTGAACAAATTTTTAGTGTGCTAACCCTGCCTTTAAACAGTGAAAACCTCAACTGACATCGGTTGATTCCATGAAGACTGCAGAATCTTCAGGAGCAATGAGAAAAAAGTTTAGCTAGCAATCACATCTTGATGTTGGTCTTCTCTGGCTTTATTTCCAGCATCCTGCAAGAGCTTGGGTTATATCTGGATCAAACTCCAAAGGCATTGTGTTGCTGAGTACTGTAAAATCTTAAAGCTTGTTCTCCTTATCACAACTGAGAATCCAGTGTTGGTTCCACATGTATCCCTAAAAAACACCTGAAAAGAGCTAGGCATCTTAAAACTTGAGCTACAGAGCTTGTATGCTGCCTTGGTTAAAAATAGAATGCGATTTTTAGCTTGTGGCATTTGACTACCATCAGAAAATGCTGTGAATAAACAGTATCAAATCTCTACCCGTCTTAAACAAGGCTTTTATGGTGGTGCTAATCTTAATTTTACAGTCTTGAGTAAACTCCCCAAAGGAATACACCAGAACACCCAGTAGAGAGTGCATCCTCTTGGAAATAACAGGAGAGAAAATGGGCTCCCGATACCAGCTATGGGATAGAAAACACAAATGATCCTTGGAGAGGAAATTGGAACCCAGACCTTTTCCTTCTAAGTTGACTGCCTTAAACACTGAGAGAGGGTACAGTTTTCATGTCTCTTTGGTTAAAAAAAAAAAAAAGAAAAAGATTATTTTATGCAAAGGAAGACAGATTCAACAAAAGCCCATGAGAGATGTGCCTCTAATCTGGAACAGTCTGTAGTCCAGGAGTTTAAAATTCTCCTGGACAAAATGGACAATAAATGCAATGTAGAAATTTCCCTCGGACAAGAAAGTGGAACAGAATCTCTTCAACTGTGGTAGAAAGGTGTTGGGGAGCAGGAGAAAACTGTTAACATGTTTTATAAAAAAGGATGCATTAGCAACATTTTTTTTTTTTACTTTTTAGATGTTGAATTACCAGACAGAATTAATAATAATAATAATAAAATCAATCCTGCAAAGATCCCCTCATCTAGTCTGGATCCCTACTATACTTGAAGCATGTCAAGCTGTGCTGCCCTGCAGACACTGAGGCTTTTATTGATGTGAGCAGATGTTAAGTTGAAAAGCCCAGTTCTTGTGCTGGTTGTCAGCTGAACATGTAGTTTTCAGGCTGAGGATTTTGGAGCTAGGTGCCTTGATTCCCTTAAAACCCTTTACGAGGACTAGCTCACAAAATGTTTCCAGTTAACAAAGTTGTCAGTAAGAGCTGTAATGAGGGTTTTGCGTAAATGAAAATATTTGAAACTGAAGAGATGAGTTAGCAAATGTTAAGTGAAGAAGAATTACTGATAGAAGAGCTCTGTGTATAATATAGAGGCCCTACATTTTTTTTTCTGTTTCAAAGGAAAGGTTATTGTACCATTTTGGATTTAATCATCGGCATTTTAGTCTTTAATAATGTAAATACATGTTTACATGCTTAATTTTACGTTTTGTATTAAAATTATATTTACATTAAGGTCATCGGATCTATTCAGACAGAACTACTGTGTAGTTCGTAGTGTCAAGATCCTTACAGAGACATAAGGCTGCTTACAGAAAGTATGATGGATTTATTCTGTTTTGCCACGAAACAAACTGTTACAATTGAACAAAATGTACATTTTGTTCCGATTTTATGAATTCTGTCATGGGTATCCATGCTGTTGCTAACACTGTTTTTTTTTTGGTTTTTTTACCTCCTCTTAGGATGATAACGGCCTCTGTTACCCTTCAAGCAAAAGCCACGAACAGACATTTGCCTATTTGATTGTGGATCCCTGCAAGCGACATGTGCACACTCTCTATCACTGCTTTGGCGGAAGCTCATTTGCCAGCTAGTTCCACACCTGGCTCTTCTCCGGATTTATACTGGAGGGGTCTTTGCTCTGCACGAGTTCAGGTAGAAACTGTCCAGTTTTCTTACGAGGAAGGATGTGCTCTTTGATGACATGCTCTGCGTGCCTACACGTTCTCGTAGGTGTTACTATGTAGTTAGTGACAAGTTTTTCTGTACTTAAGAATGTATACTTATTGAAGCTGTTTTCCTGGCAGTTTTGTCCGGCTTTACCCGTTTTATCTAATTAAAAGAAAAAAAAAAGTCTAGATGTCTTCTTTCTTCACAAACTTTCTTTTCACATCTACGACACGGAAGTGCAGAGCGAAGCTCCAGAGCCAGCGAAATCTCCGCGGAACTGGGAGAAAGTGCGTCAGGCTGCCCGACCTCCATCGCTGCCCTGCCTTCCCCACCCCGTCCCTTCCTCCTACCCACCCGCCGCTGTCCCTCATC
>VWZY01012278.1:81153-99828 GCA_013399075.1 Chloroceryle aenea | reverse complement strand
AGTCCCGCGGCCCCTTTCTCGGCCTCGCCGGGAAGGCGGCGGTGCGGGGGAACCACTAAAAATTATGTGAGAACTCTTTGTCAGGTGGGGCGGATTTCGCTTTGAGGTCTGACCCCCCACCACTCCCCAGTCCCCCCGTGTCGTGGGGCTGCCGATATGAGGGGGAGAATGAGCTTGTGCCGAACTTCCCCTGCCCCCTCAGACAATATGGATGTAACTTTTCCACCATTTCATCACTGCGCTGCCTGGAGTAGAATTAACCCCCCGCCCTATACACACACACTTCAGAAGTTAATTCAGGTCTGACGGCGTCGAGGGTCCGTCGAGTTACCGCCGGCACCCTGGGCAGGAGCGGCTTGAAGTCGGAAATCTTGGGGCCCAGGGAGGGGTGCGGGGCTGCCGAGGCCCCGACGGGAACGACCCGGAGGGGGATGCGGGGCAGGGCCGGCCCTCGGCCTCCGGGAGCGTGTGGTGTTTAAGCAGAGCGACTTTTGTGCCAAGATATAAGTATTGGTGAGAATACGACTGAAAGTTAATGTTTAGGCTGCGGTTTTTTGGAAGGAAGCTGTGCCTGCTCGAGTGTTTTATTAAGTAATGAACTTTGTTGCTAAGCTATAAAATATGTTTTATTATTGGGTATTGTCACTCGATCTGTGTAGCCAGTAGGAGTGAAACTTGCTCTCTGTACTGGTGCCTGGTACTCTTGTTGTTAAGGGTCTGTCAACATTTCCATTATTAAACTTGTGTTTTGAAGGATTTATAACTTGGCTTCAGAAGTTCACTCCAGGCTGAACCTTGGCACGTACTCCCTTAGCCTAGCAGTTAATTCATTTTCCGAATACTCGAAAAATCAGTCTGGCCTTTATAGTGCAAGACTGAAAAGAAAATAGAAAGGGGTGGGGCTGAGTTGCTTCTGTAGTTTTGCTTGCTTCTGAGTTGCAGACCTTTAATGACATACTTGAAATCCAGCGAGGAGCACGGTTATTATGTTTAGGTTTTTTTCCAAGTTGTGAAAATCATATCACAGTTCCGTTGAGCACAAAGGTGACCTAGTATGCATTTAGGTAACGTTTGGTGTTGTGTCTTGTTAGATACAGTAACTACAGTTAAATAGGTGTCTGGTTTGAAATGTATCAATGCCACACACATTAAGTGCAATTTGTACTTTTAAGCTTAGCGTTATCTTGTTTGTGTTACTCTTCACCCGTAGTGCATTATTTAGTTGGGTCACAGTCGTACCAGTTGGTGGCTCCTAAAACTTTAACTTGAAATCCTGCTAAAGCCAGAGAATCATTTGTTTCGTTGTGGACTGTCTTGTTTTAAAAGACTGGGTTTATTTTCCTTTCTGTTTCGTTTTGCCACAAAGATATTCCGCTTAAAAGAAAAGGTCTTGTAAAGCTTCTGTAATTCTCCCCATTTCTCAAGAATTAAAATGCTTCAAACTCAATTGATTGGCTACCTGGGTATTTTATTTAAATGCAAATGGAAGCTAATTTGTTTCTGATTTAATATTTGAAACTTCACACGTGCGTAGGTATGTGCTGAGGTACGCTGTTTAGTGGTGCACTTGGCAGTGCTGGGTTAACAGTTAGACTCGATGATCTTAAAGGTCTTTTCCAACCTAAGTGATTCTGTGAAACAGAATTTTTGGTCGCCATAGGAGCATGTAAGTGGGGCCTTATATGTGGTGCAATACCATGTGTAGAGAGCTAGGTGTGGCAAGGGTTGATATATGCATCTTACTTTAGGTGTCCATGTTCTGGTGTGTCTACGAAATCCATTAATTGGTAAATATATAAAAATCGAAATTAATCAATTTTTCAGAAGTTCTTTTTCTGTTTCACCGTGGACGCATTTACTATTGTCAAGGAAGGTCTGTGTATTTATGACTTGTAACTGGTATATGGTTTTGTGAGGTATTTCTCATTGACTGGTTAAATAGTTTGTTGAAGCTTTTCTTTAAATAAAGCATGGGCAGACTCTTTATAAGCTCCTGATACCCTTAAAAATGCAGTTTGTGTGTGGGACAGGAAGACTGTGTTCAGTCTTGTATAGGGCTTTTTTTTTTTTTATGTTTGAGTTCAGGAACCTTCCTTGGTTAGAAGTAACTGCTCTCTGGTTGGCATTTCTTTGTTGCTTTTCTCCCTGTGTAGTCTTCTAAACCCCTGCAGAGGGTATATGTGTGGTTGTCTTTGCACCTCCACACTCCTATTTCAAAAGGAGAATGGGAAATTAACTCCTCCAGCAGAAACTGAGTGAATGGTAATGGGTTGATGCAGTCCAGTAATGAACCATGCAGTGTGACCTATGAGGTCTGCTGACTGCAGGCATGTTTTTATCTTAACCCTGAACTAAGAAGCAAGAACTTTAGTTTTATTTTGAAAACTAAAAGTACTTATCATGTACTTACAGTTAATATTTCTTGATTTATACAAGGGCTTTGGTGATGCTAATTAAGCAACCTACTTTGAGGCTTTCTTGAACAGCAACTGGAAAATAAGCAGAACTTTAGAATAAATAATACACAATTTCCTCTGAAGGGTTTATTTAAAGTGAAATGTCTTCTGACAGCTGCATTGCTGATGAAGTACAATAATCTTAAATGGAATAATTTCACTCCTGGCAGGCCAGCACTGATGCAGGGACAGCAGGAGCCCTGACCCCACAGCATGTCCGAGCTCATTCCTCTCCAGCATCACTGCAGCTGGGAGCTGTTTCTCCAGGGACGCTTACACCCTCTGGAGTAGTGACTGGACCAGGAGCTCCATCTTCTCAACATCTCCGCCAGTCTTCCTTCGAGATCCCTGATGATGTACCTTTGCCACCAGGTTGGGAGATGGCTAAGACACCCTCTGGACAAAGATACTTTCTTAAGTAAGTAAAACTCGTTTTCGGTTAGCGTGTCTCTGTCATTTTTTTCCCTGTTGTTGTTGATTTGGTTGTTGTGCTCTTGGTTGGCATTTTGTGGTAGGTTTTTGTTTTGTTTTGTTTCCTCCAGTTTTTGAATTTCAGTACAACTGATTGTATTTAAAGTACAAGTTTTAAACAATATGTCCCTATTTTTAAGTAGGCAATCCTACCACTGCAGTTACCCCATATTAACTCTCTGCTCTTTCTGAAAACTGTATGGTACTCTCTGAATATTCGTCCTACCTTACCTTAAGAATGTTATCCTTTTCTTGCATACTAAAGATTGGTGAAATGATTTTTAAAGAGTGTGCTGTTCAGGTTTGCTGAATTTTGCCAGTATTCTCATGCAGGTCAAAATACGTGTTGCCTCATTTTTATGAAACAGATGTAAAAGTACAGAGTAACTTTAGAAACTATTGTAGTGAGAACATATTTGGACTTATTTATTGAATAAGGACAACTCTTTCAGTATGCAGTCAAAACATTTTTGCCTACTCCCTACTCATGTGGAAATTAATATATGTGTTAGATTGCAGTATTTGGCTCTGTAACTCCTAACTCACCTGCATTCCCTGCAGTGAAAGGGAAATGGCAGAACTTTAACATTGTTTCTTGTTCCTACAGCTGTAGTTTTTTCACACAGTGAAATTATTATCACCTTTTCTATAACTGAAGAGAAGGTTACACATGTCAGCCATCTGACACCTAATCCATCAGGGAACATTTTCTTTTATGCTCCATAGTTTTCTAAAACAGCAGGAGCTTGTCCTTCTTCCTGAAAGTGCCCACCAAGACACATAATCGGCCCTTAAATATTTTGACTATATTTTGAACACTTTATTTAACTGCAAGTCTTTAAATAATCCATTATATGTCATTTTTCAGGGCTTCGAGAGTGGAGGGTCAGCACAGTGTGTTATGTAAAACTTGATTCAGTCAAGAAAAACATCTTTATCCCTACCTTTCTTGCTAAAACATTGTCATTAATATGTGCATTTAATTGAAGTAGGTTAATTTGTAGGTTCAAAACCAAACTTATACTGTCTAGGGTGAAAATGGAACTTGCAGAACTTCTTAAAACTATTTCTTGTTCCTATAGCAATGATGTTTTCATACAGAGAAATTATAATCACTTTTTTATAACTGGAGAGAGGTTACAGCAGTTGTGTGGCATTATTTGAGCCTGAAAGTTACTTTTTGAAAACAATCATTCTGTATTAGGAATGTGAAGATGAGCATTAGGTATAGATCTAAAAAATGTGCTATTTTCTTTAGTTTAAAAAATCAGGATATTCTCCACTGTGAGCTTTTCAGTGGGCACAGATAGAATTTTTTGGAACCGGGTAAGTTTATGCCATTTGAGAACTGGAGGTCATTGGACCTTGAGAAAAGCACAGACCGAGTTTTGAAGTTAAAAGCAAATTTGGTTTTGACTGTGATAGTGAGAGCTCTTAGAACAGCTTATGAAGCATAAAACCCCACATATTTTTAAGTTTTACTCACAAGTGTTTGGTTTTGCTAATGCTGTTAATTTTACAGAAAACAGAATGGTTTAAGAGATGCAGAATGTCTTCATGCCTCAAGCATGATTTAAAAAAATCAATTATAATTTAGGTGAAATCAGAGTGAAAGATTTGTTCTTGGAAAGCTTTCCTGCAATTTCACTATTACCACAAAAAATCTTTTCCTTTTTTTTTCTGCAAGTTTTTTTTGTCCTTTCTTGGTGTCCTGGTATCCATTTCAAAGGGTCAGGTTTCAGCAAGAACAATAAAGAGCCTGAGACTGGAAAGTACACACAAGTCTGGCAAACTCATCTGCATGAGCAAGATCGTTTGTTCTCAAGCAGACTTCCAAAGTAAATGATTGAAAGAGCTGCTAGCTGTGAAGGATGTGTCTTGAAGGGGAAAGGAGTGGAAACAAACCAGGTTGTTAGGAAGAAAAATAAAGGCTGTACTTTTTGAACCTCTCCCTGCTGGGTCACATGCTGACCTTGGGAGATTTTAAGCAGCTTAATGGGCTGTTTTCTCTTGGCTTTCCTTGGGTGATGCTGTGGTATGGGAGAGTCTAATGAGGACAGTTCTGAAGACTGTTCACACTTGAAGAACGTGTATTGTTCCCAAAGAGACTGTTTAATACTGTCTACAGGTGAGATCCACCAACTTCATTGGAGCTCATGAAGATTTGTAAAAAAACCATCTCAAGTACTAGCAAGACATTTTAGGGAATCCAAAGAAATGTAACAATTCTTCTTGAGTAGTCAGTTTGCATTTCAGAAGCTTTGTTCAGTGTTAAGTAGCAAGTTCTATCAAGCCTGTTAAAACTCACATCTTGTATAGTTAGTTATACCTTAAACATTTGCTTGAATCATGAATACTAAGATGATGCTAAATACATTTAATGTAGTTCTTTCTACCATATGCAGATTTTTTGGTGTTTCTTTCAATTATGCAGCTTTTGTGTTGGATTGGCTGCAATGTTCTTTGTTTCCATTTGCTCTGTTCTGTAGCAACTCCATGAACAGTCTGGTAATCAGGCTTTAGAAAGATCTTTGCAGAATAGGTAACAGTATTAGATTTTTTCCAGATGTCAGTAAGCCTTATGGTTATAGTTATCATAATATATTACAGTGCAAACAGAATAATATAAAATTGAGTACCATACTTAATACAGTCTGCAATATAGTCACTTCCACTAATCAGTGGGTCAAGCCCTGCAAGCAGTGTTGTGCAAAGGAATAAAAATACTTGGTCTATATATATAGATACATGCATGGAGTTATTTGGCCAGATATTTTCTATACACAAGTGTCCATCCATACTAAAAGGAAGAGGGTGCGAGTGGTAGTGTAAGGTCTGATCCAGAATTGCTCTTGTAAATCAAGACTGTCATCTAGATAAATAGACCGCTTTATGTATGAGTGTCCAGCATATGCTTTTCCAGAATTCCACTCACTGGTGTTCATCTCACAGTTATGTGTAGGACTTCAAAATATAATTTTCTGTTAGTGAAAATGCAGATGATTTTGGCCACTGAGTGAAGACATGCTTGCTAAACAGCTGGTAAAACTTTTTTACTGAAACTGCTACTTAAATAGAACAAGTAAGTTAAGACTTGCCTGCTTAGTAAGTGGTCACATCTGAGTCATCTCAGCTTTGCTGTGCAGTACACTTTAGCCCGTTCTTAAACATGTAGTAAAAAAGACTTGCTTGGTTTGTGTGGTGATGTCAACTGCATTGCTTTTTAACCACTTCCTGTTAGCCAGCTGGTGGTTGACATTTCGGTGAACTGTGGAGAAAGATAGGAGATCACTCTCTAGGCAAAAGATAATATGCCATGGGAGTAGCAGACAACTTGCAGAAAGGAAAACCACGTTTTGCTCAATTTTAGAATGACTCTCCTATCATTTTAGCTTAATGTTATGCTTTTAATTCTTTTAAAGCCAGTGTAATTTCTCTTCTCATTTTGTAGTGTGATGAAAAGTTAACTAATTGTCCAGCAAACAAGTCTTGTAATTATTTTTCCTACAGGAAGTAGTTCTTGCAAGCAGTTTATCAACAACTTCCTATTTTTTTTCTGTGAAGTGTTGAATGACTTCCTGAAGGAGGCCAAGGTGGTTTTCATTAGTATCTGTGGGTGTGTTTGAGGTGTTTACCCATCTGGCAAACCCCTTAGAAATAGATTGCTGTTACACATTTCATATGTGTTCTGTACAGAGCTATGGCTTTGGATGTTATGAAATCAAATTGTTTTAAGATAACAGGGAAGTTTGTTGTTATGCTCCCCCCCACCATGTCACACATGAAAAATATCCCGCAAATGTTGTTAAATTTTTCTCTTTTTTCGTCCTGTTTTTGCCCCTGACCAGACCCACCCACTACAACAATATCATCTGCTCCTCCCCACCCCACCAAAGTAATCTTAGTCTTCCAGGGCAGTTGTTTATTGGAAAAGCTACTGTGACAGTTGCATATTTTATTAAATACCTTCATTTACTGGGGAAATCAATGTTCAGAATCATCAGTTCATGAGTTCTTGTGTTTGTGGTGCTATAGTTCAGGCTATTTTGTCATTAAAAGAGTATTCTTGGAAATCAAAAGAGCAAAACATTGCTTTTAATGGGTTTGTCCACTCTTCCGTGTTTTTGTTTTTGTTCTATACTAAAAAGCAGTTGAAGATTTTTGTTTGATAAATTTCATTTGTCATATGTCAAGTTAATTTTATTTTTAGATGATTTCTGAGCATATATGAAAATATTCGTAGGATTGATCTACAGGAAAAAGCTTTGAAACTTGTGCAGGGGAAGATGGATGCTGTCAGTTTCAGAACATAGCTGGAGGAAAGAAATACTAGTTAAAACACTTTTTAAGTAAAACATCCTGTAGTAAGCTTTTGGCAGCTTGAGTGTTTTTTTGACTTAGAAGACGGTCATAGTACTACTAAGCATATATCTCACCTTCTACCTCTTACTTCGAGTCCCGTGAAAGAACAACAATACAAATTATTTTGAATTTGCAGATTTCCATATCTTTTAAGAGGGTGGAGGAAGGATTGTTAGCACTGAGATTGAGCTGACAAGAGGATGAAAGTACATCTTCAGCCTGCTGAATTCAGAGAACTTGCAGCCACCTTAGTGGGTGGGCATCAATGAGAGCAACAGCACACAGTGATTTTCTTAATGTTTAATTTTATTTGGCTTAAGAAAAATTGCAAACTATGATATCCATGCATCCATTCAATACCCTGACAAACAAAGTGATTTTATAAGACTATTTAAAAACATAAGTTTAGTAGATGTGATTTGTAGGTAAACCAAAGACGTACCCTGTGGTTTTCAGTGATATATTTTCCTTTTAGTTATAAGTATGTTGGCATTTATTATCTTCAGAATAAAATAGAACTGTGGAAGAATATAGGATTTGTGGCAGTTAGATATAAATTAATAATTAAATTATCTTTGAGGATACTATATTTTTTTTAATTGGCTGTTCATCTGTACCTTTTTCCACCTACTTTTTTTAACCTTTCAATATATCTCTCATAAAAATAATCTCTGTGCTTTATAGTGTCTGATTTGATGGCTATTAAAATCTTTCCATAAACTCTAAAAAGGACTGGATTAAACCTCTGCTGAGAGCTTCTAATACTGTAGGAGAGCATGCACCAGCTGTAGAAAATAAAATGTGGATATAATCCTTACAAATCTGAATAGAATCTGAATATACATGTAGTGGAGAGAGAAAGCAATAGCATACTTGGAAAAAAAAACGTTCTTTTAATGCATTGTTCATTAAGGAGGATAATTCCCCCCCAAGTAGCAAACATAAAACTAAACTTTTCAACTTCCTTTAGAGAATTGGTTAGAATTACTCCTAATGTAGCTGCTGAGAACACTGGTGTAGTTTTGTTTCATATTCTTTAAATGCCAGATACTGTTTTATAGCAATGCTTTCCTATCTCCTTAATCAAATTTGAGATGTTTTATTTTACTGTGGTCTGAAAACTTTGTGTTACAAAGAAAGCTGTAATTGTGACCGAGATCTTTATTATCTGGTCTTTTATAATGAGAAATCTTAGAGTCTCTCTGATCAGTAACAAGACATGTCTTCTGATACAGGTTTAATCAGAATTTCATGTTTAGAAAAGATGCTTCTGCAATTCTGCTTATTAAAGATTTTGTCGGGTTATATTTGGTTAAAAGTAGTAGCATCAAGCTCTGTGGGAGCAATTACACTACTATGGAACCACTTCTGTTTTCTCAGGTCATGACCTCTTCTAAAGACAATCAGGAATTTGATATAAATCAAGATGAGTGTCTGCTGGACTCTCTTATCCTTTTGCCTGCCTTCTTCTGTATGTTGAAGATGGCAAAGAATTATAGCTGTGTAGTCATCTGGTTTGTAGCACAGGGTAATCTGTAACCCATCAGTCACATCATGGAAATTCCTACTCAATAGAAAGCAGTAAAATAATAAGAGGATGTTAATTTGAAAGTTCCCATGAAAGTAAAACAGGCACGACCCCACCAGTTTGTTGCAAAAATACTTCTAATGGGTAAATGCAATCAAACTGGTTAGTATCATATGTGGGTAAAACCATACCTACTTTTACAAGATTGGTGTTCTACACTCTTGTCTTTCCTCTTTTGGAAGTAAATCAGTAATGTTAAAATTCCCAATATAAACCCTCCATTTATAGTTTGCTTAGTTCCCTTCTGCAATTGTGGTGTAACAGCTGCACATTTTTAAAAGCTGATGCAGAACAAGCAAAGTAGATTTTTCACTCAGTTTATCATTTTTTTACAGTAGACTCTCAGAGAAAGTAACTTATTAGCACTGGGAATGCTGAAATACTTAACAGCAGGACCTAAACTGAGTCATGTGCAAAATTAAAGCAGAGTTCCTAGTCTGCTCCCAAAGAAACATTTCTGAGTATCAGACATAAGCAGTTGCTGGATGACACCCAGTAGAGAAAGATGTGTTAGGGTTGAAATATAAGTGTTAAAACTAGTCTGATACCAAGAACAAGAGCCTGAAAGAAATTGCTTGACTAAGACTAGACACCTCACACCACAGCCAGCGGGGGGGCGGGGAACAAACCACCAAAAGTGAGGTAAACAGCTACTGAGAGCTATCGGCCAAGGCTAGAGATGTTTCTCTTTTTATATGTGGCCAGATCACTGCATGTGTTTTTCTTCATAGCAGGGAAGAAATTCAGATGATGTAATTAGATTTAGTTTAACCCTTTGAAACTGGTAGCTGCTCAGTTCTCCTGATAGGTTTGTGTCATTGTGTTTTTATAAATTTCAACATACCTGTACTTATAGTTTGTACAGCCCAAACATATACATTCAGTAAAACTCATTAATGGTGGAATTCATTGTCTTTCACTATTTGTGTAAATCTTGTTCCCTCTTCTAAGGTGTAGTTATGTGTAGTTTTTTGTTTGTTTGGTTTTTATTTCCCCCAAACAAGCTGTGCATGATTGTGTAAACCCTAATATTTAAATTACTTAGTTTCTCTTGTAAATTCTAAAGAAATTTTCAGTTGGCTGAATGAAGAAATTTGCAGGAGATTCCTGGGAGTGGTCCTCTGGTACATGCCCCTAGGTCAGGATACAATGTAGTTGACAAAGTTGAGAAAGACAGAATTGTCCAAAAGAAAATTCTTTTGAGGAGGCTGTGGATTAGAACATTAACAGCTAGATGCCATGCTATGGCAGGACATCCTCTCCCAAACAGCTTGCCTCATTTCGATGTAAGACTATATGGGGAAATTTACCAGATAAGCTGTAGTTTATGGTAAGCATTTAAATAGGAATGAGAGCATGGGGGAAATTTGTCTTTATTATGAAAATGGTGCCTAATTGTTATTTTGTGGTAAATAAAAGTGGAGATTTATTTGGAGAACAGGAGGTCTTGAAAAGCATGATTATGCTGTGGTGCCATTTCATGGCCTTCTGAAGTGCTTCTTGGAGTCTGTTTTCTGGGATTCACTCTGGGGTTTTATTTGGCTTTTAACTTAAGTTGCTTCAGGCTGTGTTTCAGGCAAGTGTAGCTAGGTTTTCTAAATTGCTGGTTAAGTCAAGCTAGTAATATAAAGCTGCCTTGTAAAGTAAGACTTCTACCAGTATACTGCCTGTCAGTCATGTCAGTTACTAAGGAAACAAAGCTGTTCTGAAAACAGTCTTGGACTTTGCTTTAGTTTCACTAATGAGACTTTGCTGTGTCACACTGAAAGACCAGATCCCTTTTGTTGCATCTCTAATGTCCTGTTTGGTAACTTAGTGGTTAAGTTTAGTTATTGATTATTACATTGAGGTTGTGAAGCCAGTGTTTTTCTTCTGAACTGTTTTATAGGAATGTCAAGTAAAGGTCATTTACTGTTGCTAGTTGATCTACAATGGGTTCTGATTTATGGGGAGCTTTGTTGGAAGTCTGTCTGCATTACACAAGTTTATTTAAATAGTGTTACTGTTTTAACAACGTCTTTCCCTTTCTGATTACCTGATGTAACTGAAATGCTAAGTGAACATTTTGCCTTTTTCATATATGTTGTAGAATGAGACACTTATGATGTAATAAACATCCAAAAGCAAACAAGCAGAGGTTGTATAGGCAAAATGGAATTCAATCAAACTCGTTGTGTCACGGAAAGCAAGTCAAGTCATGGGTATATTTGGTCTCAGGATCTTACCATTTTTTAATTCTCATTTGTTGGTTGTATTTAAGAATCTTGGTTTGTAAGTCCTCTGTAATTACTTAAATTCCATATAGTCTTTTTAGAATAGTGAGAAATAAAGAGAAATTTCTTTCTATATTTACTAACTGTGCTGGTCATATAGTTTATCATATAGATGGTAGACCTAAGTATCCAATGCAAATGTAATTCAGTGTTTTTGCTTGTTTTTTTAATTTCTTTTTTTTTTTTTTTTTACAAACCCTTTGTCATGGTCTGAGTAACTCGCTTTGCATGAGTTAAGGGTATGAAATGAGATAAACTTAAAAAGATGTTCAAAAGGCTGTTAAAAAAGGAAAAGTGAAAGGACTTTATAGGATGTTCTATGCCCAGCTCTATAGGCTGTTTTTGTGTGCATGTCCTGGTTTGAGTGAGAAGAGAGCTGGTTCTGTTCAGTGATTTTACTTTTCAGCTCAATTCTTCTAACTGCACTGCCTGAAGTTTCCCAGTCAGTGTCTACTGCTGGCAGAGGTAACACCCCATGTTTAGAGTTACTATCACGGATTGGTGTCCAGAACAAGGCCACCGCTGGATCTCATGTACCACATTGGGGGGTGGAGAAAGTGAAAGGCAACACCTGCAGGGAGGAGCAGACAGGGCAGGTGATCCCAAATTGACCAATGAGGGATTACAANTTTTATTAGTAGTATTTTCATTAAAGCTGTTCTAGTTTCCTTTTCTAATTGCCAAGTGTCCCTTATTTCTTTTCTCTTCCCCCTTGGGGAGGGGGTGGGTGACAGAAAGCACCTGTTATAGGTCTAAGGGGCCACCCTGACCCTAAACCATGACAGTATATGTGAAAAACTTGTTTGTAGGAAAGAAAACAAACCACTGTTCTTTAATTGAAGTTTAGCTGTCCATTGACTTCTGTGCTAGTCTTCGGGTCAGGCTGAATTATACTCATTGAACAATAAAAAATTTAAAATAATTCCTCTCTTCCCTGAAAACAGTTAATAGCACATTCCATGGTTACAGGACTTCATACATATGAGCCTGACTAAGCTAAAACTGCCTGCGTTCTAGCTTGTGTATGGGTAGATTTTGTAGAGCTTTTTTGTTATGCTGCTGTTGCCATACCTATCTTGCCAAGTGTAGAGCTGTGTTTCATTTTCCTACCTCTTGTCCCTAAACACATGCACACTTAATTTCCATCTGTGTATGTCACTTGAACTCTTCTAAACAGTGAACTTAATATTTGGACTGAAGTAAGCATTCCCTTTCGTAACTGATCTTTGAGGTTTCTACTTTCTACAGGAATCTTACTCTGAAACTATTCTAAAGCAGACCTAAGAACCAAATTGGACCATTGTAACCAAATAATTACTAGGTAACAAAGGAGCAGGAACTTTTGGATTCGTAGTCTTAGGTAAACTGTTATAATCTGTATGCTTCTGGTTTTGGGGGTTGTCTTTTGGTGGTGGCGTTTATTTTTTTGGTGTGGTGGTGTGTTTTGTTTTGTTTTTTTTTGTGTTGGGTTTTTTTTGCATAGGGAACAGTGCAATACAGACTTTAGCATAAACAGTTAAAAATTAACATGTTATCATCCCTATTAAACAAGGTCAAAGGAAGTCTTAATTATATTCTTTTAAAAAAATAGTTTGCAATTCAAACTTGTGCCCATTTTTTATTAAGCCGTTAGATGAGTCTTGATACGATTAGCTCTGTATTGTAGAGATTTGTTGAGGAACTTGGGTGGTTCATTGTTTTCTTAATGAATTAGATGACAGTTGTTCGTGGTAGTGTCTCCAGGAAAAAATAATCTTAATTCCATTTCAAGTTGTGGTACACATTTTCCAACTTTTGTTTTTAAGGTTGTTTTGGAGTAGGGATGGGGGGAAGCAGAAGAGGGCTTTTAAAAAATTTATTTATTTTTCCCCTCTTCTCCTGCTGGTGTAGCTATTTGTGTGGCTTTTGCTCAGGACTACAATTTGAACCCTGTTTATGCTGTAATGGTGAGCAGCTCTGGGATTGAGTGTGAACTTGAGCTGATTTGTCCACTCTGCAATCCTGCTGGAGCAGGAGTATAGACTCTGCTCTGCGCCAAGTTTTCCCTTTTAAAATGGCCTGAAATGCCTGCTCTGTGAAACTGAAGAAGGATTTGAAGTGCTTTCTAACCCAAGGTAACCAAATAGATGAGGGAGTTGTGATGAAGTGAAAATTGCTGGCTTCTGTAGTGGAAAATTTTATGTAAATATATTTATGTGAAGAACTCGGTTATCTTCATGAAAAGCCATTGAGCACTTCTTTTGTGCATGCAGAGCAAGTTCAGGGTTTTTTGAATTTATTAGAAATACAGGAGATTCTGGTGCTGATGCTTCTTACTTTGCTAGGATCTGCACATAATTTGCCTGTAACTTTGTAAAATTTTTTATATGAAAGGTATAAACAAACTTAGAATTTTGCTAATGCATGACATTTTTACTTCGTAACTAGCTGAAATAACTATTTTCTATCCAATTTCTACAGATAAATATATTTATTTGTCATTGCACTTACCTGCAATTATGATATGAAGTTAGGAGTGTTTGGAATACTTAAGTTACATATTAACTGTTAGTTAAAATATTCCAGCCCCCCCCATTATAGGTGGGTAGATACGCATATACTTTGCATCAAACTGCAGGATACACATTTTGTAAAATTAAGTTCATGTGTTCTTTTATTGTATAGGATGCTGTTCAGTTCAGGACTTCTAGCTACAAATCTTTCACCTGTTTTGCAAGCTGCAGAAAAATAAATAAGATGAAGTGGAGATTAAAAAAAATGGGAATACTGGCAGTAGGGAAGCAGTAGAAGTAGCTATATTGTTCTAAGTCTTCATCTGCTGTTCTTTGTAAGATGTTCAGTTTTCAAACTTACCAACTGCTGGTTGCTGCCAGCTTTGCTTTTCTGAAGAGAGCTTGTTAGCAGCATCTCTTCAAACTGTCCATATTGATTCAAAACAAGTTCTGTTCAGATCAGTATCTTGTTGCCAGTAGTGGTCATGAGGAGATGTCTTGGAAAGAACAGGGAAGCACATGTGATACTCTGAGAATTCTCCCAGCTTCCAGCTATTCTCCAAGACTTGTGCTGTCTCCCCTTGAGGCCATCGAAACTTTTAGCATCTGCTGCACACTTTGGCAAGCAGTCTTGTTGGTTGTCTCCACTACATGAAGAAATGCCTTCTTTCTGTTTTAAGCTTGGCTCCCATCAGCTTCATTCAGTGGTGCCTGGTTGTTATTTTGTAAGTGACAATGAGAAGTTGATGCGTATTTGTTCTGCTTCAGATTGGTATCTTTTCCTCTGGAAATTTTGTCTTCTGAAACTAAGAGTCCTAACTGCTGGGTCTTCCTGGGATAGAAGCTTTTTTTCAGTGGTCCCTGCAGTCCTTCTATAAGCCTTTTCCAACTTGTGTTGTTTTTCAGATGAAAGGTTAATCTTTTACAACATGAATCTTTCTGAACCTTTCATCCAAAAAAAAAAATCAATTCCTTCTGCTGCTTCTCCTTTCACTCTATATACATTTATTTTTGTGGTGGGGTGTTTTTATGTTTGTTAGTTCGTTTTCAGTTCTTTGCAGCTAAAAGTTGAGCAAGAGAAAAATGTGTCATTGGTAAAGTTTGTAATACTACATTTCTTTTTCTTGCATAGATCCTAGTGTGTAGGCCCCTGTGAAAGTTGAGCAGAGGTGTACCTCCACTGCAAAAGCTGCTGAGACCTCCCTCTCTTAGTTGTTGGGGTTTTTTTGTTGGTTGGTTGTTGTTTGGGTTTTTTTTTTAGGTTTGTGGGGTTGTTTTTTGGATGTGTTGGCTTGTCTGCCTGTTTGTTTTTTGTTTGGTTGGCTGGTTTTGTTTGTTTAATTTTTGACTCATGTCACATTAGAACTTATCCGTATCCTGTAACTGCTTTATTTATTTAAAAAAAAACCCCAACAACTGAACAAGCACAAAAAACCCTACAACCACCAACAGAAAAAAAAGAACAAAAAACCTAACACCTGCTGTTCCTAATCAGATCACATAGTCATCAGTTTCTGAAACTTAATGCCTGCTAGGATTGCTGTGTTTCCAGAAGTTGAGTCTTCCATATGAACTCTGGGATGCAAATACTTCTTTTGGTGCATTCACCTTGAAATGGAATGGTCGTGTTCACTTCTTCCAGCTTATGTCTGTGAGCTGCTCCAACAGAGTGGAAGTATGCTGGTGTGATAAAATGATGCTGTGTGTGTCATGGGGAAAAAAATAATTCCAAGTGGGATTAATTTTTAGAAGAAATACTTTGTCTTGTGGATGATACTATACAAGCGTGTGGGTTTTAATTAAATGGATATATGCCTTACTTCCTAATATCTCAGTACCAGATGCTTACCCTGTATTTTTCTGTGTTGCAGAGTATATCAACATATCATGACAGTTCAGTAACCAAAACAAAAGCATTCGGCTCTCCAAATTTCCGAGTTTAAGATTGTCAACCAGCTGTAAATGATTTTGTGGCATTGAATACGTTGTTTCAAATGTGGCAATCAGTAAGGGAGAATAGTCTGAATCTAAAAAAAACACTTGAGTGGTTCAGATGGAAGTTCTCTTCTCCCAGCAGTGAGGGTTGATTGATTCTGCATAGGAGCTTCATGTTTGTTAGTTTCTGAAGTTGACTGGAAGATTCAAAGTGTCATGAATTTACTAGATGATCCAGTCATGGTGTTGTTTGTTGGGTTTTGGTGTGTGTTTGGGTTTTTTTCCAAAGTTCACAGAAACACTAGTGTCTTTAGTACTATCTAGCCATCCTAGTACTTGGTGAAGGTTGGTCATCTATCTAACCTTCTGCCGAAAGCATAGATGTTGCTAAAGCTAAACTAGGTCAGAAATGACTCTAGCCAAGTCTGGAAAACCTCCAAGGGTGGAGATCCCACAGCTTTCCTACCTTCTGGTAATATGTTCAGAAAATGTTTTTCTGCAGCAGAGCAGAACATCTAGTGTAGCTCCATATGAACAGCTCACACTGAATAACTTCTGAAATGGCCTGCAGTTTCTCTATTATCCAAAAAAAAAAGAAATGTCATGCTTTAGGTAGGATTTTCTTAGGGTTAAAAACAAACAAAGAAAAAAAACCACACACACAAAACAAACAAAAAACAAACAAACAAAGCCAACCACTAAAAAAAAATGAGGGAGCTCAGTCTGTTTCATATACATAAGATAGTCAGGTGTGGTGACATCCCATATCCTATTTTACATTAATGAAGTTGTCCACGTGACTGTGCTGTACTTTCCAGTCTTATATGTGTTCAGTAATTCGTACGGGGACTTGCCTTCTTGGAATGCCTTGTTGACATATATTAGTGTTCTAGGTTGTTGCTTCTTGTTATGATCATATTTATGCAATTCCTTTTAACTTGCTTGAAACTCTTATGGGTTACTGGATGTGCATTACAGTAATCACATTTCAGCTAGTACATGACATGACTTATTAAATGATCTCTATGCTGTGTGTTAAGGCATAATAACAGGGAATCTGATCCAAAATAGAAGAAATTGCTGTTTGTCCGTGAAATCCTCTGTATTTGTACTCTTGGTATACTGTAATTTTGTGTTTCTGGACAAAATACAACAGAGAACTAGATAGAACAGAGAAAAACATATTTCCATTGGGAAAGTGTGTCTTTTATTTTTAATGTAGTTTGATTTTGGAAAAAGTCTTAAACCATTAACTTAACAGCTGATTCCAGTAATGGGCCTATAATTTAAGGTAGCCACACTTTATAGACAGGTATGGTCACTTCATCAGAAGTGGTGTTTGGTCTATTTTGGGTCCTACTCCCTGGTTCTTACTGCTACAGTTACTCAGAATTTTTCTGCTGCAAGTCAGTTGGAGAATTTGTCATGGCATGTGGAATGGGTATAAAGAAACTCATGGGAGGACAGCAGGCCATAATGAAGTTAAAGATATTCTTATGTTAGGATGGGCTGGGCTTTATTTGTAGACTTTGAGGCAACTTTGCTAAGTTTGATAAACTTTTGCTGTGCTGGCATAGCTACCTCTGTAGTTGTTCTGAGCCATATACCAAGTTGTTTCTGGGATGGTACTTTTTTCAGCCATATCCATTCTGTGAATCCAGTTAATGGTGTGACTGCTTAGAGGAGGAAGTAGAGATAGTTGTTGAATGAGAGTAAATTAAGCTTTAAATTAGTGATGCCACAAAAGAGAGGTGAATCTGTTTTTTCAGTTAATCTCTACCAACATCCTAGCAGCTATAGTCATGCTCAACAAAGCTAGTGATTCTTAATGTAAAAATTCAGAGCTGATTCACTGCAATCCTCAAGGAATTTAACTTGAAAAGTCAACAAAATTACTCTCTTAAAAATGTATTTTGAGATATTTGGTTAAAAAAACTGAACCCAATGAACTTGTGTTTGAGCTCCTCTAAATATGTGTGTTCAACATCTTATTACGTTGTGGAACTTGTATTCCTGTGCTGTTTCTAGAAGCACTGATTTAATTGATTGGAGTAATCTGAAACATGGTGTGAGATGATCTATTTCAGAGTCTTTAATAGAAAGCGTCAATCTTCTGCTAGGACTATGTGGTAAATCAGTGGGGGACAGTGGGAACGGTATAGATAAGTTGGAACAAATCATTGGTTTGGGTGTGTTTGTTTTATGAGCTTTTTTGTTTGTTTGTTTGGTTGATTTGTTTTTTTTTTTTAGGGGGCAGTAGTTGACATGCTTTTTGTTTGTTATTTAGTACATAAAGCCATGCATTAATATGTAGCTTAATGTGAACTTCAAAATCAGCAAATAATAGGGAAAAGCAGCCATATGGAGAAGAAACATTTAAAGAAGCTTTGGTGTTTGTCTGGCTTGTAAACTGAAATTGAAGAAGTTTTATTGCAGACATCTGTGTAGAGTTACCACCTTCCTGTTGCACAGAAATTGAACTATGGTAGCACAACGATTCTTCCAATTCCACCAATGCACATCTTAGTTACTTAAGATTGGCAATTAAAAAAAAAATAAACAAGCAAACAAAAAGAAAAAAGGCATACTTTAATACTGTATAAGTTACTTGTCTGAGGTCTGGTATGCATGCTGTGGCTGATACTCTGAGGTCAGAGCTTGTTGTTTGGTTTGGAGTTTGTTTGTTTGTTGGTGTTTTTGGTTTTTGTTTTGTTTTGTTTTGTTTTGTTTTCCCTTGTAATTTATCAGAGAAAAAACCAACAACCTCTAACTCAACTGGAATATCTGAAATACTAGGGGTTTGGGGAAGAGTGTTAGGAGGAAGACAGCTTGGATATGTCACTGCATGCAAGTGCCCTGGTCAACTTGCTGTCGACTGCAAACTTGCTGATCCACTCCTTCACATCATNTCCTCTTGGATTATGGAGGCTTCATTCTGCTCCTTGTCCCACTCTTCCATCTCAGGGGCTGGATATTCAGAGATCAACCGGCCTTACTGTTAAAGACTGAGGCAGAGTTGTCATTCGGTACTTCAGCCTTTTCCTCATCCTTGGTTACTATCTTTCTCCCTGCATCCAGTAGAGGATGGAGATTCTCCT
>VWZY01012278.1:15900-71446 GCA_013399075.1 Chloroceryle aenea | reverse complement strand
CCTCTTAGCCATAGTGTCTGTAAGAATACAGGAGCTGTGATAAGGCGATGTTGCTCCACCGTTTCCAGATACTGAATTGAATTCCTTAGCTAGAAATGGGCAAATGTAGTAATGAAATAAACCTCAGAAAAGTTATTACATCAGCAGAGCCCCCTAGTGTGGGTTCAGTAGGAGACCACAAAAATAAGTTTTTTGCTTTCTATCATCTGAGTAACGAAGACAGGGCCAGAAGTGCCTTAATCTTGGCACAGCATATGCTGTGGGAGACTTTTTGCCTGCATAGCAATATCCAGTCAGAAGGATGAGAATTCTTGTCCCATACTGAGGTGGTCAAAGATGTGCCTGCTAGCAAAATAGCCTGTGTTACTGACTCTTGATTCATCTCTTTCTCCTCTTATGTTTAAAGGCATATCTAGTTTGAATGATAAGTGAGCTGTTTGCTTTGTAAATGTTTCAGATAATCCGATGACTGTCTTCTGATGGCCACAAAGAACAGTGTGCACCCAGGATTTGTATGGGAGGTGAAGAGGGCTTCAGTTTGGTAAACATTAGGCATGCTGGCCTTTGTGGCCACCCTCAAAGGGGCTTGAGAAGTTTGGTAAGGTTTTCAGGCAAAAGTGCTATCTGTTACTAGACTAGTTGGAAAAAAAAATAAGCAAGCATTGGTTATAAAAGCTTTCCTGAAAAAGAGGCAAATAGGAATTTGGTATTGTGGTTTTGTGCTTTTAAAAAAGTTTATCTACTAGGTATTATTCATGATCAGGTGCAATTCTTTCATATATATATCTTTCGGGTTTTTTTTTGTTCTGGCTATTGTGTGGATTTTTCCCAGCTCTCTCAATGCTTCTGTATTTCAAACTGGACTTGTACATGAAGCGGTTCTGGAGACCCCTTGAAGTGTCTGCACTTTGTTACATCATATTATAGCCGAAGAGATCAAAGTGGCTGGATCAAAATCCAATTTACAATCTGTGCTTTTACAGGAACTATGGTTCTTCTTTAATGATGCATTTTATTGATTTGATTTAGTTTCCTGAGGATTCTAGCATTGTCAGTCTTTTATTGCTGTCTGCCAATACAGACGGGTTGTTTTCCTACATGCTTTGTGAACAGAGGTGACTGGGTAGGAAGAGGAAGCCTGTTTGATTCCTCCTAGGAAGAAAAAGCTGTAGCATGAGGCGCTTTGTTGCTGGATATTGTTAAATCTTGAGAGTACTTAAAACAGATTGAGATACCTAGTTAGTGGGGCTGTACAGCGTGACTACTTCTGGAAGTACTTTTGACTCCTGGTAATGTAATGAACTCAAAACAGCTGCAGAGGTGGGTTCAGCATCAAACATTCTGATGGCTGAGTTTTAATTGGCTTCATCTGTCCAAACACAAGGGTGGTGGCACTGGAGGCAGAACTTGACACCTACATTATATAGAGAGGAAGGAGCCTGGCTTGACTTCCAGGGTGGTAAGAAAGCTTTTTGAGCAATGCTGAGAATCAGAGTTTTATCTGTAAAGTGATAATAAACCGTGTCCCCAAAATACGAAGCCTCAAAATCTCATTCTTCAATATACAAAATCAGTATGGTTCGAAGGGGCTAGAACTTTCAGTGTATACACTACAGGTTAGGTTATGTTTAAGAAAAACATATATAGCTGTGACTGACTGTGCATTGCTAGGTTTGGAATTATAGAAAATGGGCAGTGTATTTAGTCAACCATCTGAAGATTATTTCGCTGGGTATTCCAGGAAATCCTCATTACATAACTTTAGGACCTAAAACTAATTGGGGTCTGATGCCTATAAATAAGCTTTAAAATGTTTGGTAAGGTTTTTTAAGTGTTTCTGGTGTGGTGCTGCTCATGAGCTGGAAGGTGCTACAAACCTGAACCCTGATTAGCTAGCTTCATTTCAGCATTCATTAAGAGGGTGTGACCTGTGGGTTCCAGCTGATTAAGTCCAGGGATGAGGCAAGTAAACATCTTCAGAAATAACTTTTCCCAAACCAAGACAGACCAGTGTACATTTGTATTCCAATAAGAAAAGCAAACACACACCACCACCACCACACTTTTTTTTTTTCCTTTCAAATTTTGCTCAGGGGGACTGCATGCTGAAATTTTTGAGTTTTCCAGAAAGAAATCAAATGTTTTAGAATGCTAGGTTTTCAGGCTGCTCAAACAAATAGAACTTCTGACTGGTTTTGACCGTGTCTCCATAGAAATTCTTTCCTCCCCCACCACGTTCTTTCATACTTAGTTTCCATAACCAGCGCACTATTGTGAAGGAGGGGAAATGCAGGGTAACTGTGGGGAATCCAGCCAATCACTCCAGCATCAGAGCAGACTCCAGGGCTTGTGGAGCTAACCTTTGTGACCTTCACAAGGGGCCTCTCCGAGGAGAGCCATTTTTCCTGCCTTGTAATGGTAAAGAAAAAACTTGGCAACTCCTTTGATCAGCAAAGCAAAAACAAGGAGAGCAAGGAGCAAATGGGCAGCTTTGTGCACAAAACTGCCAAGTCAGTGCTGGCTTTCTCTGTGCTGCGAACACTGTTACCACCTTACATAGAATTTGTGCACACTTCTGTAGGGTCTTGAGGTATTGGTTGCGTACTTCTAGAAAATCCTTCTGTTCAAAACAAAGGGAAAATCTTGGTTGTGAGCAGTTATGGTGAAGTGAAAGTGTTTAATAATTCACAAGGTGAGAGTGAGGGAATTCCTCCCCAAGATTTTCAAAAGAAAAGGAATTGCACAACTCTCTTAAAAATAGTTCTAGCACTGAGAAGTGAACACTACTTATATGCAGCTGGCATATTTTTTTTTACTGTAAAACATAGCACTTTACAGCTTTTAATAACGGTGGGTTTGGGTTGTTTGGGGGTTTTTCCCTCAATTGATGCCTGCAACGCATTTCAGGTGCTTGGTAGAAGGAATAGTGATTTTGCCTTATGAGTGTGTGAAAGTTTTATTTTGACTTGTACAGATTTAAAACCAAACAAAATCTCTTTTTACCTTGGGAAAATCAGCTTTTAGCTTCACTTCTCCTGCGTTGTGTTCTTGTTATTGTTCTTCATCTGTGGTTTTTAAACTTGCACATTTACACCTCCTTCACTCGCTACTTCAGCTTCTCTTCATGAAGCTTCATTCCTTAGGAGATGTTGATAATTGCCAGATTCCCCTGCAAGTCATATTTTTTCTTTCAGACTTCCACTATTCACTTTCTTTTGGCATTTCACCCTTTCCTTTGCTACTCCCTAATCAATCACCCCTAGTGCTGAAGTGGATCACAGTGATGTTCTTACATGACTGAAAAGAAATAATTAGCTCCACAGTTATGGAGCTAGCTAAACCATTTTTTTCAGATCGGCGTTGTTTTGGAATTTAGTGGCCTTATATAAAATGTAAGCCCAGAACTTTGAGTTTCACTGTCTCACAAAATAGCTACAGGTTTTCAGAAAGAACCAGTTTGTTAGAGCGGTGTACAGTCCTGGGTAGAATGGAAATTAATTTTTCATGGACATGACTTATTTTTGTGCAAACTTCTTCAGCAGCTTTCACTCACAGGACATCTGTTACTGCAACATAAACTGTGATTTTCAGATAAAATATTTAGCATCTAATGAAGATACCTTGGAGGTTGATTTGCTTGAAGTCGCTCATCACCAATGATTTTTCTAAGTAAATCGTAGCAGAGCGGCTCCACCAGCAGATTCATCTTCTCTTACGTGCATGGATAGTGTGATAGGGTCTCAGGGTCTCGTTTCAGTTACTGTGTTTAAGGAACAGATGCGTCATCTGCTTACTATCTCCCCCATTGATTGCATTGACAAAATCAGCAAAGAGCAGTTCCTGACCTGCTCTGTGAGCAGGAGGAGCATGCCTCCAGGCCTTCCTCCTCCTCTCTCATGTGGAAGCAGTTTTGGCACCAGCAGCTTCCAGCCAGCTCTGTGCATGCTCTGTGCATGCTCTGGCACAGAAGGTGGTGTTTGGCTGCTTGGGTGATACTTGCTGTCCAAGCAGCTGTTCCTTGTAGGAGCATAGGTGAGTTACCAGGTAGACTGCTAGATTACAGGACTACTGCAGTTGAGCTCCGTGTAGTTAGTCAAGGTTGAAGACTTTAAGAGCTCAGAATGTAAGTGGCTAAGTGAGAGATGAGGGGAAATGAAGCACAGAGGAATGGGGGCTCTGAGCCACGCAACTCCAGGGCTTTTGTCCACCTTCTCAGTTTCATGCTGGATATTTTGTCCCATCTTCTGCAGCATATTCTCTACCCTTGTTATGCTGTTGTAGTTTGTTGTTCTTGGTACATATGAAAGTGCAAGTAGGTTTCTTGTAGAGAACGTGATACTGTCAGATTTGTAATGGTCCTTCTCAGTTCTCATTTGAACATAATTTTGTAACAATTTTCTGAAGAAACAGTTTTATGAAAAGCTATTGAAAAGATAACAGTTTATCAGAGAGCGACCAGAAGGTGTAATGTCACAATTTATAGAACTAGTAGTCACAGTATCTGGAAATAGATTTATTTCTTTTTAGTGTACAGTTTACTTCTGAAAGGTTTTTACATAAAGTTTAAAATTATGATCTGATATAAACTGATTGCAGAATAAATTTTAAAGATAACACTAAACAGTGCTTGCTTGCTACCAAGTGATCAATTCTGGGAGGAGGTTGCTGGGTAAGTAGCTGGAACTGAAGCATTAAACTATAGCTCAGAAAGCATCGGCCAAGTGAATGTTTACTTCTTTGGTTTATTCAAGCCTCTCAGTTCAAAACAAAGAAACGGAGCTGAAGAACAGAGTGGTTTGTTTCCTTCTTCCATAACTCTGAACACAAAAACTATGTGAAAAAATGGCATCTGTTTTGACAAGCTTTCAGTACACTGTGATTAGAAGTAATTGATTCAGATCACTAAATAAAAATCAGGGTTTTTTTGAGAATGTTCAAAGTTACTGGAGCAGGGCAGACCAAACGGATTATATTAGCCTAGTATTAGGTTTTAGCAAGCAAACTTGTGGATGACTATCAAAGAATATTAATTGAAAAAGATATTGTGGGGTTCATTCTCCTCTTGATACATCCTCCTTTTTTAGGCCTGCAGCTACTGGCTTACATCTTCTGATCCAAATGAACATTGCTATCTAGATTACTGAGTGTCAAGGGCAAAAGTAGGTATATTCTGAAGTTTGCAGTGTCAGTGAGTCCCTATGATGGGGCCATTTGCAGTTCATACAGCTTAGCCTGGCAAGTGTGTATTGGGTGCCCTATATAATGGCTTGTTTTGTAAGAAGCTGACATGGAGTTGGGAGGACACTTGTTCCAGTAACAGTGTTCTCTAATTTACTGAATGAGACAAACCAACCAAATAGTCAAAACCTAAACAGCCTTCAGAACTTGCACTTAAAATTTTGTTCAAATTGAAGGGTTTGAAGCAATTTTGTCTGCCTGGTTGGTGGGCAAAAGCAGTCCTGTGGAATGGTGGTAAGAAGATTTTTGCCTTAGAAAGACTATTTTATAGAAGAGATTAAAGGCCCACAGTTTGTCCAGGAGTTTAGAGTGACTTAATGCTGGTTTGAAAAAAACTTATTCACCATCAAGGGAATTACTAAAATAATTTGTGAATTTTGCAGGCAAAAAAGGAGAAGTTGGAAGTTGATAATGGTGGCCTTTGGAAATGAAAGGGAGGGGAGGAAAGGGATGGGTCATAGGGAAGTACTGACTAATGGTCAGCAAACACTGTAAAAGAGTTCTTGTATTAAGAGCTGTCCTCACTTCCTAAAAGGAAAATAAGCTCCATACTATTCAAGCATAAAGTTTGGATTGGAGAAGACTCTAAACTGGACTATTAGAAAGTAGGGAGGGACTGTGCTCGACAGAGAGCTTGATTATAATGATGTTCTTAGGCATTAAAAAGGACCCACAACTAACTTCTGAAGTGACCTGTATTTTGATCTCTTTTGTGGGTAGGGCGTATTCATCTTTATTGTGTTAGGGAGGCCTGTTACTAGTAAGCATGCTTTTAAATGCTGGACATATATGAGTACATGTTTTTTTAAAAATACATGCCAGTAAGTCAATATAAAGTTCTTTCCCCTTCTCACACTGCAGCAGTACCCCTCATCCCCCCAAGTGGCTGAACGGTGATTTTCGTAACTAGTAAATTAAGATTGCAGGGATTCTCAATTTGAAATTAATTTATACTAAGTTAAGGTGATGAGTTATTTAGGATTTACTGTGAAGTTCAACTCTTGCTATAAATCTCTCACGAAAGTTTAATGAAAGTTGGAGAGCTGTGATTTTTGTTTTGTATCTGTTTTGCATCTAATGGTAGGGTGGAACAGTTTCTAAATAAGTATTTATGTTTATTGATAAAGTGTGTTAGTTCCTAATTTTGGCAAAGTCTGAACTCTTGCATATCTCTAAAAGAGATCTGTACTTTAAGAATGGTTAGTAATTTAAGTGACGTGCTTTTAAATAAAGCCCTGTGCTTATCACATTTTATAATCACTATTTTTAATTCCTACTATACCAGAAGATACTTAAAAATCAAGTTGCATTACTACAAATCAGTTACATAAAAGACAAGATATGTGTATTTCTTATCTTGATTGAATGGAATAAATGAAAACTAATGTCCTCTTCTAAAGAGTACATGTGTCTTTATTGTTTATTTCTGGAAGGAAGGTAGTTTGTTTTGCTGATGATGATTTCACTGTTGAATTTCAGTTATTTGTTACTTCCCCAAATTCTTAATAATAAAACAAAATAGAAGCTTGTGATGAAATTGGAGTTGAAAATCAGTTTTACCTTGTGTTGTTTATTTAGCAACAGGCTTCTGAAATACTTTTTAAACTGATACCCTTTAAACAGTTTGTGACTGGTGAAGCGAAATGTAGAACCTGGAACTTGAAAACCCTCAGGCTGAAAATATTTGTATGTCACTTTAAAAAGTAAATATATTAGCTATTATATTTAAGTATACTATACATTTGACTATTCGAGATGTCATTTAAGATTATATAACCTAAGCAGCGTAATTTCTTCTTACAGTTTTGCCACACATTGTCTTTGCTGCTCCAGCTTAAATGTGTAAATAAAAAAAACTATACAAAGCATAGCCTTTAGACAGCGTGTTGTATCTGGGTGCAGAGAAATCTGTTGCTTCTGGTGCATTGCACCTTGGGAAAATCTGTCTACAGGGGGTTGAAGCATGGGAGATGAAAGAGAATTATCTGCTGGTGAAAAATAGAGTATGCAAGGTTGCCTAGAGTTGGACTGAGCAGGTAGCTCACAAGTACTGACTTGGACAGCAACTTGCTACTGGAAGATTTTCTTCTTTGTTTTCTGTGGCAATCTGCAGAGTCTTCAGGGACAAGAATAACTGCCTCCAACCTCAGCAGCGTGTAGNAAAGAAAGAAAGAAAACACACACAAAAAATAAAAACCTAAAACATGCCAACCCCCAAACAACCTCATAAAAACCACATAAGTATAGAAAAAGGAAATAGGGGAGTTGTGTTTTTTAGTGAAGCTGTGAGTCTCAAATGAAAGAAGAGATAGTCCATAGAGCTGTTTGTCTGGGTTAAACTGAGAACATCTAAACAGCTGATGGATTTAAGGTGTGAAAATAGTTGTCAATATTAATGATTTTAATAGCAAGAAAACCAGATTCATTTATTCTTTGTAGCAGAAAGCTATACGTTCATTTCCAGTAGGTCCTACCTAATGGTTTCTTAAAAGTCAGCTCATCCTGTCAGGGCCATCTGGGAGTGATCATTGTCTGAACAATCAAACAACCAGTTTGAACTGCCCTTTGAGAGTTCCTACTTAGAGCAATAAAGGAAACAACCTAAAGAATCTTTTTATCTTAATATTTTGTTTTCCTTGGTGGTGGTTAGCCTCAGGGATACTCAACAGGATTGAGAGGAACCCCCTTTAGATATTAAGGCAGCTGGCTATAGCAGCTTTTGTTGCAGCTTGCTTAAGCAAGCCTTTCTGACTCGAAAACCTTCAGGCAACCAAAACCAATGTGTATAGAAAGGGGTGTAAAATTGCCTGGCTCCTGTTAATGCAAGAGAGGCATTAGATTTCCCACTTGCTTTCTTTGTCCCCTTTTAAGAGTTAAATGGGGAGAGAGAAATAAGACAGAATCTCAGAGGTAAAAGACAAGAAAGTGATAAACGATTCTATGGCCCCAGTTCTGAAAATCATCTGCCTTTAATGCGCTTGTTAATCTAGTCTTTAGTGTTATTACAGAAGACAAAATGGTTGCATCTTGAGAAGGTCTTCTCTGTGTTTGCTAAATAGGTATGTAGGAAGTTGTCTCTAAAGTTAAACAAACACAGTAATTTAACATGAAACAGCAAGAGACAGTTCTTCCTTTAGTTTTACCCTCCTTGGTGATATATCTTTATCTCTTTCATTTAAAATTAAGGAGGGAAAGAAAGTTGTATTTGTAGTACGCTGAGTGACTTAGCTGCAGGAAGCAAGCTTCTTGACTTTGAGGGTTGGGTAGAGAGAAGAGGGAGGTTTTCTTTAAATATAGCCTTCTTTGCTGCTGTGGAACTGGGAGGGCAAGTTTAAATCTGGTGATAACAGAATGTGATTTACAGCATTTGGTAATTTAGGGAGTTTGGGAAACAATTGAACTGGTAGAAGGACTGTAAGAGCAAGGATTTTTATTCTTAGTCTCTGTAATACTACTGCTTCGTACAGTTTTCAAAGTGATAGAATGAGCCCAGGGAAGTGAAAATGCCTTCCTATGCTTTGTTTTTTTTTTCTGAAATTCAGAATTTTTTTTTTTTTTTTCTTTTTTCTTTTTTTTTTCTTTTTTTCTTTTTTTTTTTTTTTTGAAATCCACAGAGGAACCCAAGAATTGTATCTTTGGGAATCAATTTAAAATACTCTGAAGCATTGTGATGCTAGCCCTATATTTCTAGATGAGGTCCTTGAGTACAGGGCCGGAAGAGGGACAGGAGGAAAAAGAATAAATGCAAAAAACCACATATTACTGGTTTTGGTTTGACAAATGGTGGTTGTTTCGAGAGTACATACTAATAAAAGTGGTGCTACCATGGCAAACCTTTGATCATCATATATATATAATATGCTCATAAATATCTAAAGGGCAGGCGTCAAGAGGATAGGATGAGTCTCTTTTCAGTGATGGCCAGGAACACAGGGCAAGGGGAAAAAGGCACAAACTGGAACACAGAGATTCCATCTGAACATGAGGAAAAAATTCTTGACTGTGTGTAACAGGCTGCCCAGGGAGGTTGTGGAGTCTCCTCCTCTAGAGACTTTCAAAACTCAACTGAGTTCCTGTGCAGTCTGCTCTAGGTGAACCTGCTTTGTCAGGGGAGTTGGACCAGATGATCTCTAGAGGTCCCTTCCAATCCCTACCATTCTGTGATACTATACCCTCATCTCTTCTATTAGTCATATAAGTATGAATAGACTGCCCACCATCTAATTTAGCATTATACATTCTGATGTGAGGACCTTTTTGTGGGTGCTTTTCAAAGAAGGGCAGTGCTCTTCTGAAACTTCCAAAGGTGTTTATAATCAGAACAATAAGCTTAGTATTAAGTAATTGGTGTATGTATTGTGCACTGTCTGCATGAGGCCGGTGCTGATGGAGGCTACCTTCAAATGCCTTAATGTAAAATACTGTATTTTGTGTATCTGTAAATTCTCTCTATTTCATGTATCTGTGTCCATGGCTTCAAGGGACATGCTTTCAGGAATTTCTGGTAGCTCTTAGCATCTTGCAAGCTGCAATCACTTCAGGAATAAATACCTGTGGGATTTGTAGAAGAACTTGCCTGACTTTTAGTGGCTATGTGCAAAAATCTATTTCTGTGCCAATTAAACTTTAGTCAGAGACACTTAAGGTCCCCTTATTGTTTTGCTCTAGTTCAGATTCAAACCATTAATTCTCAACTTCTGCTGCCTAAGACTGTAATTACATAGGACAATGTATATGGTTCTCTTTCATAGTTTGATTAGAGAGCTGGAGCTTTGACAGGCTTTCCTCCCACCCAGTCAGTCAACAAGACGTTCATGCCCACCATGCTCATAGTTTTGTCTGTGTTCTTTCTCCAAGTTCATGAAATCACAACTGTGGCACAGCAGAAGGTTGCCCTGTGAATAATTGTTCAGTTTAAGGTACACTTTTGCAAGCTGAAAATACCATAGAGCTGTCTGTTGTCATATCACTAGTATGCTCTCTGTCATAGCTTGTGGTATAGTTTGGTGAGGACAGCAGCAGTGTAGATGGAATAGTCCAGCACAAGCTTTGTTTAGTTTATAAAGACCTATCAAGCAGATGAAATAATACGGAAAATTCAAAATACAGCCATATTATATAGTGCAGCAATATTCAGAAACTCTTATATATGTTTCTTTGAAGAAACATATAGGTCATGCCTGGAGACATTACTGTCCCTAAGAGACAAACTGTGTAATGAATTTTAGGTGGTTGGTTTTTTTTTGTTTTGTTGTTTTGTGTTATGTTTTTTGTTTGGTTAGGGTTTTTTGTGTGTGTCTGTGCGTGTGTTTTGGTTTGTTTTGGTTTTCTTATATTTTGGGAAACAGATGAAGTTACAAATGTTACTGTTACATGTTTTTATTACAGCCTTATATATATATATAATCTTGAAACCTAAGGAAATACAGCAAGCTAACATGGAGAGGACAAGTGGAAACACAGTGCTTTCCCAAGCAGCATGTGGAATATCATCTCTCAACAGACCAACAGCTTTTCCTTTTGTTGGATTTGTTATTTACAAAGGCAGTTGGAAAGTCCTAAAAGGTTCTCTTTAAGTGTTTGTCCTTGAATAGTAGTTTAGGGAAGTGTTTATGGAGAACTGAATTGGGGTAGAGATAATTGCTAACAGAGCTGCCTCATTTCCTCCTGAGGCTTTTATCTTTTGCTGTTGTTGCTTGGAATTGAAATTTGTGTCATCTCAAACAAAGTATTAATGTTTCCAAAGGTCTAAATCTGCAACTTTGTGACACCGTTTGCAAAGAAATGCACTTCACAGTTGAGTCAGCAGCATCTAATTAAGAAGGGCCCATATAGCTGAAGACAGTTCCATGTTTTAATCTTCTCCCGTTCTTGAAATCCCCTGAGTAGGGTAGAAAAAAGCATGCAGAAGAATGTCACTGCTTCTGCCCTTAGGCAAAGCTGAATCCACTCCATTGTGTGTAATATCCTAAGAGCATTGTCAATCACAACCCAGAAACCTCTGCATGCTACACTCCAGTTTTGGAGAGTGGTAATCAGAGCAGTTCATGCTGAGGCTGTTTCTACTCTTTGTACTTTTTCTTATATCCCATTTCTAAACCAAACAGTGGAAAATTCCCCTGTGGTGTCCTCTAGCCCATCTGCCATGTCCCTTTGCCTTCTAGCTATTTCCCCCCCCCCCCCTTAGGAATCCTTTTAGGAATTGCATCCAGCTCTGTTCTTGAATTAGTTCTGTCACTTTCACAGCTGCCCTACAGTCAGACCACCACATTTGTGGTTCTTCTGTAGAGATTAGGAATTTGCTGAAGTAGAGACCCTGTTTTCTTCTCTTGACTGCTAGAATGATAGGTAGGTGGGTATCTTGCAAGTAGCCTACAATTGCTTATGCACAGGACAGATTTGTATATCCTTAGGCAAAGGGGTTAGTTTGAAGTAGGGTGTTCGGGGTTTTTTTGGGACACTTCATGGTAGTTTCAAGAGCAGAAATACTCATTCTCTCCTGGTGCCACCAGGACGACTAACTTTCAGTATATACATTAAGTCCTAAATACTAACATGTACTGATGATAGCTCTAAAATAATTCAGTAAAGTCACTTATGAGGAGATGTACTCTGGTCATAATTCATCTAATCATAGAAACACAAAAATGTCTGGGTTGGAAGGCACCTCTAGAGGTCATCCAGTCCAACCTCCTGCTGACAGCAGGGACATCCTCAACTAGAGCAGGTTGCTCAGAGCCTTGTCAAGCCTCACCTTGAATGTCTCCAGGGATGGGGCCTCAACCACCTCCCTGGATAACCTGTTCCAGTGCTCTACCACCCTCACTGTATAGAAATCTTTAAAATTTTTAGATAAAAAGAAATAAAAAAGGGGGAAAAAAACTTCCAAAAAATTATGCATTGCGTGGATTAAGGAAGACAAAGAAAAAAGTATGAAGGAATAGAGTCAGTAGCTCAGTCATTTAAGGAAACAGAATCATAGGTGACGTGCTGGTCAGTAGAGTGGCTCACATTTGAGAGATAATGAAAAGTTGAGATTTGACAGCAAGTTTAGAAAAGAATCAGGCTTAGCTTGATTTGTACACTTGTGGTGCACAGACACTTTCCTATCCGTCCCCCAATATAAAAAAGTACACAATGGCCAGTCAGGAGTTTTGTTAGATCTGTCATGATATGTGTTTGTGTTTTGCTTTTATTATTAAAATTGAATTAAAAAAAGATTTCCAGTGAATTCCTAAAAGAGTCCCAAAAAAATAGGAAACCGAAATCCAAGATGGTCATGTCAACTGCACTAGAGACCAAAACAACACAACCCCAACCCACAAACTCTTTAAAATTAGGTTAGAAAAATTAATCTGCCAAATGATCAGGTATATGATAGTGTTTAATGTCGATAAATGTTTATTTCAATTAGAAATTCTGAGGCAACTAGATTCTCTTCATAATACATAGCACTTCCAAAGTGCTTGGTGGTGGATGGTGGTACGTAGTATGGCTTGGAACAATCACTCATCTTTATAGCAGAATTGACATAAGTTTGCTAACAAATGTTTAGCATATTCTGGGTGATTTAGCTTTATTTTTTTAAGACCTGTTACCATAGATCTGCATTTATGGTACAGTCTGAGTTGATTTCCTTAGTTTGTACAACATTTGTTTGATTTAACAAGATTTTTCTTTCCTTAGACGTAAATGAACAATAATAGTGTCAGATAGCTAGGTGTTGGATTTGAAAATGTATCTGTGAAGTTAAATTTCTTGCATTCCTTGATTGATCTAGAGATCCTGATTTATCAGTAAGGTTATCAGGAGCAGTCAGTGTGGATTCACTAAGGAGAAATCGTGTTTGATCTAATAGCCTTCTATGGTTATGTGATGGGCTGAGTAGATTGAGGCAAGAGCAGTGGATGTTGTCTACCTCAACTTCAGTAAGGTTTTTTGACATTGTCTCCCATAACATCCTCATATGTGAGCTTAGAAAGAGTGGGTGAGATAAGTGGACAGTGAGGTGGATTGAGAACTGGCTGAATGACAGAGCTCAGAGTTGTGGTTAGTGACACAGAGTCTAGTTGAAGGCCTGTTGCTAGTGATGTTCCCCAGGGGTCAGTACTGGGTCCAGTCTTGTTCAGTGTAGTCGTGAATGACCTGGATGAAGGGACAGAGGGTACCCTCAGCAAGTTTGCCGATGATACCTGGGAGGAGTGGCTGACATACCAGAAATCTGTACTNTTGGAGCATCTCCGTTACAAGGAAAGGCTGAGAGATGTGGGGCTTGTTTAGCCTGGAGAAGAGGAGATCTTGCCAGTGCTTATAAATATCTAAATGATAGGTATCAAGAGGATGGAACTGGTCTTTTCAGTGATGCCCAGCAATAGGACAGGGTGCAATAGGCACAAATAGGAACTTGGGAGATTCCATCTGAACATGAGGAAAAACTTCTTTACTGTTGAGGGTGACAGAGCCCTGGAACAGGCTGCCCAGAGAGGTTGTGGAGTCTCCTTCTCTGGCGACTCAAAACCTGCCATAGTGTGAACCTGCCTTGGCAGTTGGACTAGATGATCTCCAGAAGTCCCAACCCTGTGATTCTGTGATTTTAATTCCAAGAATATTTACTCATTTTGTTTTGTGCACACAATACAGAGCTGTGATTGTAGTTCAGGAATAAGTAGAACTTAAATTTAATTTTGTAGTACTATGCTAAATATAATGGCTAATTCGTAGGTTTCACTGATTTGCCAACATTTTTTCAAGTTTTGAAGCTGACAGTAGTAAAGGTATCAAGCATTATCAAGATGGGGGCAGCTGTCATGTAATGCAGCTACTGTGGGAAAAAATCTATTTAGTGCAGAGAAAGATGATAACATACTGGTGTCAGAGTTCTTTTTAAACCCATTTAGACCTTTTCTGTTCTGGTATTCAAAACAAAGGGAAAGATCTTTATCTGCAGAGAATGTCCTATTTCCATACTGCACTTGATAATGAGAAATACATAGTGTTTATAGTAAGTTCCCCTGGTGCACATGCTGTTGATGTTGAACAAAGAGAAGACCTGTGTTCCTTCCTGTAGTACTAGGATTTATTTAAACATTACATCTCTGTAAGCGGGGGTTTGCCTACTTTGTATTCCATAAATTGATGAGCAGAACTTGTAAGTTGTGGGAAAGAGTTGAGTTGTTGTGATGTGTTTTGGGTGGTTTCTTAGTATATAACATTCAGAAATGCAGGATATAGAGTAGGTAAGTTATTTGTGAGGACAGTGGGTTGATGGAGGTTGAAGAGAAATGTTTTGAGAGGGGTGTGGGGGAAATGGATATGAAGGTCAAGAGGCACAGAGCTGAGTGGGAGGGGACAAAGAGTTGGCCTTGTTGAACCAGCCCTATGATTAGTATGATTTTAATGTAATCCGCTTGCTTACTTTGAGACTTTCCTTCTGTGAGTCCTTACTCTAAGAAGGCTACTTGTTTGAGTTCAGGTAGTCAAGTAGGGAACATGCTGGCTTCTTTCAAATGATACTCAGCTAGAGAATAGCTGGAAGCTGCTGCTGCCTAAAACAGGTATTCATGTTAACAACTCCATGTGAACATTAAGCATGCTTTGTGTGGTATGCTTCAGCAGTTGTGAGGAATTGATAATGCTGTCCTTGTGTCCAAAACTGGAGGTGCTTTTAAAACTGATCCTTCCGTAGTCCGTCCATCCACCTACCCCATAGTCAGATATGCTTGGAAAAACTGTGCATGTGGTTTTAGTGGGTTCCAATAGTTAACTGCAAAATGGTTCTGTAATGCAAAGAGGCAACTTTTTTTCCATTTCTTACTCTACACTCAAATAGCACATAAAAACAAAAGATATAAAACATGCACCATATGTAGACGTTTTATAAGTTCATAGCAATTCATGGGTTTTTATAGGAGTTAAATGGAAATAAATGAATGTGTTATCATGGGTACAGTGTTTTTTTCACAGTTTCCACTATTCCCAGAACTGAGTTGAGCAAATATAACAAATCAGAAATAAAGGGGAGGAGTAGCACATGCTGCTACTGTAATTTAAACACATGATCTGTGAAGCATTACTGTGCAGTGTTTTTACATCTGTATTATCTTTACCTGCTTTCACTGCTTTGCAAAACTGACCATCAGAAAAGTGGAAAAAATGCTCTTCAGTATGAAGGTTTGTTTATGTGTAGTCCAGTATGTATAGGGCAGTCTTTGCTGTGTTGTGCCCTGTCTTATAAATAAATAGGCTATAAGGAAATAAAGAAGTCTTGCTGCATGTGGCAGGTTTCTTGATGGAGCTGAATATTGTAAACCATATGCGACCAAAGACAGAGTGTTTTTAACAGCAGCTGTATTAAATGAGCTGTATTGCGGAAACTAACATAGCAGTGACACCCTTTTAATTAATACTGTAGTAACAGGGGTTTCCTGTATACAAGGGAAAACCAGCAGTAGTTGCCACATGCAGACAGGGTAGAGCTTTGTTTACAATTATATTTTTATACAAGTAGCATTCCTGACTATTTTGTGACCCTACTCCAGTTCGTCTGTAACTCTTTGACCTGGAATTGTTTTTGTGCACATTTAGACAGAGTAAAATACACATAACTTAAAATGTTTTTTAAAGCTACTTTGTGCTACCTTCTACCTTATAATAGAAAGTCCCTTCAATGACTAGAATGTGATAAATAGTTTTACAAAATTGATTATTTTGGTAACTACGACTGCATTTTACTATCTTCTGAATTTGTATCTATTCACTCTCACTTGTTTGACCCGATAAAGTAGTTATCAAACTTTGTATTTTGGGGGAAAATACCCAAATTATTGAACACCAAAAACCATGTTAAAAACAGTTAATAAATGTCCTACTTCAAGTGACAATAATTCAGTAGAGCACATTTTTATTAATTTTAGTGGAGGCTTTACTCTAGTAAGTTTCTAGGCATAGCAATTAGTTGCTTAGGGCAGGGAGAAAATAATACTCTGTTTTGATCTATGATGAGGTCTTAATTTATGATCAGAGCTCTTGGATGTTGTGGTCATGCAAATACATAAACAAAGTTTGGGATTCATCTCTTCTAATGTCACTGTAATTGACCTAGTTAAGTTAGGTTCCTGTCTTGAAGGAGAAGATAGGCTTGCTTCACCTTCAGTATGTTCCTTAAATTGATCAAATGACTTAGATACTAAAATTGCTTCTGTAGGTTCCTTTCTGGTTGGTGGAGAGGAGGTGCGAGTGTTGAGGTGACAAACTGGAATTATTTATCCCTTCAGAATGTCTGAAATAATGCAGTGCCAGCTCCTCAATTGGAATATGCTTTAAAATAAGAGAAACTGTGAGTTGGCAACAGTTGCTGCATAATTATTATTCAATCCCAACAAAAAAGATGGAAACTTTGGAGCCTGCTTGACGGTTCAGTACAAATACACACTGATCCACCAAGATAAATAAAAAACACAACGCAAGACTTGTGTACAAAGCAGAGTTATGTATGAGCTGGGGTACATAGTTTTGAACATAGAGCACAGACAGAATTTATGTTGCAGTTTTAGATGTTGTGGCTTTGCTAAAGTAAATCAAAATGGACACTCCATGTAATGAAAAAAAAAATAAATATGGATTATGAATGTGAGGAAAGAATGGTGCCATGCTAATGATGCATTGGATTCTCATTGGTAACAATGTTATCTGAATTTGAGTTTTAGTTGATAGCAGTTTCAAATGAATAGATCACTAACTTTGTTGTCAATGCTCAGTGTGTATTAGTAGTTTTAGTTTTGTCCACATCTATTTCTTGCAGCAGTGTTGTTTAATGGCACCAAGATAATGTTGATGCTTGTTATGAATGGCCTGCACTGTTATTCATTAGGAAAGCATGCTAATCACATACTCAAAAGGTGAAATAACCATTCATTACACTTCTATATTTTCATTGAATTGAATATTTTTGTGAATGACAGTGCTGAATGTACTTCCCAGTTTTTTCAAAACAGATAAACCTAAGCTCCAAAAGTTTTGTAATTAGCTTCTGCAAAGGACTAGCTGACAGTCATCTTTTCACATGAAGTTGGAGAGCAGCTGCACATCACTTTCCTACTACTGCTCTAGTGTGACTGGTTACTTAAATTACCACAGAGAGATTGTTCAATTGTCAGTGGTGAAGGGAGCAGTCCATCAAATACTCTGAGGATGTGGTCTATGCACAGCAAGTTTAAGAGTAATGATTACTCACTTGCCAGTTCATTCCAACTCCATAGACAGAGTATGAAGTCATCGTGCCAAGTTACAGGACTGTGTTTGAGATTCCAGGTGCAACTGGCATGGTTTGGAAGACTCTGAAGTCATACCTAAAAATGACAAGTAATTAATCAACAAGAAAAGGAAGAGAATGTTTAGTTCAGGGGTACATCATCTAGTTCTGGTGAAACAGTCTAGATTATGATGTTCACACTGAGCCCCATCTCATCATTGCTCTAGCTCTGATCACTACAGCTGTGTGGTGGGAAAGTGGCGGTGGCCAGACTAAGAGTTTGAAAATCTGACATACCCTGATGCTTGGAAAGAATCCAACGAGTACTTGCTTCATTTTGTGTGTGGCTGCTGTTGGCAGGCTTAACTTTTTGTTGTGAAACTTTCTGTGCTAGCAGGTCATTGTTGGGAGTGCATGACTGTCCTAACTCTTACTTTCTTTTGTCGTAGTCACATTGATCAAACAACAACATGGCAAGATCCCAGGAAGGCCATGCTTTCCCAGATGAATGTTACAGCTCCCACCAGTCCTTCTGTGCAGCAGAATATCATGAACTCAGCATCAGGTAAGCCAAATTTGTGTTTATCTTTGTAAAGATCATACAAATGAAGATTCCACTAGCTGTTCTAATTGGTGTGGAGGGGGCCTAAATATCACAATTGTCCTTCTAGTGATTCTGGTTTTAAACTTTAAATTTGTTGATGCCTGATACATCAAAATGATATGTGAGGTAAAAGAATTTGTATAATATTTATGATGTCAGCAGAAAGTATTCTGTACTTCTTTAGTTTGTGTTTTAATTTTTTTTTGATGGATGATTCAGATATTTGAAGAAGCAGAATTTTTGTGTTTCCTTCTGACTGAAAATGCTGTTAAATTGATGAAGACCAGAATTTCCACTAAGTTAGCCTCAAGTTACATTAAAACTGTTGTGCTTCTGCAGTGTTCTTCTGTCTCCCCTTGCTCACTTACTAGGCGTGGTGTACATCCATTCATTTACATTTCCTACATTTGTTGTGAATGTCTCATTTTTTTTTTTTTCCTGTCTTCCCTGAAGATTAAAGCAAACACCTGGAAATTTCCTGTTTTAGAGGCAGGGTCATTCAAAGTTTTCTTCTTATTTTCCTAACAGTTCCGTAATCCTGTATCGTGATGATTGTTCCTCTAGCTGAGGAAGTCTGATATCTTTTCCTGGAATATAGAATTGTTTATCAGCTGGGTGGAGGTGTGGGGGGCATCACAGTAAAGAGTGCTCATTCTTGCTATAGAATCTGCTGTGTGTTTTCAGAGCTCTCTTGTCCCCGTGATGCAGAGAGCAAGCAGATAAATTTGGTGCCATGGTAGTTTGACTGCTGTGCTCTTCCCTATGCTTTGTCACCTATTGTCTGTCTCTGAGGTTCATGTTGTATTTATTTTCTCGTAGTCTGATAGTATTTTGTATATGTCTGCTGTTCCTGTAATTCACAAAGGTTATTCTCTGGCACTGCTTTTTGTTATCAGTTTAGACAGCTTTGTTTCATGCTGCAATTCGTATACTGCAGGTAATACCAAAAGATTAACAGGCATGACCAAACTGCCCTTCATGACTGAGTATTAGAGGGGAAGCTGATCAAACTTTTGCTGTCTATGCCAGGAGGTTGAATTATCCTGAAAGAAATGATCCTGTTCAAGTTCAGGAAGTCATGATTCAGAGCAATTAAGGTCTCAGGGTCTGATTTGAAAATATAATATCAGTGATTATTTTTACTGTAAATACATCTCAGGAAACCTACAGCAGAAGAGATGGCATGTTTTTGCAGGGATGCTTCTAAAGAACAGAGAAAGGAAAGAATTCCTTTGGTCTGTCTTGCCTGTTGGCTTATTTGTGCTAAAACTAGAACCTTGCTTTAGAATACTGAACAAATTCTGTTTTTTAAGAGAACACTTCAACCCTTTCATTGTACCAAGAACTAACAGGAAAAATACTGATAGTGAGGTAGGATTCACCTTATCTACTTAAAATAAAATTAAGAGTCCTTAGCAAAAAAATAACTAATTAATTGCAGGGGGTAAAAATCTAAAAGAAACACTAACCATTGATACATGATTGATTTTAAAAGAAAACTAGGAATTTACATGTAATTGACTGATGGGTGTGAGCAAACGATTCTGCATAGACATTGCTCATGCAATAGAGATGTATAAGTGAGTTGTCTTGTGACTTGAGAAAGCACTTAAATACAAATTCATTGAACATGTATTTTTAATTTCACAGATGGTACCGTACTGAATATAAACCAAAAACCATGTAAAGATTTTTTCCACAGTTCTCTGAAACTGATAAAGCACATGAAGAAATCATAACCTCTGTGTATATTGAGTTAGGTGTTTACGTGGCATTGCTTAATTTAAGCTTAAATCATTTTAGGTAGTATGACTTGAAATGGGCTCTTTAGATGCACCTGCTTACCCTTAACTTACTTGCTTTTAACAGAAGTCTTCACTGAATTAAAATTAAGTAATACTGAAACTGCAATTATTAGATATGATTCTGTTTCTGAAACGTGATTTGGCAAATCTTTATGTGCTAACTTAAAATTAGGGTTGTTTGTTTTTACTGAAGTCTCTTATACCTGGTTCTGTTATTTTGTACTACTGAGTTCATGGTAACTTATGCTTCCTTGGTGGCTTTCTAAAGAATCTGTGAGAGAAACTGCAAAATCAAGTAACTGTACCACTTCAGCACAGTGGAACTTAAATCTTAGTGCTAACGTCATAAACATAAGACTACTTAACGTTCTGATTTGGATTTTCATCCTCAAGAACTGGGAAATAAAGTTGAGACTTTTAAGACAGCAGCTTCCTGTTATGAAATACTCTTGGCAATGAAACATGCCCTATTTCTTTGAGAACCTTTCCTGATATATACTGGGAGAAACCAAGTTGTAAGTATTGTGACAGCTGGAAGTCACTGACTTGCAAAAAAACGTCTAAAATGCCATGAGGGAGAATGTTTTTCTTTCTGTACAGTTCATCCTTGTATACCACTCATTACCTGTAGCCCTTAATCAGAAGTTACTGTCCTAGTTTTAGTATATTTAATGACAGACTGCCATAGAAGCTTGTGCAGTGGTGAAGCAGAAGAGAGAAGATTTAAGGAGCTGTCTTGAAAGCTATTAGAAGCTTTAGCAATTTAGTCAGAATTAGAATTCTAGCCATTAGCTAGACAAAAAGAACAGGAAAATAAACTGAAGAGAGAGCAAGAATAGCACTCTGAAAGTTGCTGTCAGCATATTGAAGATTAACCTGTTGTCTTTTCTGGATAAATAGGGTAAGTGGAGCTCAGGAAGAATGGGAAGAAATTAAAACTGAAAGGTGTGGTAAAGGTGAAGGCAAAGGCAAGGATTTTGTGAATGACCTATTTTGTGAGTGTTATGTAGCATAGATGTAATTAGTATATGAATACTGATTTATTTTCCTGCTTGCTTTGGTTTTTTGTGTGTTTTTTTTTTTCTCAGTCTTGCTGGTTAGCTTTCTACATGTAATAACTGAAATGGTGTGGGCCATATGTATGCAGAGAAACAAAGTACTGTTTTAGATGGTATTTGTTGGTTAATCTTCTGTGAAATAGGATTGCATCTTTACATCAATAATGAAAGAAAATGAGCCTTTTGATTTTAACTATGCAACATGTATGTAAAACTTTTTACTGTTCTGATTTTTTGTACGTATGTTTTCTAACCTTTTTTTTAACCTTTCTAAAGGCATTACAGAAGAAACGAAGTTCTTCTGTCTTGATTTTTTTAAAAATAATAACAGGATGTTGTTGTTCTGAAGAACCTTTCCTATAGGTTTCTTACTGAAGTAGTTACAAATTTGAAAGTGAACAATGCCTATTTCTTACACAATTGCAGTTGATACACCAGAGATGGAATAGTAGCTGTATTTATACACTTCCATTCTTCAGGTAACTCCTGAATCATCCTAGACAGCTCTGCTTGCTTTAGCCTCCTCTGCTTGCACATAGACGTTAAATAATTAGCTTTGGAGCGGATTACCTGTCTCTGTCCTCTTTTGTCTTCCCTCTTCTATTGCAGTTTTAAATTGGACTTTCTGGTGAAAGTTCATAATGTTGTGTAATTCCATTGTCTCCCAGGGTAAGGCTGTTAAAGGTTGGTAGGAAAATGGACACTTGAATTCCTAGCTCTTGAGAGGTTTTTTCCGCCGTGTGGGTCAGGAGGGTAGGGAGGAATATGACAATATCTAAAACAAGTTCTAGCTCTTCTCTTAGATTCATGCTTACTTCAGTTGTAGATTTCTCCTCTATGCAACGAGTCATACCACAAATTCTGCTTTGTATACAGTTGATAGTACCTACGATCTGTTGTGAAACTCAAGTGTCCCAAGTATCTCTGTGACAGTAATGTTAATTTCTTTTTTCATCTGAAAAAAATGACCCTTTTTTTAGTAGTGTCTTTTTGTAAGTGTTACTGATTTGACAGAATAAAGGTGGACTTTAAGGAAATTTTGTAGACTTTGATATCATTTAAAAAAAAAAATTGGAATCACAGTGATTTACTGGAAACATTTAATCTGTCACTGAGAAAGATCCAGGAGGTTCTAGAGATCAGTGTTTGTATTAGGTGAGGGTGATTCCTGCCATTGAAATAAGTGTTTCAGTATCTAGGTTGTCCATGCATATTCTAGAAGACAGATACACATTAACCCTTTGATAAAATACAGCTTTAGTTACATTTATTTTACAATTAAATATTAGGAACTGGAGGGATCTACTCTGTATCCCAGGACAGATTGAATCTCTACTATGTTTCTGCTTGTATTACTTTCCATCCACCATCATGCTTTGTATTCAAGACTTCACATTTCATGGCATATGAGAAAGTAAAAACTCACAAAAAATGGAATCATGTACTAAACAGAGACATGGACACAGACTTTTAAAATCACATGTTTTTATGTTAAGCTACGCCATTATGTAAATATTTAATTACAGAAGTATGCTTTATCAATAGTTTTATAAGGATGGCTTACATTTGGAAATTGGAATCTAATTTTTGGATAACCTTGCCTTTAAAAATACCACAGTAAATGGAGAGTTCCCTAGAAGGGTTGTCTCTCCCCATGCAGATAATTTCACAGAATTGCAAGCTGATGGTTGTGGATGTGTTCATTTGGCCTAGGAGGCACCAAACAGAACTAGCAGAGCACCATACTGCAGGGGTCTATTATTGGTGCTAAATGTTTACAAAGATTCAAGGGAAGGTTGAAAAGTACTTGGGCACCAAGTGACTGTTCATAGCCAATATAGCTTCTGGGTCTATCTCTATATTCAGTGCTTTAAAAGTTTATAAAAGGTGACAGTCATTAAAGGGGTTGCTTTCAGCAACAAAAGCCAGGGCCAAGTGGACTTTTGGTTAGACCCAGCACTGGCTGGTTTTGTGCAACACGGACTACAGTAGCTATGGAAATTTTAGTGAGAAGGTCTGAAGAGCAGCAGTATAGAGCTTATATAACGTAAAACCAGAAGCTGTCAATTAAGTGACTCTTTTGGGGAAGAGTGACAGGTAATTGCACAGGAATTTTCTTAGGTGCTCTGACTGAATGTGTCTGCTGTTCTTCACCATGGTTTTCCATTTTTCCTCTGTTCCTCGCCTCTAATACAGAGTTTGTCAGAGAGCCAGTTACAAAATCAAGAGTTGACAGGCTTCTGGTTTCACAACTGCTTACAAAACCAAAGAGGAATTACAGAAAGCGGTACTAATCAATTTTCGAACTACTGTTTCAACATGTAGGGATGACAGCAGAAACAAGAGAGTGGTTTACTGGCCAAGGAAGAAAGCAACACCATGATTAATGCCAAAAGTTTCTGGAGATAAAAGTTCTGTTTCTGCAGCCAGCCCTTGATGGCACTTAGCAAGGAAGACTTGCTACTAGGACAGCCAGGTGAGCAGACAGACGTTTCCTGTCCTGTCCATAGCCATGCATTTTATTTAGAAAGAGAACTTTGCCCAGATTTGTCTTTTGTAAACTAGTACTCATCAGATCACCAAATCTCATAAGTTGTATTGTTCTACCAGGTAGGTGGACTGATCTGCTCCTGGAATCCTGCTTCAAAGGCATTTTGTTCTTATATACTACAGAGGAACATGCTGGACCAGTATACACTTTACTCGGTGTTCAGCAGGACTTGCACCCCAAGGGCTAGTTTTGTTTTTCCTAGAGCCAGCTGGAGTTTTCGGCTTTGCAGCTCAAAAGAGGATTTTTTACTGAGTTTCATTTCCAAGGGATACGTGACTTAGAAGGACTCTGAGGGGAAAGGTAGTGAGAAGGTCTGCCCACATGGCTAGCGTGTTGGCTTTGCAGTCACAGAACATTTTTGGTTCTTCTTTGGCTTCTATACTTGGGTGATGTGGAACACGTCACTGTGCTCCAGTTTTGTAAAATAGCATCTTGATGTTTAGCTGACTGGTCTTTGGATATGGTAACAGAGTACAGGGTTCTTTGCATTTGAGTTTTCAGTTCTGCATCAAAGTCCTGTTATAGTGTGAGTATGTTAGGACTTCTGCAAGTTTTACAGCGTTGTCACACTTTTCTTGCCTTTTCCATTGACTAACCTCTGATAAAAGCTGAGGTACTGTTGTTACTTGTATGCAGCATTTAAAGCTTGTGAGTGTTAAGGATGGAAAGGAAGTGTCCACTGGGTAGATGACAGTTTTTCCTCACTTGAGAACCTGTAGCAATAGTAGTGGAGTAGCGAGGTTGCTAGAGAAAGGCACAGTTCTCTGTGCCAAAATGAAAGATGCAGTTTGCAGGGGATCTTCAAAAACGACAGTAAGAAATTCTTGTCCTGGTTATTATGCCTTGGGGTGTTACTGGAATGCAATCAAATGATCATTTTACTATTTTTGACATTTTGCCAGTAACATGTTTTGAGATCAAGCAAACAAATCTGTCCTTCCCCTGCCAGCCTTAGGCAAGGAATTCTTTATCAGGAGTATGACTTCAGGACAAAATGACAGGCAAAGAGCTAGTGTAGTTTGAGCATGGATATAGTAGGTACTTAATTTATCAGATACACATGCATTTTTATGTGTGTATCTGAATCTCATGTGTGAAATTATGATGTTTGTGCATACGTTATGTATCTTGCATTATCCAGTACAGTCCAAGTCTAACAGCCCAATGTCTATTCCTGGTCTACACTGACAAAGAGTGGAAGGAGAGGTTAACATGGTTTCCTGAAGCTGGTCTTGTTCTACTTTCTTTTACATTCTTAACATTTGTAGTGAATGTTTTTAGATATTATTTTAGTTTTGTACTTAAACCTAAAGAAATATAGGCAAGATCTTCCTGTGTCTAATTTACATATTTTTCTAAGTCCATATCTATGAGGGTAGAAGAATTCAAAACCAGATATTTGTAAAGCACCCTCCAGATTAGAGGAATGTATCTTAAAAATAGTTTTCAGTCTAATCAACATACAGATGAATGTACATGATCATACAGAGGTGGGAATAAGTGGTTTATGAACTGTATAGCATGAAAGATGATTTTCTCAGAAGCTGTTATTTGGAGTGTAAGGTAAACTCACCTCAAGATGGTGGTCAGACGTTAGCTACGGTCTCTAGAACACAATCACATACACCCTTTTTACCATTCCCTAAATGTGTGTTTCCCTGCCTGTGCCATCCTGCTCACAGAGTTGTAGCATTGTGTCTCTGTCTGCTCCTGATGTTTTCTTACCTTTTCTTTTTCATTGCTTGTTTGTCTGCTGTTCTTCAGGTTTGTGTTTTTGCTTGCTTAAGTCTTTAGTGCTTTCACAGAAAGTATAGTATGAGGTAAAGGGAAGATGAGCTTTGTCACTTATCTTTGTTTGTGAAAGACAGAGGAGTATTTTATGAACTCGCCAGTGCTACCTTGCTGCTGCTGGGCCTTAATCACTAGGTGAAGTTTCCCATGAGAGGTAGAATATTCTGTGCTTGTTCTTTTTCCTGGTGCTCATGCTGGTTTCATTCTGGCAGGCTTGACTTATCGCTGGTTTTGTACTATAATGCTATAGGAAAAGGGAATGTCAAAAGCATATGAACGAATGCAAGCAAGTTATAAAATTAAACTCCAAATCCTAAATCAAAATGATGATAGAGATGTTTTCTGTTCTTTGATTTCCCACACGCCATTTCTTTGCCCTTATCCAAGAAATGTTAGACATGAGCTTGAAACTCTTCTGTTTCATGTACTGTTATATATGTAAAATGTTGGAATTTTTTTTTAGCTCAATTTCAGCTGGAGTAAACAAGAGCCCACCATCAACTCCTTCCTTCTATATTGCAGGCCCACTCCCCGATGGATGGGAACAAGCTATGACCCAGGATGGAGAAATTTACTACATAAACCATAAGAACAAGACCACATCTTGGCTAGACCCAAGGCTTGACCCACGCTTTGGTAAAAGTTCATCTCACTTCAGAAATTTTGATTCGCTTCAGTTCACTCAGCTTTAATTTTACAGGCATATATTGAAAACTTTCTATAGTACAATTAAAATATATTTTAATTTGAATTATAGAGACCTTATTTAAATAATTGTTTAAAAAAAAAAAAAAAGGAGGAGGATTTCCACCTATCCTTTGCAGTGTATCTCACCAAAGTTTCTGATGCTAGGGGTTGGTATCTTTCCACTTCCCAAAATTAGTGGCATTCAGAAATTACTTGCTTAAAGACAGTTTCCGCCAAGTTTACTCTTCCCTTTAAAATTGCAAAACTTTACCACAGAAGAATTTTTAATTCCCAGGCAAATACTTTTCTTTGTGCCATCTTAGAGGCCATCATCAAATAATAGTAATTTAACATATACCAGCTTATAATTCCAGCTTGTCACAGTGATGAACATGACAAAATTTTCTGATTTAAACAGTATGGAGAAAAATTTTTAGTTTTGTTATTTCTACTCTGATAATCTTTTTGTGGGGTAAAGATTATGTAATATTGGAAACAGAAGTAGTAAATTAGGGACTGCAAGGTCTAGATGTAAAAGTTTAACAAAACAGAACTGGTCATTCATTTTTTTGTAATGCTTTTCATCTATATGGCATGACCTGTCTGTGTAAGCTTTATTATCTGTATTAATTTGCCCTTCATTTGTTTTCCCAGCACCTTACTATTTTCAACTTTGGATTTTAGTTACTTTTCCAGAGCCATGGAAAAAACAGTAGGGGTAAAAAAAAACAACAAGAGATCATTGCGGTTTGCAGGCTTTAGTTTTGGACTCAGTGCAACTAAATGAAAACAGTGTGCAGATCACTGAGTAGGTCAGGCTGAGGGGATACAAAGCCTTTGAAGCTTTACAAGAGTTGACCTAACAACAACTGTGGGCCCCTTTTGGGAGAGGCATTAACTCCATGAATGCCATATAAACACAGAGCTGCAAAACTCAACAGTCACTGTTCTGGTTTTGTTTTTCTGAAAGGGCTGTTAGAAATTTCAGCATTCTTGTGTTGTAGGATTGAGTGCTTACTTTAAACGTCTGCTTGAGCTTAGGGAGAATACCAGGTTGTCACACTTTGTTTATAAACGGCTCACCAGTTTGTAGACAGGTTGAACCACTGTGCAACTGGAGCCCAAAGGTGGGGCATATAGTGAAGGCTGTCAGTTTTGGCAAATGCCCATGCTGGCTTTAGCACCGGCTGGAGTTGCAGACCTGTTTGCGTGTTGCAAGAGGAGTGTGTGGGTAATTTGAAACTTCACAATTACTTAATATGTGAATAAGGCTGAAAAGGAAGCAGTCATTTTGAAAATTAGTGTTGCCTTTTGCAGTTAAAAGAGGCAGGTCAATTATATATACTTAAGTCATCTTGCAGGGTATATATTTTTCTTTTTGTTGTATTACTTTATAGTTTCCAATGATGAACAGGCATTAAAAAGTAGTGTGGAAAAGCCTTTAATTGACAGAGATGAATCTTGTTTCTCAGAACTATTTTGTACTGCTGTAAATAGTATGGTCTAATTGTGAGGGCAGAATCTTCTTGTCTTGTATGTACTGAAACTCCATTAAAAGTTAAGGCTGTGCAGCTAAACTGAAAGAAGTTAGAAATGTCCAAAAGTCTGCATAAGGATTTCTTGTTACATAGCTTCCCTTTTTGGGCCCACTGCGTATGTGTATCCCAGACAGGCTTGAGTACATGCCAAGGCTCTTTATTTTGTGGTCAGACTTTTAATCTGTTCCAGACCTTTTCAGTCAAAGAGCTCAAGTGTAACTGAGAGGGGCAGGAAAGAAGTGGGGGGGGGGGGGGTAGGCATGTGGGCTCTTCTGATCTAGAGTGATGGCAAATAGAGACAAGCTGCTAGCTGCTGTTGAGCTTGAAGGAGTTTTCCTTGAAATCTTAAGTTGTATGTATTGTATTGTGGTTTATGTTTTTCTCATTTGAGCCAAGAAAATACAAAATCATATTCTTGTTGCTTTCTCACTTGTGACCTCCTTAATTCACTCCAGTAAAAAAGAGGGGGTGAAAAAAAAAAAAATCTGTTTAAGAGAGCTAATTTTCTAAGTCTTGCATTTATTTATCATGTGGAGATCCTCCACAAATATGTGCTGTAACCCAAAATAGTATGTGAATGACTCAGAAGTTTACCGTTCTGTGCTTAATATAGGTTGAAAATCCTGTTGGGTTTTTTTTTTGCCCTGAGGATCACCATACCCTTTTCTGTCACTGTGTTTTAATAGAAGGGCTTGGTTTTCACTATTTTTTGATGACTAACACTTTCAGAAGCCATCCTGGGTGAATTCATCTTTGCAAAGTTGAAGCTTTTGATTATTACAGTGATACTAATGTTGATTTGAAAATGAAGGAGAAATTCAGTTCTTCCTTGATACTCCCACTTTCACCCATCTGAAGAACCATTGAAAACAATAAAGCTATTGAATGGTATGTGCAAACATACTCTTCTTTTCCAGTATTCAGAAACAGGTTTGAAGAGTCTTTGCCTTATTGCTTCTGAATTCCCAGCTTCCAGGGAAACAGTCCTTATGTCTCTGTATGTTCCTCATCAGATGGAAGCTTTCAATTCATCTTTACTTTCTCTAGTAGGCATGCATATACTTTTTGTTATTGTTAAGTGGTGCTGGGAATTTTCCATTAGTTTGGCTAGAAATGAATGAGGATCAAGGATCAGTTTGAAGAAATTGTTTTAGGTGGACACACCTACTGTTTTACTTGGTAAGGGGATTTGGGGTATTATATTCATGCTATTAAACAGAAATAAAATGATGCAGTTTATATGTATTTTTTCTTGGAGTGGGCTTGTGACACTGATGCATCAGGTAAGAGTCCCTGTCTGAGTACCTGGCTATGAAATAGGCTGGGTCTAAAATGAGTGTGCTCCAAGTTGAGTTAGGAATTTCTTCCAGAATGCAGATTTAACATCTTTGGAGTGGGCTTGAGGTCTTAAGCTACATCGCTTCAGTGACAATGGTGGCTCAGATGTTGATCATCCAAATATATTCATTTGACTTTAGAATAGTTTTGTGTTAGGAGAATTCACAAACTTGAAAATCTAGGAATAAACTAAGGGGGAGGGTTTTCTTATGCCTAGCACAGGCAATCATAAAGATGACTTGGGATCAAAGGAATGGGGATGGGAGCAGGGGTCCTTAGGTCTGTGTCAGCAGGATTTTTGTCTAGTGGAGCATCTGGTACAAACATGCTGTCCTACCTTCTCAGTGCCTTTGCAGGCCTTGTAGTAAGGGGCTTCAAATGTCTTCTTTTTAAGAAGATGAAGGTTTCTTTAAGGTAATTGGACTGTCAGACTGAGCCTGTGTTTTGGGCAGTTTTGTCTTTTACTAGCTTCTGCTATTGACTATTGGTCATTCTAAACAGATCCTACTGTTTTTCTTAAGCCTTCCAGATAAGTTAATGTGTGTTCTTCATAGTCAAAGGACATCTGGGGAGGAAGCAGGTCAGCTATGCATTCTGAGTGACTGGAATTGGTGAAGTAGAACAACATCTGCTATTTCTATAAAATTAAATTTCCTAGAACCACTTGAAGTTTGGAATTGTTCAACTTTATTGCTGAAGTTTCTAAGAATTGGTTTTGTATCAAATGCCATGAAAGTGATTTTTACAGTTATTTAAGTTTACAGATGATAGGACTTGCTTTTGATATGCAATTTAAAATGATTTTCCTTTTGAGGATGCTTTATTTGGTGAAGTCAGAGATGGGACAGTGAACTTAAAGTGGGAAAATGCTGGAACCTGGCAGTTGATTTCTGTGTGTCTGTTGGGAAAATGTCTTAACACTTAAGTAGTAATACTCCACTAGAGTAGTCAGGAGAGTCTGTCTGCAAGAATTTGGAGTAAAAAAAGATACTCTTTCAGTTTGCTTGTTATTTTATTCCAGACTTCAGTTTTATAGTTTTGTTGCTAGTGATGATGCCAGTGTTAGACACACCCAGTCTTATTTCTTTCCAATGTTGGAGGTGCCATGTGGGGTATGAAGCAGAAGATGTGACATCTGATTTCAAAGAGTTGTTATTACTTTATTTTTATCATTCCTGCTTAGTGATTATGTTTTGTATGAATTTTGGATGAGGAGGAAGGCAAGTCAGTATTTAATATCAGGATGAAAAGTGCCACATGGGCTCTGTGTACAGTAGTTACTTGAACCACAGGAGTAGGAAACGGAATAAAAGTGATAACAGTAAAGTTGTAGAGAATGTACATCAGGATTTTTTGCTTCCTCCCTTCTTTTTTTTTTTTTTTGTTTGTTTGTTTGTTTTTGTAACTTAAGAACATTATACCTTTGAAAGACTGAGAAGGGCTTATCAAGGAACACTGAAAGTCAAATGCACCTGTAGATTTCATTGAAACATGTTTATCAATGTTTTCATTAAAAGTCCCCAAATCCAGTCACGCAACAAACTTGAAGTACACTTAAAAACTTAAACTTTGGAGCATCTGCTAATCTTTAAGTATTGGAAATTAAAAGGAAGTATGCCATAGCATTGCTTTCATATCCCTTACCTGTCTAGCACTTTAACATGCATTTCTTCAAACTAGTCTGTGGGAGACTTGCCAGAGGCAGAAATGTGGGCAACACAGAACTAGAATCCTTGATTGGAAAGTGTTCTTTTGGCCTTTGGTCAAAAAAAAGGCTCAGACCTTATGTTTGGTCACAGTGATGTTGTTTAAGTTCCAGTTCTGCCTTCCATTTTTGCACAAAAGCAGACCAAGAACCACAGTTGATTTTGATCTGCAAATGCAATGGAACATCCACTTTACAGGCTCTCTAAACCAAAGTAGATTTAACTCGTATAAAAAGTCTATTTTTATTAGATTTTTTTCACTTCCCTGTCCTTCCAGAAGAAATTGTTTTTTCTGGAAGAAGAGAGGCAGATGAAATTGTACTGGTAAGCATCCCTTTGTAATGGGGGGTGCTGCCCTTACGGTAGTGACAATAAATGCTTACTGGTCATTCATCATCATATCAGAAAGTGAAATCTTGTTTTGTTTGAAAGCAGGATGTATTTGGACGTCTTCACTGAAGAAATTGTAAATTCTGTCCTAAAGTGTTGTGTAAGGATGCAGGTACTTACTTTATGTAGAATATTTGTATCTCTTAGTAGGAAAAAAAATCCCCACTTTTATTAAAGATTTGCCAGGGCAGTAGGCGTATGTAAGTTTATACCTGGGTTTGGGTTTGGGTTTGTTTTCAGAACAATGTAATCCTGTTTGAGATAGATTTGTTGGTAACGGTGTCTTCATGCCAGTAAAAATAATGCCTGCTGCCAGTGCTGTGCTAGAAGAGCTGTAACAGTGGAAGAAAACTGCCCTCCTTCTAAGAGGGCCATTTTTTCCACCATATCCTTCTAACACTGCAGCTTGCATGTCTCTGTTCATGTGTATGCTACAGTAAAAACTGAAGACGCATCGTTTTGAACACATCATTCATTATCTGTAATCTAAATATATACAGACACACGCTAATTATATACTTTAATCATATATAATCTAAAACTCAAATTGTCAGCTTTCTACTTCCTTAAATTCCATCATGTTGAAACATGATTTCTGTTTCTTCTATACAGAAAACAATTTTGCTCCATTTCTTGACAGCATACTGTTGATTTTTTTTAAGCTTTTTTTTTTTCTTTTTTTTTTGGCTCCTGTTTAATTATTTCTAATGGTCTTCTGACAGATTAAAAAAAATGCAGACGTGCACATAAATATAAACAGGGTTTCTTCCCTTCAAATAAAATTAAGGAATTTTAAAAAAACCATATGCATTACAAAATTATTTTTTAAAAAGGTAAAAAATCTTATTACTTTATAAGAAATTGTATAGAAGCTTGGGTTTTGGCCTGATTAACTCAGGAAGTATTAAGTGTCGATTAACCAATGAAACTGCAGATAATACCATTATATAGACTCTGCTGGTTAAACTTTTCTCTAAAATATGAACTAGTTTTGATTAAATGTATTTGCTAGATATTCAGTGAATAGACATGGGGCCTTGATGAGCTCAAACCCCCACAGTTTCTGTTGTCTTCAGTGTTTCATACATAGAATTTAAACTTAGATGACCTTAGCTGAGGTTTTTTCTCAGCATCTGCCCTATGCAGTGTGTCCTACATAGTTGTCTTGTAGTATCAGTGCTTACACTGTCAGTTCCATTCTGTATGAAGATTTAAAAATAAAGTAAAATATTTTTAGAAGTTGTTCAGACTTCCAAACTTAAAATTGATTTAATTCTAAAGAATGGAAAGTGGTTTGTTATATATGCAAGCACTGAGCATAAGTTTCTTATAGCTCTCTACATTGCTAATGAATCTCATTTAATATTACTTTTCTATCTGGTCAGAATATTTCATTTCTTCTGAAATTGGTATATATTGAGTTAAAATGCTTTATACATATTGCTGGGGGGAGGGAGTTAGATCCGTGAGCCACTGCAACAGCATTTTACTCCAGTTTAGTGTCCAGTGTGTTAGGAGTCTGTATGTTGATGTTGTCTTAGAGGTGTTCCATCAATCCAGCTGTTCCACCTTATGCATTTTAGGAGACAAAGACTTGTAAAAACAAAGGCAGCCTTATCGAAAAACAGTTTAAATTAATTTGTATTGTTTTCATAGGCAGGTGTCATAGTGATAGAAGAACAAAAAGAAAAATATTAATTTTATTTGAATACAAGTAATTAACAAACACATAGCATTTATCAAAAAAAAAAATTAAACATTTTTTTAAAAATTAAAAAAAAACACAAACAAACCAAACCCCAACAAACTAGTCCAGCTCGGGAGTGTATGATTTTTTTCTTTTTACCTCACTAAGACCCTAAGATTTGTTTGTATAGTTAAGACAGCAAAATGAGCCTGGATGTTTCAGGTTTCCTCCCTTACTCTGACCTCCAGAATTCTTGAATTAAGCAGAGACTGGAAACAATAGAATATTTCATTGTGCTAATTTTTAGGTTGTTTTATAACAGCTGCATTATGAAACTGCAGCTAGGATTTCCTTAAAGTAATATAGCAATGCATTATGAAGGATGTGATCCAGAAAACAAGACTTATATTCCGATTAAACAAGACATTGTTGTGTGAAATCTCTAAAAAAGACACTTGGAACAAGTTTATTACTTCCAAGACTCATTCTTTCACACACCTTCTGTTGTGTTATTTTGGGGTTTGTGTGGTGTTTGTTTTTTATTAACAGTTCTTTTCAATTTAGTCAAAGAGGATTTTTGCCTTTGTTGCAGTGCTGTAACAAAGTGCACCATTCAAAAACCTGGTCATAGCTAAAAATGATGCACAAAAACTTTCTAGTTTTCAAAATGAAGCTGAAGTGGACAAGTACCCTTTTCTTGTCTTTCCCATCCCCTGTTCCCTCAATGAAAACGTGGATTCTTCTTATTAAGAAGAGTAAGTTATGATATGCTCAAATTATGAGCTTTTGTTGTTGTTGTTTGTTCAAATAAATAAATAATATCTTTAAATTTTCAGATTAAAATTACTTTTCATTTTGAAGGGTAAAATGTTAAATAGAAAAGCCATCATTCAGCTGGTATTAATCATTAAGAGTGCTCTACAGCAATCTTTGCATGCAATTCTGCACTGGGGGAAGGTACTGGGTTACTGCAGACTGTCACTGCCCTGGGACATGTGATTTAAATTGGCATAGGATCTTGTGAGAGAATTAGCCTTTTATGTTTGAGTTGTTAACAATCTGCTGGCCTTTTCTCTCTTGCATCAGTGACTGGTAATTGTTTCTCTCACGGTTTGTTTTTGGTTTTGTTTGGTTTGGTTTATTTGTTTTGTTTTCCCTCAAGGATGCAGTGCTGTCCTAACTTTTTTCAGTAACTCAAATAATACCTGTTACAGTAGAGAAAAGGCATTTGCTCTTGAGTTTGGACAGTGGAATGTTTAATGTCTAACATTTGAAGACCACTAATTCTCTGTTCCCAAAAGCATATTGCAGCTGTTGCAATTGACTGTACTCTGCAGATTGTGAAGCTGAGCCATATTATAGGGTGGCAGGATTTTTTTTATTGTCTTTAGTTGCCCGTGGTTTTTAACTTATCTGCCCCTCCTCCTCCCTCAAATCCCTCTCTTCCAGAAACAAAGACTTGTTTGTTCCTTTTCTGCCTGTGAGGTCTTTGCAGCCTTTGCTGTGTGGATGTAGAGCCCCTTATTTAAATGTTTTCCATAGCCATGGAAGGTAAGGAAGAGGATGCATTAGAAAGCTGGTAAGACTTAACTAATAGATAAATTAAGCTCTTTGCCTTTGAATTCAAAGTACTGGAAAAGACCCATGTATGTCAGAATCATTGCAAACCCATGAGGTATGGAAGGAATAAAATGCTTTTATCTGAGATTATTTTGATAAGTATATTCTTCACATTGCATGTTTCTGCAGTCATGTACTCAGTAAGTAAAAGAAATTTGGAACAAAACCATAACCAACCAACCAAACGATAAAACAACTAAAAAAAACCCCAAAAAACAAACAAACAACAAACCACCAACAAAAAAACTTGAACATTTTAAAACCCTCTGGTTTTTTTCTGTCACTTGAGACAAGATGTGTTTTCTCTCTTTTCATTAAACATTATGTTAGAAATTATAGAAAATTACGTTCTTCTTTCTGTTTCTCTTGAAGATAGCACACTTTTGTAGTCAGCCAAAGTAGCTGAAATCATGCAGTGTTATTACCCTTGGGTCCTTTCCCCTGGTTTTTCATTTGGCTATATTGTTAAGTTAAAAAATTCAGTTAGCATTCTTATTTCAATGTCAAAACTTTTAGTTGAAATTCAAGTTAAAAATAGTGCCCTTCATGAAAAACTTCCCCATAGTCTGTTCTGAGGACAGTTTAAAATCTTGTCAGTTTGAAGGCCTCTTCACTTGCATTCTTGAAATAATAAAATGCTGTGAAAAATCCTTTTAATGGATACCTGAATAAGAACTTAGAAACTAGACTTAGGTTCAGTTTCTGAAGAATTACCAAATCATTTAATTAAATTTTCCCCCAGTATTTACTGATGAATATTAAGTATACACTGAAGTCTTAGTATCTTACAATATTCCTGTTTTAAATACACTTTTTGTTCAAAAGATTACTTTCCAAGTGGACATTAGAAGGCATTTCAGGGATCTAGGATGAGGGAATATAGTGAAAAATGTCAACTTCGTTTCCCACAGTTTTAATTGCAAAGTCAGTAGATGAAAAGAATGGAGCAAAGTGATCAGAGAGAGCAGGAGTAATGCTAGCAGCTGTATGTACCTGTATCTTTCTGACAGCACGAAGAATTTGGCATGAGAAGAAAATTATTTCTAAAACTGCATATTAGTGGAAGAGAGACATAAGGAACTAATACTTGTATGGTGCATGCAGGAAAAACAAATTCCTAACATGTTGAAGGAGTGCTAGTTATACTGCACTTAAGTGTTTAACTAAGGTTCGAAACTTAAATTTTTATGAGGTAATCTGTAACATGACTGGTCTGTGAATCGGATGAGGCAGGGACTCTTGAAAACACTGTAATTACAAGTCCTAGAGTTTGGAATACAGTTCACTGCTCACATCCTTGCAGGACAGCTGTTGGTGCTGTTGAAACCTTTGCTTAACAGTTTCTGGTGTCTTAGGGCATGTGAACCTTCTATGTCTGTTAGCATAGGAGCAAGCTATCCTGTCTTGTGTTGCTGGCCGGGGGACCACAGCTCATGTCACAAAGCTGATTAATTGTCTCATCCTGGTTACCACCTTCCTGAAGCTCAGTTTTGATGGTGAAGTTACGCTGGGTGTGTTGTATGATCAACTGCTTGATTTTAAGCTTTAATCCACAGCAACATCATCTTCCCACCATTTTTTCCTCCCCCTGGGTTGGGATGGGACTCTCAAGTTGGAGTTGAATGTCCAAGCCCTTTGTATTCACTCTGTTGTTTTTATGTAGTACTGGGATTTCATTTCTATTCCTACTTCACCTGTTCACTTGCCTTTACATGAAGTTTTATCCTATTTGTATTCACATGTATGAAGCTCTCTCACAAGGAACTACATAAAAGATTATTTCAAATTACTTCAAGATATTTGATACTTCATTATCACTTGACTCACAAAAACATGGACAAGTTGGCTATTAGGTTACTGACACTGTGTTGGAAGGGTAGATGAGAGAGTGGGTTTGACTGGTTTTGACCTCTCTTTTCTGTTTTCACTCCAGTGAGCATATGGCACTTATATGTTACTTCTCAATGGAGAGGTGAGCTGTGGCTAGGGAAAAAGGGAGCAAGGCTGTGGACCATAGGCTTTTTTACTTATGTTATGCAATAAGTATATTTAGGCTTTCTTGAAGCAGAAAAAAGCGCACTACTGTACCTTAAGTTGAATGCTCAAGAGACAGTGGAGACTGAAGGGTTTTCAGAAAAAAAAATGATGCAGATTCTTTGAGATAATTCTCATTTCTTATGATAGATAGAAATTTAGTGTTCCAGAAATCCTCTATAGATGATGAAAATATTCATTCAGCCTAATATAACAATGGTTTTCTTTGCATCAAATCAGCTTGTCATCCTAAAAGAAACCTACTCCCCCCACTTTTTTTTTTTTTCCTTAGTTCCCAGAAACCATAATCTGCATTACTAGGGGAAAGAAAAGAATAATTAAATAAACAAAACACCAAAACTAACTTAAACAAAAACCACAAAAAAGCCACCCCCAAACAAACAAACAAACAAACCCCAAATAAACAAAACCAACCAACCAAAAATACCTCAATGAAGACCCTACTACTTTCCCATCAGTGTTTTGGCAAATGTGTTCTGCAGCATATTGTGAACGTTAATAGATTCAGGCTTTTCCAGACAACATGGAGAGCTAATTCCAAAATAGAAAATCTCTGAAAACAGTGCTCTTGTACATTCAGGCTTTCCCAGCCCTCTCTTTCAGTATGGGAACTCCAATGCCTCTTTCGTCTGAGAGACAGGGAGCTACTGGAGAGTCCAGTGGAGGGCAACAAATATGACTAGAGGACTGGACCATCTCTCTTACAAGGAAGGGTTGAGAGCTGGGACTGTTTAACCTGGAGAAGAGAAGATAGAGGAGACTGTATTAGTGTCTCTAATATCTAAATGGTGGGTGCAAGGAGTATGGAACCAGACTTTTATCAGTGGTGAGGGTGGCAAAGCACTGGAACAGGCTGCCCTGGGATGTTGGGGGGGTCTCCTCTTCTGGAGACTTTCAAAAACCTCTCTGGATGCCATCCTGTGTAATGTGCTGTAGGCAATCATGCTTTGTTAAGGGGGTTGGACTAGATGATCTCTGGAGGTCCCTTCCAACAGTTCTGTGATGCTGTGACTTTAACCATACTGGTCTTATGCAGAGGAAAAAATCAGGACTGTCAAGTAGATACATTCCAGTCACACTTTTTTTTGTAAAATAAAGTTGTCTTAGGTCTCTCTTTCATGGGGGAAAGGAAGATGGGTTCTCAGTGTAGATTAGGCCAGCAAGACAACACTTTTTCTTCCCCAGACCCCAGAAAAGATTCATCACAAACTTCTGTGGGGTAAAAGAAAACAAAGCACTAGCAACATGTTTCCTGTGCTGATGACAGTATTTTTTGGCTGTGTAATTCACCTGTCATTTCTGTACCAGCTCTAATTTTGCATGTCAAGATGCCCTAAGCGGAGCCTGTGACACTAAAACTTGATGTGACAAGGATGTGAAAGATTTTTCTTTGACCTGCACCATGTTGAGAAGAATGGTCGCCTTTAACTAAGTGTAGTTTGGTAAAAGTGAGAGGATGTGTTTTGTCATTCTGTGTGTTCTTGAGTTTAATGATTCTAAGATCTCACGTGATTAAGAAAAGTGATTTTGTGTTATTTATGTGTAAATTGAGAATAATTTCTGAGGAAGAAGAAAGACCATTCTAATTAAACTTGAAAAATACAGAAGTGGTCACAAGAGATTTCACCAACTTACACATTTAACTGGTCTCAGAATCTTTTAGGGCAAGTATATACTCTTAAGCACAGGACTGTTGTATTGATTTCATGGGAATAGCAGGTGAGCATACATTTCACACAGTGAACATCAGTGTATCTGCATGGTTTGCACCATCATGGCTTGTAATTTTACAAAATTTTTAATAGATACCTTCTAGGGATAATACTTTCTTTGCATGTATTTGTTTGAATTTAGTTTTTAAATACTTACTGTTTTGGTTCCTTAGCTATGAATCAGCGAATCAGCCAAAGTGCTCCAGTGAAACAGCCACCCCCTCTGGCTCCTCAGAGTCCCCAAGGTGGCGTGATGGGTGGGAGTAGCTCCAATCAGCAACAGCAGATGAGACTTCAGCAGCTACAGATGGAGAAGGAAAGGCTGAGACTGAAGCATCAAGAACTGCTTCGGCAGGTGAGGCCACAGGTTAGACACCTACTTCCACTATTTCTTTTGTATGTTATATTTTGTTTTGGCTAAGTTGTTGTTTCAGTGAGTCTTAAAGACCAGTACCTGTACAAAAAGCTTTTGAGATCTAAAAAGGTCTGAATTCATTCTCTTGTTGATAGCAACTTGGTAGTGAAAGCATCAGACTGAAGGATTTTTCTCCCTTATTCTCCTCTCTAACAAAACTCTCTTAAGAGAAGGCTTCCTCACTGTTAGGATGACATCATGGACTGTTGATCTGATTGGATATTCCTCTCGAGAGTGTATTTCATATTCTTTGAGATCTGAGTCATGCAAAAAGGCGAAAAGTTATTTCCCACGGCTCCCTTTTAAGTGGAGGAAAGTCTTTCACTTTTAGAAGTTGTCACAGTCTGTAGGATTTCAGCGTACTTTTAAAGTTTATGTCAGACACATTGAGTAAACACCTTGTTGCTAAAATCTTTCCTGATAAACAGTGGAGTGGAGCACAGAGCAATGGAATCACTCGTGTTGTGCTTTGAACCTGTTTCTTATGCCGAAGTATTTCAAACTTCATGATTAGGCTGCAAGCTGATTCCTTTCAGTATTTTTCTGTTATATGAATATATCTGTGGCAAATGTTAAAAGTCTAGGACTGAACATTGGAATCTGGATTTTTAATTCGGGCTTGACTTCCTTTTGACTTTTAAGCCTTCTGCTTCAATCTTTCCATCTGAATGTTCGAGTTACTCCCATCTGTGTTAGATACTGAAGATATTCTTTGTTTTTTTGACAGCCGCCAGAGAAAACACTAATCTTTTCTCTGAAGAAAACCTTCTAAAAATCTTACCCTGTTCCCTTTTCACTTTGGGTGATGGGCCTTGTATCAAGGGAGTGTAGTATCTTAATGTCCTCAGACAGCTTTTCTCTTTCTTCATCACCTGCAGTATTCTATCCTGGAATCTGACTCCCGTTATCCCCTTTGTAGTCAAGGCCTGTTTTGTAGGAATCTTCAGCATCTCTTGGTGTAAGATGGGTCATCTTTACAGCCATTACTTTTTATAGTACTCTAGGTAAGAATACATTGCAAAGGTGGCATCAGGACTTTCTCTCCGCTTAAGCGCCTGGGCTTCTGCTGTTCCTGCTTTGCAATTAATCCACCAGCAAACATTTTACTCTGTGCTAGCATGCTTCTAGGTAGGCCTCCTAATTGTCTTCTTTTGTCAGTTGTCATTGAGAGCTTGACTAACTTTGGACCAGGTGACAGCCAGTTAGTTCCCTTTGTGGTGTTGTCCCTGGTCATTAAGCTTATCTGTCAAATACGCATCCTTGGTAAAGCTGTGAGTTTTGTTTCGCTGTGTTGTGATTTTCATAGTTTCTTAACTCCCTTATCCTGTCTCATCTGGCCTGTCTTGGGGGCTTGATACTGCGAGATGGTGTTTATAAGACAGCCTGCATAGGCAAACCATGCAGCTAAAGTAATTTTTATCCATCTTATTTTTACTCTTAGGCATTGCGGAATATCAATCCCAGCACAGCAAATTCTCCAAAACATCAGGTAGGCTCTTAACTGATGTTTCAGCATAATTAGAAAAATGAAAGCATTAATCTAGGCTAGCAGGGGAGCTTTTTGCTACATTAAGACATTCTAAAAAAGAAAAACAAACCAACCAACCAAGCTCTGCCATACACATTTTTGAACCACTTCTCTGGTCATGACCCTAACATTGTTTTAATTTAAGAGTGCTGCATTACCACAACTTGAAATCAATACTTAAAAGCCAGTGGGGAATTCATTGCGCATTTTTCTGCATTGAAAGCAACCTTCTTCTTTAGAATTCTTGAGGATACTGCTGTTCCAGACCTGATGTCATCAGGATGTATGTTTAAAGCAAACCGCCCATTACATCTAAGGTAGTAGCATAAGACTTTTAGGTACTGTTCATATGAATGTCCTTGTCAGCTTGTTTAAACAGGTATGATCTTCATGAAGGATATCTGTAATCGGTTCATAAAAAGTCACTTGAAATATTCATGATGTTTAAGCATGTACAATGTAACAGAATTATTTAATAAATTAGACTAATTGCTATGGGCATATAATATGTAATTATTTCATTTTGACATTAACAGGTTCCTGCACAGATAAATTTTCTGTATAGGAAACAACAATTCCAAAAAGCCTCCCAAGTTCAGACCAAAAGAAAATTGCTCAAAATGTGAAGCATAATAAACAGTTTAATGTGGACTTCTTTTAAGCTCTTAAGAAGTTGAATAGGGAATGAAACTCCGAAAGGGTGATTATGGATATATTCAGACAGCTTCTTGCTTGCTAGTGCTAACAGTATTCTTAATCTACCAGTTCTTAGGACAATCTTTATATTGGCTTATAATGTACTTTGTTTTTCTAAGAAAAAATCCACTATACAGATTAGGTAAGAAAAGCAGAATAAAAGAAAGTATTGTGTGTTGCGAAGCTGTGAGTACTGGTATACTAATGCATTCTGAAGAGTACCACAAAATTTGTATGTTACTAGTTCTCCTAAGATCATCTTCAAAATAGGAACCTCAGACCATAGTGACAGTGCCACCCTGAGAAAAATACTTTCAGCTCTAAACCAGAATAATTTTAGTTGAGATATAATAATTTGATTCATTTACAGAGCATTAATCTAATATTGATCTTGTCGATCAATATTAGATCCTATTACAGAGGAGAAAAAAGCTCCATAAGAATTGCTGGTATACAAGGGACTATCAGAAAAGCACATTCCTCCACAGCAGCTGGAAACACCTTATCTTCTGCCACCATTAGGTCATTCAGAAGGGATGTTTTTCTTACTGATTGCCAAAAGTGTATTCTGTGTTTTCTTGTACGCCTGAAGCTCTGTCACACAATTGTTCCCTCTTCCAGAGTAACTTTTTCCTGTTGCAGACTCAGAAATAATGCAACAGGTGAAGAACTTTGGGATCAGTTTCATACTTAATAAGATCAGATTTTTGGAACTTTTTGAAATTCTGCTGCAAAACTCAGGACTTTATTGCTAATTCATTAAATATATATGTAGTCGTCACTCTGCTTTGTTTTGAATGGGAATTGATGAAAGGATTTATGCAAAAAACAGGATTCCAGTTACATTTAAACTGCCTTTATACCAGGCTCACCTGTGTACTCACCTGCCTTGGTCTTATTAGTCTGCACTTGCTGGTGAGTCAAGCTGTGTTTGAGTGATCTATTGGACAAAAAAGTAGGCAGTCATGTCAGCTTGAAAGCTCTATAATACTAGATTATTCATGTTGTATCATCTAAATGTATGTTTTTGTGCTTTAATGTGTAACTTCAGTAATGTAGTAAGCAGCCATATGCAGAAGAAGTTGGACAGAGAACTGCTTCTGGAAATGGCTCTCTAAATGCTTATTGAGGCCTTGTACTGTACAGGCAAATGGTGTCTGACTTCTACAATGATGCTGCTCTCGAAGTCCCAGTCTGTACCTCCTATCAGGTCATAGTCAGCCTAGTGAATCTGTGAAAAAACTGTCGAAAGAACAAACATTTCTTTTGGTCAGCTTCTTGTTGACAGCTTTCTTTCCTTTGTGAATAAAATGAATGACATTTAGAAGAATTATCTGCTTTCATGATGATAAAGCTGTGCTTGGAGGAAGAATAATAGCTTCTCTTGATAAATTTTAGGCATTCTTTTAAGGAACACTGAAAACAAAATCTTCCTGTATTCAGTGCTCTCAATTCTGGGAATACTTCAGTCTATTTAGAGAGGGATGGTCAAGAACTTGAATTTATAAATAATTAATATGACAAAAGCATTCTTGAAGCTTGCCTCTAACGAAGTGTCTCTCTTATATGGATAAAAATACATATGAAGTGTTCTTCAACTTTTATCTGGATCTCTGAGCTTTTCTTAAAAACATAATCAAGTAGATTGGAAGGGACCAATGGAGGTCATCTAGTCCAAGATCCTGCATCCAGCACAACCTTCTCTTCCTTCTTGAAATTTTTGTCTATGTAATCTGGATGCAGTGCCACAGTTATATTCATATCTTTGGTCAGGTTTTTTGGTGCAGTCAGAAATTTGTGTCCTTGCCAGTTTTTTTGTGTCTGCCATGATACTGTAATATCATGGAGTGACCTTATCACTCCAAATGTTACGGGTGGAGGCCTTAGTACTTAACCACCTCCTGGAAAGATAAAGCAGTTGCACATTTCATCTTTGTAGTGAGTGCTGTAAAAGACTTTTTTTAAGAAAAAATTATAACTTCCTTATCTATTGTGTATAAACAAGAGCTACTGATATGTCTGGGGAATTTGAAAACACCAAGCATGTGTCCAGATACTTACACTCATCATCATTAATTATCTGTGAACACCTAAAGATACCTACCTGTCTTAGTTAAGACATTGACTGACTTAGCTTTCTCTCCATCCCCAGTAGCTCTCCTTCCATTTTCCTGCAATTAGCATCTGGTTGTCAACAGTGTCTCACCTAAAGCAGATGTCAGTCATCTTTTGTATAAATCATAAAATTGGCTAGAGGTTAGGCAACAGATTTCTTGTCTTCTAGATGGAAAGAGATAAAGGCAAATCATGTTGAGATTATTCTTGGATGTTGTGCAGACTGCTGTATTGTTCTCAGACTGGAAGATTTCTTATTCATCTGCTGCTAATATCAGGGTATTTTCTAGTAAGATCAGCATACTATACAGCTGTTTAAGAGATAAGTTTCTCTGTGTGTGTTTGCTCATTCCAGTTGTGCTGCTTGTTTCTAACAATGGAGATCCCTGTCTGAGAACCAGACACAACGCTGCTTACTTGCGATTCTACTAAGTGTGCTTTTCAGCTTGCCTTTCTGTTATCACTGCTGCTTTCCTGGTAGTTCTGCATACCTGGAATGTGCTCTCTGTTCATTGTCTCCATTCTTTTGTTTTTCATATTTCAAGAAGTACCTTTCATATTCTCCGTCCTATGGCCCTGGACTTCTTACCAGTGATGTTCTGGAAATTCCCTTACACAGTGAAGAACCTGCAAAGACATAAGGCCTGTCTGTCTCTGCTGAATCACTTGGTTTTATTTCATTCTTTTCTTTCATATTTCCTCTTACTGTGTAAAATATAAGCATTTACAGTACTTACAGAGTAGTTTGAAATATTATTTTAACTTCCGATGATTCCTTTTTTAAAAAGTTAGTTGATATTTGACACTGTTCATAACCTTAACTGAGAAGATTTTCCAATGTTCCAGGAAGTATTAATTTCTTAGGACACTATTACTATTTTCAGTCACTTTGCACGTACACCAACACAAAGCTGTGATACTGTCAGATTTGTGACATTTCCTGGAAAGCAGGGCAGGTATCGTTAGAAACAAGTACATTCTTGAATTCTCTACCCTTGCACTTCCACAATGTTCCTGAAGCTGAAAGCTTTACTGAGGACTTAAGTTTTGGTTCGTGTGGATTTTTTGTTTGTTTTAGTTGTGTGTCATCCTGTTCCCCCCTAATGTGTCTTTCAATAACAAGATAAACTTGCATTCAAATCTTAATGGAAATGGTGGGCAATAGTTTCTTAGCAAATCCCAAACAGTATTGTCCCCTGAATGTATTGTTTCCTATCACCCTGTGTGTTATCTGAAGCTGACCTAGATTGACAAGGTCTTGTCTTGGTTTCCTGGAGGAAGTTTGTGTTGAGGGTGGGGGATGGTGTTGGGTTTCATTTGTTTATTTTGGTTTGTTTTTTTAACAGAAATAAGGTACAGAAGCTGGTCATTTGGTCTTTGAGCGTGTTTTTTTTTGACCAGTGAATATATGGAAATTAGTATAGGGAAATATTTTTGAAAATTATGTTTACAAGATGCAGGAAGGAAATAGCAGGATTCATAGCTATATTGTGTCCTTTGGTTTTAATTTGCTTTATTGCTTCATATTTGACAGAGAAAATGGTATTTGATATGTCTTATTCTGAAGAGATCCAGTATGTGAAGAGTTTTGAGGAGGGCTAGCTAAGACATGATGAAGAGTCTTTCCAACAGTGTTGTTGGGTTTTTTGCTGCTTAAAATTTTTTGCTTCTGACATATTTTTAATCCATAGTCATAAATAATACCTGAAATGTCTCATTTTAGTGGAAGTAAATATTGCATCACTCCTTTTTGTTGTGTTCTGCTCATTCAATAGCTCTTTTTACTAGTACTAAGTTTTGCTTTGTCCCTCATGGTTTAAGGTTTCTGTTAGATGTTTCTTTTGCACAATGAAGAGAAATTGTTACGGATTTCTTACTCTTCAAAATCAATAACAAAACATTACTGGAGAACTGTCATGCAGGTAAGGGAGCTGAGCAGCATGTGTGATATTGTAAGTAACTTGGAAGATTCCAAGTAGGCAATCAATCTTTAATTCGCTTACCTCACTTTTCATTAATTGTTGATACATTCTTGTTAGAGGGAATATTTTACTTCATTAGATACAAAACTGTTACTCACTGGACTGCCTTCCCAAAATCTTTGTAGTTAATGGACTTCTTTATTCTGTGGCAGTAAATTCAGCATGTAACAACAAATATTAAGCGTATTGCCTCTATTTATATAGCCACCTATTTCTAGGAAAACACGTGTAGTTTAGGTAGCTAAAGGTTAGTTCAGATGATTTGTCAAGTACTTGTCATTTACTCTGCATCAGGTGCACAGAGCTTTGTTATAGAGCATTGTGAGGCTGACAGGTAGGGCAGCACACCTATGCAGTGCCATGACTTGAGAAGTGAATTCTGAAGACTCAACCAGCTGTCTAGAGCCATCCTAAACTGGGGCTGAAGGCTGCAGCTGGCAAGTTGCATGGTATTTTTGAAGCCAAATATTTGCTTCTATTGAGAATGATTTCTGGCTGAGAGGTCTGGTAGACATGCTCTGGCAAACTGAACTGTAGCAGTTTAAGATGTTAACTCTGAGCTGTTCACCAGAGTTTGCTTAATAATAAGGCAGGAGAAGAGGATGTGTCTAACACTTGTTTTTTCATAATCTAGTAGCTGAAGTATTGGTGTGGCTATACTGCAGACACTATATCTACCAGAAAAAGTAGTTTTCAGCTAGATTTATTTTCTGACTTGTTTTAGTATACGACCATACAAGTGCTAGTTCTCACTGAAGGGAAGGCTAAGAATGTGCACTCAAAGGCCAACTGCAAGTATCAGTAGAGTCCCTTTGGAATTGCCCCTGGGTTGTCACCCACAGTGATTAAGAGATCAAGAGAAATATCTTCCTCTGCCCTGACTAACAAACTCTGCTTTTTCTAAACACTATTAAATAAACCATAAGGTTTTGTGAATGCATCAAGAATTTCAGCTTTGACTTGGATGTCCAGTAGAAATTATGAAGATCTTCCTTGACCCAATTATTATTTAAGTCTTTGGTATTTCTGCTAAGTAGTACACTAAGGTAATACTTCAAAGACTGCCTAGAAAAGGCAAGCCTGATCAGATATAAATAAGCAGGAGTCCTTGGAGAAGGAGTCCTGTGTGGCTAGATTTGGGAGAGAGTATGTTGAATGCCGTCAAATTGTACAAAACCTGGAATTCAGGCAGTTTTACTGCAAAAGCGACATTGCTGTTGTTCAGTCATCTAGGGCACTAAGTGCTTTAAGTGTTCTTCAGCTTCAGAAGTAGTATAGCTTCATTCCTTACTGAAAACCATAGATCTAAATGAAACTTTAGATCATTTAATCTATAGCAAGAGGTGTAGAATTTGAGTTTTGCATTCTTGGTTTAAATGGGAAATGCTGAGCATTGGTAGCTCTAAGTTACACAGTAAGAAACATGCTTGTATTACATGAGTAACTTGCAAGTTCAGAAGCTCTGATTCCACTTGCAGCACCTAAAGTTTACAGATTAACAAAATGTAATGCTTGTTTGTGAATGTAGATCTTTGTACATAAATGTCCTGTGTTTAACTTTACAGAGTAAGTCAGATCTGCATTTGTTGCCTTCGTTTTGGTTTGTTATTTTGTTGTGGGTTTTTTGTTTTTTTTTTTTATATGCCCCTAATTGCTTCAGGTATTTTGTCTCTATATAGAAGGTGTAGCTCATTGCAGTGGATTTCTTGGAGTCACTGGTGCTTCTTGCAGTTCCAGAAATTAATCACACAAGTACTGCTAAAGCAATTGGTCAGCAAAAGGTATGACTCATGTTGACCTGAGTATGAGATGGCCATGAGTAACAGCATTTACTAGAAGCTAAAAAAATTGCTAAAGCAAAACTACTCAGCTCTGCAGGGCCTTCATGATTGCTGACTCCTGCTGACACATACCTGCCTAGCTGGTGCTCTGAGACACCTCAGCTGGGCAGGTGAAGTACTGGAGCCCTGCACCATAGATAGCAAGAGGAGTATGGAGCAGTGGCGTAGCAAAGGGCAGTGGAACGGGACAAGAATAGCCAGACTGCGTATCCCATTCTACGCAGCCTTCTCTGCATAGCACTGAGTTCTTTGCCACTGTCAATATCACCTTACATTAATTTTGCTGGTTTTCATGGTTACAACAATGATTTCTGCTTCCTCCTTACTCTTCACTAATTGCGCAACTCATTGCTGAATTAATTTGTGATCTTCTCTCTGTTTCCTTACATCTTTTGTACATATGCTGTAACTTTGTGGCCCTCAAATATTTAGTCTGAAGAAACAGCTGGTGCTGTAAGTCATGGTCTTCTCTTTTTCCTAACACTTCTCTCCCATCTGAGTGAAGCCTCCTGATCATTTGATAGTTGAGCAGTCACTGAGGGTAGAATCACTACAATTAGTCCTTTAAAAAGTAATTTACTAAAAAAACACAGAGTCATAACAATATATCAATTCCAGTAGTGTAATAGATCATATGTTTAATACAGTAAGAACATGATACATGATTTATACAAGGGAGTCACCTTTCCTCAAAAGCACAATGAAAATAAAAATAAAAATGGTCTGAAAAGAGTAATTTTATAAAGTTAATTTGGACATAGTGTGAATGACCCAGAACATCATGTAAAATTTAATCTGTATGCAATTGTGGAGGGGAAAAAAAGAGATAAGGTCTGCCAGATAAATTACACAATGCTGACCTTATTTTTAAAATTCCTTTGCTCAAGGAGATGACAGATCATTTTTAGACTTTTTGTAATAACCAAAGTTCAGCTTTAACAATAGGAATGCTAAGCTTTTATTTTCCCAGAGGTACTTAAAAGAAGTTTGACATACTTACAAAAATAGGATGAGATCAAGTTATAGATATCTTAAGCCAGGATTTTGTCATAGTTTTATTTTTGCCTCCAGACTTTAAATACTTCTGCTAAAGGATATATTTTTAAGCATGAACTAAAAGCCTAGATAGAGTTCATATCACTCTGTTTGAAGTAGGGAGAGGCATGTACACTTCCACACATTTTTTTAAAGTACAAGAAACACGTAACTTTTAAAATTGAGATTCAAATCTATAAGGAAGAAGAAATGGAAAGACCATTCTTCAGGAAACCCAACTTAGCTTGCATTACATGCACCTTTTGGGGCAAAAGTCTTAAACTTTTTAGGGCTTGTAGAAAACTTTGCTAATCTCACACAATAATTAAAAACTGCTCTATATTTTGTTTCAAATAGTTTATCTTTTTTGGTAATTCCTTTCTCTTTCCAATTCCCAAATCGACATAAATCTATTACTTGAATGAGTAATGGAGAAACATTCTAGGGGGAAGTGCTGTAGTTCTGCCTCCTGAAGGAGCAATAATGCTACTTATAAATAGATAAAAGTAGTTGTAGTTATGCACTTTTAGCAGTGTTGTTGTTGAAACAAGGATAAAAGTAGTACTAATATTTGAAAGACTTATTTCACCATGTTGTACCTGCCAAAGAATAGGCAAAATACACGTCTCTCTCCTGGTTTAATACATCTCTTTTAGTGGGCCTTCAGTGAAATGTGTTTTTTCTATTTTTAGCTAGCTAATATCTGAACTACATTTATTTTTACCATACTATTTAAGTCCATATATTGATGAAAATGCCATCTTGCAATCTCTACTACCCTCTAAAAATACAAAGGTAACTTTCCTATTTCTTTTTTTCTTTTCTGAAGGTAGAGAAAAGAAACTTGTGGTTTGTTTTTCTTTCCTGGTGTCAGTAGCTCTTGAAAAAGGGACCTGTATGGATTTCTCTTCTCTGTATCTTTTTCTTTTTTGAAAAAAAAAAATCTGTCAGGAGGCAATGCTGATTGAAAGGAGCAGGCTTGCAGCACAATGAGATATAACATCACTTTAGTACTTTATATACAGAAATGACTCCTGTGTTGGTTTTGCTTTGTCATCAGTCTTTGAAACACTGGTGTGTGATTAAACTTCTTCTGCAGGCTACTTTTGGCCCCTCCTCTACATCCTAGTCAGGGATTGCAGCCCAAGGAAATAAAAATGCAAGGTACAGATCAAAGCAAGAGGGAAGGGGAAGAGGAATTATTGCCACAGCCAGGTGGTTGTAGCTGAGTAAGAGCAGAGCATTCACTGGTTGACAGCTCTGCTATCAGAGTGGAGAAGGAAGGTGTGCTGTGTTCCAGGTATGAACCCAAGGCTGTGAAAAGATTTTGGACCTAGTGGTGCAAAATCAAGTGATTGATTTATTTCTTTATTTTCTCTTCCTTCTTTTTCATTGGACAAATAGCAAGATAGATATAGTTAAAAGTATCTACATCACATGAAGGCAGTTTCTCAAGGAAGGGAAAGCTCAGGTGACATTTGGAAGAATTCTCCAGAGGAAGGCATAAAGACTGATGGGAGCGAACATTTCTTGAGGCATCTCTGTGGGATGGCTACTCTAAGACCTATCTTCCAAAGATCACTACTGGGAAGCACTCCAGGAAAGGAAATCTTTTTTATTATTATTTTTTTTTATGGGTTGAGTGCTCCTGTATGTCAGCCTTGCATGAAGGCTGATGTGACTGATAGAAGTTTGTAAACTTAGCTGTGAAGTAAGACCTTGTTATATAGTCTTTGCTCTTGGTTTTACTACATAAGCAAATTAAAATCATACAGCTAAGCTTATAGAAATGATTAAAAGGTGCCTACCATCCTGTGATCTGAAAATGAGGAGGAGTATTATTACTATTTATTAGAACAGTGATCAAGTAAGAGGTGGTAAGCAGAGGACTGGATTTACTTGGAGTAGGCAGTTGGGTGTGATGAACACAACCAATGGTATGTTTGTACACTTTCTGCAGAGGTCTGATTAACTGGCGTGAGAAAACCTTCCAGTACAAGACATGAAAGTTGGTCTTAAAGGAATACATGCAATTCTAATCCACAGGAGTGGGAGTGAAGCATATGCAGAGTAGAAAAGGAAAAAAAAAAAACAGGTGGTAGGGATGTATTCAGTGTTTTGTACAATCTGCTGGAAAATAACTGTAGACTTTTTTTTTTAAATAAATCATTTTGAAGAAGAATTGAAGATTATTTTTATGTATAAAAACTACAGTAGTCCTTAGGCTCATAACTAAGAAAAGATTAAGGTCTCTCAGTTTACAAGTGAGAAATATTGAGTATTGTCAAGACTGAGAAGATTGGTTTTCCTTGAGATTAGCATCCCAGGCACTGCCTGGAAATCACATACTACTAACAATGGTAACAAGATAGTCAATAGATTTCTTTACCAGTCTCTACATTAACAAAGCACAGACTCTGAGACATTGATGATGTTTTAGAAGAGCCAACTGAAGAAAATTACTGTATTTTTCAGATGTGTTACCTGTGGATTCCCTGTTTAAAAAGGGAAAGAGGAGGCACTAGAAATAGCATATAAAGCTGCTTATCTTCACCCATCTTTAATTTTGTGTATTATATATTAAGTTATTTTTCTTAAATAGTAATGACAAGCTTTATGGACGGATTAATTCAGGTTGGTGCACAGTCAAATTTGTAAAAATAGATATATAATCTGGGTTCCTAACTTCAGAAGTGCAGTGTCTTCCTTTTTATACCAATAAATTGCTAGGGATTTGAAGAACTTTAAGATTATATATAGGAAAAAAAGTGGCATGTTTAATTTTAAATGTTTTGTTATTTCAAAATGCATGCCTCAAACAGGAGGAGTGAATGGAAACTTGTAGGGACTTCAAACTACGGTGAATGAAGCAAGCAAGGTACAGAGGAAAACAGGAACTAAATCAGAACATCAAAGAAATGGGGGAAAAGTGCTAGTAAGCAGAGCTAGACAGAGATATCTTAGGGGTCAGATAGTGTTAACAATTCTTTGTTTTGATCTGAAGAACAGATTTGGCGAAAAAATATTGAAGTGAGCTAGAAAAATTTATGTATACATACAGGTATTTCTATCCATAAAGACATTTACAGTGAAGTCTCGGCTTGACTGGTGGAATTTTCATTGTTGTTGAAGCCAGTAAAAATTCTTGCTTGTCTTCAGAAAGTTATTTCATTTAAATCTTGTAACTGGAAACAGTAAAAGCATCTATTACCTATATACCTGTATGTGTTTATGTATCTGAAAAGTGCATTCAAACGTCTAACATGTTTTTTCTTTCTCCCCCTCCCCCTGTTCTAGGAATTGGCTCTTCGTAGCCAGCTTCCAACAATGGAACAAGATGGTGGATCTCAAAATCCCGTGTCATCTCCTGGAATGTCTCAGGAACTGAGAACAATGACTACAAATAGTTCTGATCCCTTTCTTAACAGGTTTGTAGGAGTAGCTACTAGAAGGAAAAAAATTATTTAAAATTCTGTTTGGTACATGTAATAGTTTATTTTGAACATCTGTCTGTGCCAAAAGCCACAGCTGTAAATGAATCTCTCCTTAAATGGCAAGTCTAGTAAAAGTTGAGGATTAAAAGCTGTCTCCTGTGGGAGGAAGTAGTCTGTTCAGACTTGTAGTAAGGTTTTTTTTATTAAAAGTCATAACATGTTTGCCTCTGCGTAATCTGTTGACTAACAGTCATTTCAAATTACTGACTCAGAAGAATTTGTGAATAGTTTGCTATGAGATCAGATGAACTGTGAGGCACATTTAGGACTACACCTTGAGGTTCATTTTAAGGTTTCTGCATTTACCCCTCCCCTCCACTTCAGGTATTTAATTTAGCAGTATTTTTACTCTGTAATGCTAGGTCTGCAAATAGTGGCATGTTTCATTTTAAATGCTCTGTTACTTCAAAGTGGGTCTTTTAATTCAAGATTTTGAACTTTACAGGGTAGGCTAACGTTTTTCACACAACTTTTTCCTAATACTTCTGAGTTGGAGTGTTCATTTAGTTGAAAACACTGTTCTAATTACTGCTTGCAGATGTTTCATACTAACCGTTAGAACTCTGGAGTAACTGCTGCAGCTGGAGATGAGTCCTATCTGCAATTTTTGCTTAGCATGCTGGAAAGAAAAATTGAAAATGGTAAAGCAATCAAATCTCCAAGCCACATAGGCTTTCAATTAATGGAGTAAAAATCTGCAAACATTTCACCAGTTTCAGGTAGCTGATCTTAAGTTGCAGTAGTCAATTCTGTAGTTCTTCATTGGGCTATGTTTTGTCAGCATTTTCAACTGATACCAACTCGGTATCCTGTACCATAAAAAAGAAAAACTATGTATTCTGTCAGAGTTCATCACTACTTTTCTGCATTACCTTGAAATGCTAACCTAACTTTAGGTTGCTTACTCTAAGTGCTCATGAAACATAACACATTTATCCTTTTCTTTAGTAGTACATTATTATATCATGGAAAACCTTATCAAATTCATCTTGGCTTTTTCAAGCTATGTAAGCCTTAGCTTCCATGGTGTTTGCCATCAATACAGTTTTAAACCTACTTGTAAGGTAAGAAGTCCACATCATGTTAGAACTGGCATGATTTTGGAGCAGGGCAAGCTTAAATAGATACTGAAAACTGATACTGAAAGGCTTTGCAAACTTTTGCTGCAATAATAAATCTCTTCCCATACATACTCTTTTAAGTAACGTCATGTTGCTGACATCTCAGCTTTAGGTTCTTTATCCTCAAAGATGTACTCTCACTGCATGTAACTTGTCCAGTTACTGACATTTTATCAGCTTAGCTTAAGTTTAATTTTCTGCCTTTTCCAGGAGACTTCTCTGTCATTTCACACACTCTGTTCTCATTCCAGTTCTCAAAATTAGTAATGCTCAGTGAAGACAGTGCAAGAACATACCCTCCATCTTGCCATTGCTGTAGTTTAGGTTATGTAAATAACATCTGTTGCTCTTAACTTTTCCTCCTACTGCATGAAATGTTAGTGTTGTCTGTGCTACTGTGAGAGTGGGAGAACAGTTTCTGTCTCAAGGTGCGCCATTTCGTATACATTGGAGGAGACCAAGTTAAAAAATAAAATAAGGCTTGCACGTGGAGAAGTAAGTAATGGTGTTTTGTTATTAAACTCCCTAAGGAAGGAAGTGGTATTTCCAGGTTTTGGGCGAGCCCTTCAGGAAGATTTACCTGTACACTGACAAATCTGATTAGAAAGCTTTCACCTTTTTGTTGGAAGGATTGTCCTCCACAGTATTCATCCTGGGATCTGATGTGAGCCTTAACTGTGCTGTCCCTGTCCAAAGGAATAAAAATTATGTGAAATCTAAAAACTGGCATACTCTTACTAGAAGCCTCTTTAGATAGATGATGGTCTTGATGTCTTATAGTAAGATACTAGCTTGAATTTCTGGAATGCTGTTGCTATAATGCATCAAGGCTGAGTATATTTTGAAACTTGTCCTTGAATGATGACATCTTGAAAGATGACATCTTCAACACCTGTTTTCTACCCAGAAACAAAGACACCTTCAGGTTTCAAAAGTCCATGGCAGTAGACTGAAGTAGTTTAACCATTGTGAATATACACATATAAAATACAAATGATGGTAAATGATCTTTACCACTAATTGGAAACAAAACAAACAAACAAAAAAAAGCTAGAAAGCAGAAATTCATGTGGTTTTAATTTTTGGTAAGTTGATAATTTACAAGGTATTTATTGTAAATTGGAAAAAGATACTACTTGCTCAGCTGCAAATATGTTTAACTGGTCTTTTTTTTTGTAGCCCTTATCCTGTGAAAACTCCTGAAAATCTGTACTTGACATGAGTTCAGAGTATCTGAATTTGCATCTTGGTCTGAGCATTGTCCTCTTCTGGGTACTTTTATGTACATCACCACACTTAATCCCAGTATAGGGATAAGGGAAAGGGTTTTAAAATACGGCTGGCTGTGGATACGTGTTACTATCTCTGAATTAAGTAGAACAGTCCAATAGTGTTGTCCTAAAGTTCTCCTTGTTATTCCTTATGCTAAAGTTTAGACTTGGATAAATGCTTCTTTCTGTCTTTAAAAGGTGTATATAAAGTTCCTGGTGAGACACTGATCTTTATGTACTAAGGTTGGATATCCGGAGTTTTAGTAGTTGAATACTTTGCACTGCCAGAACATCCAAAAAATCTCAGAAAATAATTGCTACGTGGAAGCAATTTGACAAAATGTACAGTAGTGTTTTCATTTACATAGTCAGCCTTCTGCCAGCTCTCTTCACTTACTGTCATTGTGGTATATTTTATTTTTAGATTGGGACATCCAGCTATGAAGAGTTCATTAGAATATTTCACCTTTTGGGTTGCCACCCTGTTTATAAGTTTTTTGTCTGTTGCAGTTGTATTGGTAGTGATGATAATTCTCTGTTTAACTCCTAAATTGGGATTTCTTCTTTTGCATGCATATATTTTAACAAGTATTAGATGAATTGCCTGCAGGAATTTTGGGCAGTGTGACTACTAAATGAAGAAATCCTTGTTGAAGAAAGAGGAAATGGGTATTAAGGAGTGATTTGAAGAGAAAGGCTGGACATTCCAAGTGTGAGAGCAGCAGCCAAACAGCCTTCTCAACTAGAGTGATTTATAAATGCTCAGCATAGTCTTAGTTCTTTTTTTAGTATTTTGTCCCACAAAATAAACCGGTATTTTTTTTTGCAGAAGTTTTAAATAGCTTAATTATTAGGATTGCTATCAGATGTGTGGTGAAACTACTTTAAAATCAATCTATAACAAAACAAAACAAAAGAATAGTTATGATTTCACTATATGTTAGGTTTCTTAGTAAGGATTCTCGGTGCATGCTACCACAACCTGAAGAAATACTGATTGTGAAAATATTTTTTGAAGCTTGGCTATTAGGATATGTGGGGGAGGGCAGGTATTGGTGTATTTCTACAGCTGCTTACACAGCCCATAGTTCCTGACAGAAAACCTGCTTCTGTTTGGGCTTCTCTCTGTGGCTCACAGCTCCTGACAGGAACCTGCTCCAGCATGGGCTCTGCCCGGACTGCAGCTTTCTTAGGGCATATTGACCTGCTTCAGTGTGGGGTCATCCACAGGTGGCAGGGTTCCATATGCACTTCATCATGGTCCTCTAGGGGCTGCAGGAAGACAACCTGTGTCACCATGGTCTTGTCCATGGGCTCCAGTGCCTGGAACACCATCTCTTCCTCCTCCTTCACTGACCTTGGTGTCTGCAGGGCTGTTTCTCTCACATTTTCTCACTCCTGTCTCCCAGCTCCTGCACAGTGGGTTTTTTTACCCTTTCTTAAATATGTTATCACAAAGGTACCACCACTGTCTCTCATGGGCTCAGCTTTGGGCAGCAGCAGGACCACTGTAGAGCCCTCTTGAACCAGCAGTGTCTAACATGGGGTCAGCTCCTGGTGTCTTCTCACAATGACCATCAATGCAGCCTCCCTGCTACAAAACCCATGCTCTGTAAACTCAGTACACTGGCCTACTTCACACACATTTCCCACTGTGGATTTCTTGGTCTTTCTGGCTCCACTGGCAGTAAGCTGATGAGTGCATGGAAGGCCCCATGCCATCGCTGTTTTGTCAACTGTTCTGTCAACAAGATTGTTCTGAACTGGGTCTGTTTACAGGATGGCTTCTGTACCAGTATTTGATTTATATTAGGGCGCTCTCTTGCCACGGCATGTATGACTGAACTAGTAGTAATGCAGCAGTGGGAAGCAATTGAAGAATTGCTAAAGGAGTTCCAACTATAGCTCCTATTTATAACAGCAGACACCTAAAAATACACTTCAGTGGTTGATTATACATGGGCGTGTTAGTAGTTAGGATTTATTTTTTTTTCTGTATAGAAGTGTGAAAGGGTACA
>VWZY01012278.1:1381-15876 GCA_013399075.1 Chloroceryle aenea | reverse complement strand
TTTTTTTTTTTTTTTATGTAATCATTGGGGAGTCTCTGTGGTATGCTGCCAAAGGTTTTTGGCTGTGGGTGGGCGTGAAAAGTTTAAAACTATGCAGAACACAGGTAGGCAGTTTTTTAAAGCTGCTTAAGTATGTTCTCATAAAGTTAAATTGAATCTAAATAACACGGTTTTAATTGGAAAAGGTCTGCATAAAATAAAACCCAGGTGTCTCTCAGAGACAAAGGCTTCAGGTTTTGATTAGAATAGAGCATTAGTTCTGGCAGCAGTGTTCTCAAAGCCCTTGAACTGGTTCAAAAGTAAGCATTTCTTTTACCTACCCTCATTATTTTTTTCTCCCTTTCTTCTGTTACAGTGGAACATATCACTCCAGGGACGAAAGCACAGATAGTGGACTTAGCATGAGCAGTTACAGTGTACCCAGAACCCCCGATGACTTCCTGAACAGTGTTGATGAGATGGATACAGGTCTGTTGTTTGGTTGGTTGCTGTTTTTTGTTTGGTTGTTTTGTTTTTATGCATTTTTTTGAAATCTACTTGTGTCCATTTGTAATGAAAACAAGCAACTTTGAGAACCTGTGATGCTTTTTGCATTGTTTTTTTTACTTCTATTTCTGTAGTGGAAATATTACAGTTAGATTTGTGAAAACCATACCTGTAATAAACTGTATTGAGAAGATGGAGGATTGCTCAAAAGTAGCTTCCCTTCTGTTGTTATGCGGAACTTGAGTGACAATTTTTAAAGTAATATTGTTTGTTCAGAGCTAAGAGTAGTACCTCATACAGTGCTGCTAATACTGCTCCAAAACAGTATTTGACTCAATATTGTCTTTTTTCTTGAAGCATAAAAATTAAAATACACTAAATCACATGAGGGGTGTGTAGAGATTTGGGTCAGCAGGTGAAAAGGTTGAAAGGCAGGCATCTTCTTTTGTACATCTGTATGCAGTCAATCTTTGGTTTTTTTGTGATGGATTTTTATGACCCACATTGCTTGTATGATGCAAGAGATACATGCTTAACTTATAATCAGTTGTCCTGATAAATTGTGGGTTTCATACTTCCACTATATTTAATATCCATCTTGCTTTGTGTTACAACCAGGTGACAGTATCAGCCAAAGTAACATACCGTCCCATCAGAACCGTTTCCCAGACTACCTTGAAGCCATTCCAGGGACAAATGTGGACCTTGGGACACTGGAAGGAGATGGGATGAATATAGAAGGAGAAGAACTGATGCCAAGTCTGCAAGAGGCTTTGAGCTCTGACATCCTTAATGACATGGAATCTGTCTTGGCAGCCACCAAGCTAGATAAAGAGAGTTTTCTTACTTGGTTATAGGGGCCTCAGGGAGACTGAATTCTAAATCTGTGAAGGATCTAAGGAGATTAGGACATTTGTATCTGAAGTTCAGAACAAGCCGGTGTGGCACATTTTGGCTTGTGGTCACAAAAAGTAAATGAACAAATATTCAACAAGATTCTTTCGTTTTGCTCTTCCTTGTCCATCGCTGCTGTTATATATTGCTGACTTTTTTCCACAGTTGACTCTGAAGAACAGACATCTTCTTGATCTTTTTCTATTGCAACTACTGTTCGAGGGAGGTGGGGCGGGATGATGAGCCTATTTGGATGACGAATGCCATTCCTTTTGTCCTAGTGTGCGCTTGCATATCATTTTATCTAAGTACTGAGATTTGAGAATTACTTTCTGCATGTCACTGCTTGTAGTTTGCTCAGCTAGTTGTCTCCTGCTGTCTGTGGCAAGTGGTAAAACATGACATACTGGGGTGACAAGCCAAAAATGATGTATCTGGTCAAACAAAGTCAATACTGATTTGGAGATATGACTTAAAGGAGGGCTGAAGACTGTTTGGCATTAAGTGTTTCTACTAGTAGCTCTTTCATTAGTCACAAAGTGCTCTTGTTTATATTTTATGTTATAGTAAATCATGAGTCATTTTACATAGAAACATATATATGAACTTTGATTGTTGCCACATATTCTAGCCTAACTTTTGTTCGTCAAAAATAGTTTGATTATTTTTGTTAGTTGGTTTAACTGTAGCAGTAGGATGGGAAGTAATTATAGGTGTTCTTTTTTTTTTAATAGTGAAATCAAAGGGGTGTTTTTCTGTTTTCACATAGACTTATTTAAATCTGAATTGTCTGCTTTTTTTTATACTTAAAACATGCCTATTGTATCCTGATAAGCTAGTGAGCGCATAAACCAGTATGTTTTCCTGTAACTTTTTTATTTTTTTTTAAGACTAGCTTTGAATGTAATCATTAGAATTCATGACCAGTGGCTTATTTTTCTTGTTAAACTACAAGATTTTGAATTAGAATCTGATTGCAGTAATATAAAATTTAGAATCCTAAGCGTTGTATGTACAATTTGAAAATGCATTTAAAAGTAGCAGAAACCATTTTAAAATGACAGGTATAACTAATCTCTCTTCTGGTTTTCAGTTTTGATATCTTAAGTGAGTTTAGATTTTAAAATCTTTAACGGGGAAAAAAAATTCATGAAAATTTTCTCTTCAGTTAGCATGGAAAAGATCTGAACTATTAATATCACTCTTAAGTTGCAATGAAAAGGCTAACACCCCACCCCCCCCGCCAAAAAAAAACCAAACAACTAAAATTAAAAAAAAAAAAAAAATCAGAAAAATCCTCAAGACAAACTCCCAAGTGTAATAGTTATAAAATTCTGTTTGGTGAAAAATAAGCCCTGGACACTATATGTAGAAGAATGTAAAGATATGTGTTAGATGGTGACATGAGCAGGTAATGAAGTGTATATTAGTAGTAGAGCTTAGCATGGGGTAAAGGTGAATATGAATTATCTTTATTTTAACAGGAAAAGATGTATCACAAAGTTGTCTGCAGGAGTTGACACAGATTCCAAAGAATATTTTTAAATGAACAAAATGAGCATGAATCAAACTTTCAGTATAAGCTATGAAGTTCTGTGGGGCTTTTGTGTTGTTTGTTTGGGTTTTTTTGATTTCTGGTTTGTTTTTGTTTTTGTTTTTTTTTTTTTGATTAAAAATAGTGTCACCAGTTAACACCTCTATAATTAAGGGCCTGTCACTATTCTCAACATGAGCCTTTATTTTCAAGAGTGTGTAACATAACTATAGAGATACTGTAAGTGTGAAACTTGGTTGTGGAAAAAAAATCTCAGCTAGCAGGGAATTATCCTGGGGAGATATTTTTTTTGGGTTTTGTTTGGTTTGGGTTTTTTGTTTTTGTTTTCTGGGGGTGGGGATGGGTTTTTTTTGTGGGTTTTTTTGTTTGTTTTGTGTTTTTCTAAAGACATTGATTGTTTTTCAAGTTAGGAATTAATCAGCAAAACAAAGCAAAAGAAAAAACCCAAACATTATTGTCTTTTGGATTTTTTATGCTTCAGAAATATTTCTGTTTTATGATAATGTAAAGAATGAAAACTCTGAACCCAGTCTCATTTTAAAAACTGAAGCAGCAGAGGCAGAGATTTTAAATTTGCCACTATAAATGTACATTTACTACTTTAGGTAAGGATATTAGTGTTCAAAATACACTAAATTGTTTCTGGCCTGTTACCGTATACAGGCAGGTTTTAAAGTAGCGATTTTTAAAACACCTCCACAATGACAAATATATTCTGCTACACCAGTAATTCAGCGATGAATAGGCCACTTAAGTTGTGCAATGACACAGTAGCTCCTAAAGTAGTATATTGTGTCCAAGATAGGGATTTTAGTAGCATTTTTACAATTTCATTATGAATTCTTCTTCTCTCTTCTTCCCTTCAGGAAGAGAAAACACTAAGTTTTTATAACTTGAATGATCTGACATAAAACCACAACAGCAAGGAAATGCAGAGTTGATTCCATTTCAGTCGTCTTCCACAGTTGTATCCAGGTATAATAGCACACACGATGCACTGAGTGCAACCTCCTGACATGCCATACCTTTCTATAACAGAGATGAGTACAGAACAAAATTTTCTTTCCTTGCTTTTGTGTGTTTGTCACAGCTTTAATATTTGAATGTTTTCTTCTCATTGTAGAAACACTAAACAGCTTTTACTGTATTTGGGTAGCACTGCTTAGGGTAGATACTGACAAACTGGGAATCCTTGAACTGCTCTAACATTAATGATGTTTTGAGATACTTATTTTAATCGATTTTAATACATTTCCGTTCTCTCATTTATTAGGAAACATACCATAGAAATGCTGTATTGTTGGCAATCAACATTAATTTGGATTTTTTTTTAATTCTGCAAATGCATTGTTTGATGAAGTGGTTAAAATTGTTTGAAATGCGAAATTGTTTTGGGTAGTATTTTATACTGATGTATATATTGAAACAGAAATCATTGTAATAATTGTAATAGCTTTTAGTTATAAATACACTACATGCAGACAGATGGGGCTGTACAGTACTGTGCTGTTCAACACCTGGGCAGGGCTACTGCTTGGAAGCGGGTTGCAGTGTCAGTAAACCCTATGGATCAAATATTGTACCATTCAGTGTTGGCGCTCACCAATGCAAAAGGAGAAGAGATAATTTCAGCACAATTAACACTACATTGCTTTCACACATCCAGTAAATTAGTACTAAAGTGACCTTTTCACTTACAAGCATGTTTTTTATACAAATTAACAGGTGTGCCTGTGTAAAATAATTTCTTTTTTGTATCTTGGAAAAAAAAAAGTACTCTCCACATTTAGAATGTTGTACGTTAGAGAACTCTTGAATGCACCCTTGTCAAAAATTATATATATTAGTTACCAATGTTACTTTTAGCTATGAGCATGACTGTAAGTTAGGTACTTAAGTACGTTCTGTTACATTATTTTTCTTTATGTAATACTTTTTCAGTTGTTTTATTTGGTATAAATATATACTTTGTGCTTAAACATCTTTGTTTGTTTTTAACATTCAATAGTATGTGAAGATACCCATTTCCTTCAGTGAGATGGGTGCATTGAATTGTTGGAATTCCTATTGCAGTATGTCTGTTCTCATCCCCTTTGTCACTGCTTTCGTAGTCATAAACTCCAGTCCTGCAAACATCCTGTACCAGCTCTCGCTTAAGACACAGGGGACTCCCACCAAAGACAGTGAAGGTTTAACACTAGCGTATGATGCATCTCTTGTGTTTGCAATAATCACGAGACAGCGATGCCACTGAGCCTTGTACCGTTTGTGTAAAACAGTGCTTCATTGCCTGTGGCACTACAGGGAGGGCTGGTAACAGAACATCTGTTATCTACTGTAAGAAGGCAGCCACTTTTTGCAGATACACTTGAAATGTTCGGAAGCTTCCCACCTAGCAGATACATTTTTGGCCAACTCTTAAGTTTATACAACTATTTGTGGCAGACTATCAATAAAGACACACTATTTTAATTTCCAAGTTTTGACTTAGGACTGATAAAATATAAAAAACCATAATGACACACCTTGAAAGTGTCTGAAGATTTCTCTTTAACAAACCCCAACTTGACAGCATTCATTAACTTTGACCTTCTGTAAAACAGACACTCTTTAAAGTGTGGGTTTTTTTTTTTTCATGTAATGCAGTTTGTGATGGCTCAAGTCACACACTGTTTGCATTTTAGCAGTTCCAGAGTTGTTACAATTGAGTACTGAAATGCCTCAATGTGTCCTTTCTTAGTTAAAGGCCAGGGTTGATGTTTCTATCAATTTTTCTTTTACTCCTGAGTTCATAGCTAGCTTTAGTCAGATCCGTTAAGGCACCAATTTTATTTGCTGATTTATTTGCTGATTTTTTATCTGCCATTTATAAGGTGGTGACATATTGCAGTAGTTGAAGTATGAGTGACCTTCTGAGGCAGCCCTAAATAGACTGTATTACAGCAAGGCAGGATATCTGGTCCAGGTGTTCCAGGCTCACGTGGCAATTCTTTCTGAAATATTTTCAACACTTAGTTACAAATAAAAAGTACTGGTTTCATTAAGGCAGAAACAGTATGCTTCCAAGGAAGCTTTGGGTCTTATCTATGCTTATGATTCTACGTTGTATTATTATTTTGTATTCTAATACTAGTGTTTGTTTAATACTAGAGAGAGTCCAGCGGAGAGCTGTGAAGATAATGAAGGGACTGAAACATCTCTCTAATGAGGAAAGGCTGAGAGCCCTGGGGCTGTTTAGCCTGGAAAAGAGAAGGCAGAGAGGATCTTAGCAATGCTTATAAATACCAGAAGGGTGGGTGTCAAGGAGAAGGGGCCAGTGTCTTTTTAGTGGTGCTCTGTGATAGGACAATAGCTAATGGAGTCTCCTTCCTGAGAGACTTTCAAGACCTGCCTGGACATGTCCCAGTGTTGCCTGCCCTGGGTATCCTGCGTTGGCAGGGTGGTTGGACTTGATCTTCGGAGGTGCCTTCCAACCCTACCATTCTATGATTCTAATGTTCAAGTTATCAGAAAAAGCATTTTTTGCTTAAGATCATTAACAAAACAATTATTTGAGATTGGGCTCTGCTGTGTTAGCACCTCCTGTTCTGGATGTTCATTCAGAGATAAAGTGGGGCCATTGATTCTATTTACAGCATCAGCATCTATAGTTTCTGTGCTCCAGTTGGAGAGTAAAGGTGTGCTTCTTGCCCCTTGTCCTCACCACTTACTATTGCTAACAATAGTTATCTGCACCCTATAAATTTAGGAAGACACATCTGTACAGCATGAGAAATCTTGTTTGACATGAAGTGGTAAAACCAACTCTAACTGAAAAACAAACTGTCTTCAGCATATAGGGTAGAGCTTTGTGCCAACTACCCTATCCAGTACTTAATGTCTCTTAAACAAAAAATCCAGCATGTTCTTCTCTAAATCAAAGAGATTGAGGAAGTCTGTTGAAGAACACACATATAAATAGCAATATATCTGACAAAGCTGACTAATGGGTTTTGTTGAAACCCCATTATTTTTACTTTTTCTGACATACTCTACTCTCTTTAATGCAGAGGTTGTAACAGTAAATGCCACGTACGTAGGCTGCTGCTGACTGGCTGCTATTATTTTCTCAATATGGGAACGAAGTTGGTCACTAATAGCATTTTCTATATTAAGCTGACTTGTATTAAAACATGAGAGGCAAAGTAATTTTATTGGATTTTCTTGTCTTTCTATTAGCAAGTGATTTAAAAAAAAAAAAAAACAAAAAAAAAAAAAAAAAAAAAAAAAAAAAAAAAAANTAAAAAAAAAAAAAAAAAAAAAAAAAAAAAAAAAAAAAAAAAAAAAAAAAAAAAAAAAAAAAAAAAAAAAACAAAAAAAAAGGTGGGGGAGAGGGGGAGTCAGGAGCAGCCCGTGAAGCTTTTTCTTCAGTGTTACACAACAACAGAATAGAGCTCCATAAAAAATGGTATGCTAGATCTCACCTGAAATGCTCTTTCTCCTTCTCTGAGCTACTCTAAAATGTTTAAACTATTTCTTTTATTATCTGTGAGCTTTGCTTGCCTAGCTCCTCTAAAGACTGGGACTGGAGTGCTAGGTGCTGTTTGTCCCCCAAGGAGAGCAGAGATCCTCCTCTCCAGCATTTCTGTTTAAAATCTGGAATATAATGCAGGAATTACAGTTAGGCTCCAAACCTGCTTCCCAGCTACTAGTACAGGATGATTATTGGCAAGCATGATTTTTATGAATGATGTTTCTTTCATGTTCTACTTTGACTTTTCAGAGACAGGAAGTGTTTGGCTTTTTATTTCGTTCCTTTGATTTCTGCAGCCAGCTGTGGTAGCAGGGACAGGCATCCTCCCCACGCCAGTGCCACCATGCCTGCTGGAGGACTCCTAACCAGTGCTTCAACCTGATATTAACAGTGATTTTATTATTTTATTTTTTTTTAAAGCTGACAGTTTTATTCAGTTTTTACTCATAATTTCCTTGTTGGGTATGCAAATATAATTGTCTCAACTCTCCTGACAAGTGACCCTTTCCGGATTTCACCGAGGTGTATAATCCTTTCATACCCATCATCTGCTGTTGAAGTGTATGACCCGGAGGCCTCTCAGAGGGGTTCAGCTCTAATTCTGGACTTTCAAAGTCTACAGTTGAAATACTGGCTGTATGTGTGCGTGACAAAATCCCAGATCCACACTTAGAAGAAAATGCGATTTAGGTGATGATATCTCACAGCAAATGGCAGTAACAGTGAGAAGCTGTGAGTAACTGTGTGGCTTTCAGCCCATAGTCTCCAGGCTGCAAGAGGGGCTATGGACGTCATCTTAGCCCAAGAGGTTGCTAGCAAAATCAAAGCCTGTGTTGCAGCCTTGCGCTTTATGTACAGGAATGATGCAGACTGCTGCTGAGAAAAGCTTCACTGCCTGCAAAAGGTGACAACTGCTGGACTTGCTAAAGCTCCCCTACTGCTGCCATCTGTACCTGACACTTCCTTCATCCCTGCCCATGGGTCATTCCAACAACCATTTTAAAAGCCTGGGGTTTAGATTTATATTCACCTGTATCCAAAACTGTCTGGCTTCCTTTTTTTCTTAATTTTGCTTTCCACTTAAGACATGACATGACTCTCCTTTTAAAGGCCTTCACTCCTGTAAACAGCCTTTCAGGATACAGCTATATATAGCTATAGATTCCTCCAAGAATTAATCTGAATGGGATAAGCAGCAATACATCACTGAGAACTAGAAATGTCTCTTTGCAGCTCAGTAACAAGCGCACTAGAAAACCTGTCACCCTAACAGCAATATCAGCATCCCAGTTCCTCGCATCTGTATACTAGCCAGGGCTCAGCCAACAAGCTGGTTTTAAATTAAAATCTGTAACTGCAGTAAGGCAGTGATTTCTGCAAGTGAAGCTTACTGTTGCAATACATAGATTTTGCTTTATTGTCACCTTGAAAATAAAAGAATGAAGTCTGCTGAGATCCGTGCAAATAAGAAGGGAGCATACCTGTACTGCTGTATGAGGCCAGATTTTCTTAGCTGCTTTTAGAAATGTCTCACTTCTAAGTGACGATAACTGGTGGACTCGTCTCTCTCTGGCAACTGGCTTCATCTTTGCTTGAATTTTATTATTAACATTGCTAACACCTAACAGGTGACTCTGTTATTGAAGTGAGTGCATTGGTGACAACAGAAACAAAGGATAAAGGGGGTTTTTAAAATGCAGTCAGTACACTCTAGCTGGTTACTCATCACTCTGGATAAAGAGGATTCCCATCCTGTAGTGGCACATCTGACTTTCTGCTTAGCCTCTAAGCGAGGCATTTTACCATTTCCCAGGAAAGCTTTGTGGTGTGGTTGTACTTGTGTCCTGGGAGCACTGAGATGTTAATGTTTGCAAAATGTTTTGAGGGTAAAACATTATTTAAGTTCTTCCTGTTAATTTGTTCACAGACTGTGCTATTTTGGAAGTCTTTTACTGAGCAGCATCACCATATAGGAATATAATTTTTGCAGTGTAGTATACAACATGCATCTGATTCTACTGGCTTAAACCCACCAACATGTTGCAGAGTGGTAATATGTTAATATCAATAAGTGCATATCAGATAACACTTTTCACTGGCATATGGACACTTAGTAGGAAGGGTGTGCTGATCCAAGTTACCCCTTCTCTGCTGCTGACCAGTGAACTTGAATTACGTTGTATTTGGTAGAAGACAAGAGTGCACAGTTACCACTGCTCAAGTTGCTCCTCCTCTGAAAGCTTTTCTGTCTAAATCCTTAAGTTTTTAGCTATTTTTTTGATTTTGCTCTCCTGTCCAGCTTTATCTGGTCTTTTTCTGGGAAGTCAAAGTAATCTTTTAGGTGTAAAAGTACAGTTATGAGTTATGGGGGGAGGAACTCTTGCGTCATTATACATAGATACTCAGAGTAATGCTGCATGCGTTTGTGTGTGTACCTGTATATAGGTACACTATATAAAAACAGTCATTTCCTGCCTGAAGACAACTCAGATTCTCATGAGCATTATATTTGTTCTAGGCTAATAAGGAAAAAAAAAACAAACACAAAACAAAAAACAACACAACAATACAAATACCTTCCCAGCTATAAAGTCTGCATGGTTGTTGCTTATTTTTAAATCTTCAGGCTTTTAGTTGTGATGCAGGAACATTTCAATCAGAAATCTAAAATGAATAATGAGAGAGAATGTGGATGTTACTTAGCTGTGCTGCACCTCAAGAAACCACTCTTTGATAATCATAGCAAGCCATATGTAAATTAGTTTAATTTTTGGGGAATTAGAGGCACCTCGGACACACACGCAAAAAAAAGACACACCAAAACCAACCAACCAACAAAAAAAAAACCCAAAGCAAAGGAGCAGGGTAAGAGAAGATGGATTGCCCGTCATTCCCCTCCTGTCAAAGTGCATCTGGTGCTTTTAAGGTGGTACAGAAGGGAAGTTGGCTTTAGATGGGATTTGTCTACACTAAAGTTTAGCTTCAAGTTTAATGCATAATCCATGCTGCCCATCTCAGTATATGTGCATTTTGTGACTGCATAGTCATACATGTGCATGCACAAAGAGATGTGTATGCGTGGCTAAGGAGATAGAGAACTGGTACATAATGGAACAAAATGTTTACTCAGGGCAGGGATTAAATCCTTAATGGGTGCCTAATCCAACTGAGTGCCATGTTCTACTGATACATAACACATAACTGTGCTACTTGCTTGAGTTATTCTTTTTAAATAGAGATTAAGATGGTTTTGGATTACTTCCCCATCCCCAAGATCCCATGACAGTTGCTGGGGTTTCTTTTGTTTTTGAAGATTTAATCTGCCTCCATGGGTGGGCCTAGACTGTTTTAAAATGTATTAACATGATTAATATGTGGATTTACTCCACACTTGTGTATAACTATTTCTGTGCTATGACTTTTGTTGCTAGGTATTTCTTTGGTAGAACAGTAGTACTGGAATATATGATGACAAGCTGACGTCCAGGCATTTGAAGCCTGGGTGCTTTTGAAGTCAGAAGTCTTTGACTGTAGGTTTTGAATCAGCCCTTTGGACTGCATGCTGTGCTTGCATAGGACCTAGTCTGCTACTGGAACAAAGAGATTTTTATATCCCATAATAGGCAAACTGAGATCTCTGTTTCTAGCACTGGCTCCAGTGGCCACTCTGTTAGGCTTTTCTTCATTTTTTTTTCCATTGTGTCATCTGTAGAAATGCATGATACACTTTCCATGTTATTCAAATACTCAGATCTCTGCAAGGCTGTTTCTGTGTTATGTATTTATATGTGTTAATACATTTGCATATATTTGTGAATTGTGTTTAGAAAGAAGCGCACAACATTTGGAGGGGCTCCAAGTGTGCTATAAGACAAGATCAGACAGTAAAGTGGTTGGAGAAAAATTGGAGGCAAACCCATAAAGATATATACGCAAGTATGTGCACAGAAATAGTCAGCTATAGGAACTGAAGATTAGGACTGGATTGCTCAGCAGATAAAAATTGCTTTTGTGACTTATGAGAACATCACAAAAGTGATATATCTGTCAGAATTTTTCTGTTATAAAAATGCACACTCTCTCATGAAATGCAGAAATACAAATACAACAGACACAAAGCAGTTCTAGGCTGGGTCATATCAGGGAGCAGCTGGAGTGTTGGTCAGCCTTTTCGGTGCAGCATTTGATGAAAGATATGGACTGAAGGTGCTCCAGAGAAGAGTAGTGATGCTGAGAGAAATGTAGGAGAGGAAGATTACAGTAGTTGGGCCATTTATCTAGAGAAAAGATGATTAAATGGTTAAAGCAACTGCTACTGACAGTCTATTATCCATGGAGCACAGAACAAGAAGTTCTTCCGTTTACACTGCAATAAGTTAAATTTCACGTTAGAAAAACCTTATTTTGCTCTTCTGGGTGCTTTGCTAGGGTGCCTGAAGAGGCTGTAGTAGCTTCATCATTGGAGAATTCAAGGAACAATTAAGATCTCTCACAAATCGGATAGAGCTGAGCCAGCCTCAGGGTGGCTGGGCAGTCTGGCTGACCTCTGAGGTGCACACCCAGGCACAATCTTAAAGGGTTGGGACCACTTTTAGAGCTCAAGCACAAGGTTAGAAAAAGAAGTTCTTAGAGTTTCAGAGCAGCAGACCCCTTCCATCTTTAGTTCAGGTAGTAACCCCTGTTGCTCCTGTAATTTGTTGTTAGCTAAAGTAAACACCTCAGAAAAGGTGCAGTTTTGACCTAACCACTTTGGTAATTCCTTACAATGGACTGACAGTGTAAAAATGGAAAAAAATGTACTTGCTATTTACATTTGTCTAGTTTCAGTTTCCAAATGCTGGTTCTCTGCTTAAAAAGTCCTTTAGCACCTGCTCTTTTCTTATATTTAAAATTTTTACATGCTTTAATTAATCTCAACTGCTTTAATAAACTGGACAAAATGTTTCCATTGGGGTAAAGGGCGCTTTAGCGCCGTCTTCTAACTAAATGTACTGCATGTGTTCAATTTGTCTGTGAATTAATCCAGCTAGTCAAGTTTGAGTGTGGCCAAGATACAATAGATTGAGCACAGCTCCCACTTAGTAGGATAAAAACCTCCTGCAGAGAAGCAAAATCATCCTGAAAATCATCCAGCCTTTGTGGAAAAGATGTATTTTTGGCTGAAACTCTAAGGGAACTACTGATGAGCTTGAAGCTAAGCCCAGATACCAGTCTTGGCAAAAACAAAAGCATCAAACTGGGTAAGAGGGAAAAAAAAATCCTAGCAGAAGTAGTGTGTGGTCTTTTTTAATGGAACAGTCTTTTGCACATTCTCCAATATAGAGCAGCATGGTAAAAATGATGGCCTGCAGACTTATACATCATTTGTTTACTGGTATATATTTCCCTTAAGGGAGTGGCATATTTCCTACCCCTTTCACCTCAAAACTTTTCTTTATGATATCTTCTATTTTTATTTTTTTCCTACCAAGGAAGGTCTTCCTTGTAGTTGACTTCCTGCTGTTTGCAATTCTGCCCTTGAATATATTAGCTTGATGAGACTTAAAGGAGAATTTCTTGGGATATAAACCTCTTTGGGACTCTGGAGTGATTTCAGTAAGTTAAGATGAAATGCTCTGTGATTGGCTTAGGGTCATTAAATAATTAACTGTACTTACGGCTAAGCAAGGACTATTTCATGTGCTGTTTTCATGGCTAAATTCCAACCTGGCTAATTCGTGTGCCCACCTAAATTCTTCCTGTGACTTTGACTAGAGGAGATGATATTCTTCACTTGCCTCTTTTAAGACGCTTGTGTCCCATGTGGCTCACATAGCCTGCCTACTGCAGGTGCCTGTTTCATGGGTGGGTGGGCGATAACTCCTATTATGTAAAATACTCCAGGCTCTCTCTGCATGAAAGGTGCTAAATGCATGCAAGTCATTTATTATTTTGTTCAGAGCCTGCCAGTTGTGCCTGAGCTGGAGACGTGTACGACCTGTTCTGATTTTTCCAAAACAGGTTTTAATGTGCACTAAACCCATTTGCCAGTACTGCTGTGCTGCCTTTTGTTTCTAAATTTACCCTGTTGCACAGCTGATTAGGGAGACAGGAAGCAATGTAGCTTGAAGTTTTCAGGAGACAGCCTCTCCTTGAATATGTACTTTAGTGAACTAAATGTCCAGAGAACAACATCCAAGAGGTGGAGTTTCAAGCCTGAGCATGCCAATTTAGGTGATGCCATCAAAGAGTTTGTCACTTCCTTCAGAAGTCCACTAGCTTTTTTTTATTTATTTTTCCCCTCAAATGATTTTATTTTAAAATGCGGACAAGATAGTACTGCTGCTTCTCTCTTCTCTGTGTTGAAGGGATGGGACTTTTGGGATCAGCAACGTCAGCACTGGGGTATATGAAGTGGCATTTTGGTAAGCTTAAAACAGAGTTTTGGAGCTGGGAGTCGGTTTTGTTCATTTCCCTCATCATTTTGGTAAATGAAGAAGTATTGTCTCTCCCTCTTCTATTTTTGGATAGAAGGATGGGAACACTCTGCCCTTCAAGCAGTATTTGAGTCCAGTTAGTAGAGAACTCCTTAACCTGCTTGTGCTTCCACCTTGCACGAAAGACAACCCGTCACCTGTCTGAGGTTATTAACTGTATAATACCCAGCCTGCATCCGATGACAGCAATCAAGATGCCTGATGTACAAAACACACCAATTCTCTTGATTCCTTTACATGGAAAATAAGAGTAAAAATATAGTCATTTTATACACGCAAACCTTTCTGGTTAGCTTTGTGTGGAAAGGCAAACAACACAACCTGCCCTTCAGTGCTTTTGGCTAGAGAAGCTGTCACTTATGAGTGGATGGGTAGGGGTATCACACAAGATCACAAAACAAACCCTGAACTGTAATAGAGCACAAACTTCTGGCAAGCCTTCTCCCTTCACATGCCTCACCTGTGAAATGCATGTACTTAATTTGCCACTATGACTATAACTTGCTTTATCAAGTAATCCTAAGGTTTCTTTCTGTTTGCAAGCTAACAAGCTGTTCTTGAATGGAAGCCA
>VWZY01012272.1:146277-170211 GCA_013399075.1 Chloroceryle aenea | reverse complement strand
GAAAAAAGAGGAGAGTTTACTATCTCTGGAAGAAGGGGCAGGCTACTCGAGAAGAGTACAGGGATCTAGTTAGGTTGTACAGAAAGATTATTAGGAAGCCAAAAGCACAACTAGAATTCAGTCTGGCCACTGCTGTTAATAAGAAATGTTTTTTATAAATACATTAACAACAAAAAGGGAGCCAAGGAGAATCTCCATGCCTTATTGGATGCAGTGGGGAACATCACCACCAAAGACGAAGAAAAGGTTGAGATAATTAATACTTTTTTTACCTTAGTCGTTAGCAGCTAGACCAGTTGTCCTCAGGATATTCAATCCCCTGACCTGGAGGAAAAGGATGGGGAGCAGAATAATCCCCTCTTAATCCAGGAGGAAGCAAATAATGACACGCTAAATCAGCTAGACACCCAAAAGTCTATGGGACTGGACGAGATACACCTGACAGTGCTGATGTTGTTGGCAGAGGAGCTTGCTAGGCTACTCTCCATCATTTATCAACTGTCCTGTTAACAGGGGAAGTCCTGGATGACTGGAGGCTTGCCAGTGTGATGCTCATTTACAAGAATGGCAGAATGGAGGATTCAGTGAACTACAGGCCTGTCAGCCTGACCTCGATACCAGGAAAGATTATGGAGTGATTCATCTTGGGTGTGCAGGAAAATCAGGGGATCAGGCCCATGGTTCATGAAGGGCAGGTCCTGTTTAACCAACTTGATCTCCTTCTATGACCAGGTGACCCACCTAGTGGATGAGGGAAAAGCAGTAGATGCTGTATACCTTTAGCAAAGCATTTGATTGTTTACCACAGCATTCTTCTGGAGAAGATGGCAGCTCATGGCTTAGATAACTGTACTCTTTGTTGGGTTAAGATCTGCTNACGGTTTTGGGCACTGTGGTATAAGAAACACGTAGAGGTGCTAGAGAGGATACAGAGAAGAGCAACAAGACTGGTTAGGGGATTGGAGAACATATCCTGTGTGGAGACGCTGAGGGAATTGGGTTTGTTTAGTCTAGAGAAGAGGAGGACAAGAGTTGCTGTCTACAACTACCTGAAAGGAGGTCATAGTGATGCAGGTGCTGGCCTCTTCTCCCTCATAACTAATGACAGGACAGGAGGAAATGGCCACAAGATGCACCAGGGGAAATTCAGGTTGGATATGAGGAAAAATTTCTTCAGTGAAAGAGTAGTTAAACATTGGAATGGACTGCCCAGGGAGCTGGTGGAGTCACCATCCCTGGAGGTATTTGAAAAGTGAGTAGTTTGGCACTTCAGAGCATGGTCTAGTGACCATGGAAGTGTTAGGTAGAAGGTTGGACTTGATGATCCTGGAGGTCTTTCCTAACCTTGATGACTCTATGATTCTGTGAAGGCAGTGACCCCTCTATGGAATGAATCTCCATACAGCTGCATCTACTTGTGATTATCCTCTTTGTTGGTGAATGGTCCAAGTATACTTTTTACATATAATAGTTCACAGTAATAACTTACCATGCTAAGCTTCTATCTGCTGAAAGGCTTGTTAAGTTTTTTTGGAAGATATGGACAAACAAAGCCCAAATGTATTAACTGTTTTGATAATCAGTCATAAATGTCGATCTGCTATTTACACTTCCATAGGCAAGAGAAAAATTGTGATACTTTATATTTCAGGTTATATTTCTTATGTTTAATACAAGCTTTACATAGTCTCATTAACAGTATAATCCTTGTATTCCTCTTTCAGGTCAGCTGGAAGTGATCATGGATCGTCGACTTATGCAGGATGACAACCGTGGCCTTGGACAAGGTGTCCAAGATAACAAGGTTACAGTTAATATCTTCAAACTTCTGCTGGAAAGAAGACATGGAACAGATGCGGTAGGATTCACTGTCTGTATTTTTCTGACTAGTGAAGATACAAATAATTATTTCTGTTGCAGCAGCAGTTATGACTAAGAAAACAGCTTCCAAGAGAGTTTTGTCAGCTTGGTTACATATTCTTGTATTCAGTAGTGAAAGACTTCATCTTTCACTGTTTCACTTGCACAAATAGCTGGAATGTCTGCTTTCTCACTCATGACTGAAGTACTGTTGTGAAAGTCTTATTTTATTTTATTTTTTCTGCTTTAAAAAAATTACTAATTAGCAAGACATCTTCTACACTCTGAAGTTTAGTGAATCTAAGTTGACAGTATTTTAGATGAATGGGTGAAAAGAGAAAATATCTTATAAATTGAAATTTCTTAGGAAATAAGATTTAAGTGGAAATATTTACACACCAGACATAAACCTCACTTCATTACAATTCTGGGAAATTTGAGACTATTTTGTTATATAGGTTGGTTTTAATTGCACAGATCATCTCAGTTCACATTTTTCTATATTAAACTTTCAAATAATTTTTCTATTTTGCTTCAGTTTTTTTCATTTTATCTTTTTGCTTTTTTTCCTATCATTTTTGAGAAAGATAAAGTAAGTGTAGAGGCAGTAGAGTCATGGTGACAGAACCGAGCATTTTTTAAATCATCACATAGCTAAAGATGAGAGACTGTTTACTGAGCTGCTAATGAATATGCAGATCAATTGGAAGTAATTCTGGTTTATAATGGATATCATTAACCACTGTGAGAGGATATCAAACTTAAAGCTAATTTCTACCACATAACGATTGACAGTGGTTTTTTTCAGGTTGTACATGTCATGATTTTACAGTTCCTCATACTGTATAAGACAGGTGGCATATTAACTGTATTTATCAGTGAGGTGTGCTAATATCTAAGCTAACCTGAGTTCTGCAGCAGTTTAGCTTTGACAACAATAAGCATCACAGAGGTTAATCTACCTTTCCAAGAAACCTGCAGAGTGGTCTATGCAGATCTACAGAAGACTTCTTTACTCTCCATCTTAATTTCCGTTGTATTAGATTAGAATGTGAATCTGGTAAGTAAGAGTTATTGAACGTGCAAATCTTATGTTTACATTAGCAAATAACTTGAAACAACAGGAGCAGATCATATCAGTTAATGCCATGATGCTTGCATTGACACTGTGTGCAGTTTTGTCATTTTCCATAGGACCATAAAATAACTCACTTAAAGGTACCTCTGGAAGTCGTTTAGTCCAGTTCCTGCTCACAGCAGGTCTATTTTTGTGTCAGAATACACTTAAAAACTGTACAAAGGATTAGTCATCCATTCAGACTATAACGATGATGTGAAGGTGTAACACATCCTGGAGAGCTTCTTGATTACTTGCTTCTTAAAAGAAAGCTAGTTTACACACACTGAGACTCCTCTGCAAACTATCTCAGTGCCTGGTTAAGTAGGATTCACCATTAAATTTTATTTCAGAACAATACTGCTGCTTCAACCCAAAACATTCCTTTGGAAAATAATAGGTTGAGGTTACCTATATTATAACAAAGGCAACCTAATGGCATTACCTTGTTAAACACCTACGTATGTTTTTACATATACTTACCAGTTTGCTAGGGTTGCCAGTCAGACATGAGCTCTGTAGAGTAATAGTGTATTTCTCTTTTCTCATTCAAATCCTCTTCCTTTTCTCTGTTTTTGAGAAGGGACACAGGGACAGTTACCTGCTACAGTCAAAAACCTTTGAGGTGTTTTGGGTATCTGTGTTCCGACATCTAGCTTTCTTCCTCCTGACCCTTCATGCTGGGCTTATGATAGTTTTAAACAGCTCCTGCTGCACTCTTTCAGGGACATGAAAAAAAGGGTGATAAAAACCATGGAGGAGTGGGCACAATAGTGCTCCAACTGGTACAGTGTGTACAATGGCCAGAAGCCAATCGAGATATTTTAAGGACAATATCTTTCTGGTTTTATATCTGGAATTCCCCTCTGTTATATTAAGAGTGTTACAGCATTTTGTTTTATTTTTCAAAAATTATTCAAACATTGGTAACATTTTCTGATTCGTGTAGCTGTTTCAGATGTGTTAAAGTAAGGAAAGATAGTTGTCCCTTTTCTTTCTGTCTTGTTAAATGTGCAGACCTTTTTTTAGTGCATTGATAGTCAAAAGGTACTTGTTACAATAGTTTAAAAATGGCCCTGTCAGAAAAATTATGAAGAACTTATATACAGTTCATATATGTAATTAACTGGAGTGTGACTCATACACTGACCTTAATTTTGTTGTCAAGCCACATTTTGTTATTGAACTGAGGAACCATGGAAGCTACAGGAGGAAAGAGTTTTGATCACTTGGCATCTTTGCCAGTATAACCTTTTCCTGAAGTGTACTTTTAAAATATTTCATTCTGTCTTTTATCAAAAACAGTTCTGAAGAACAGGATTTTTTATACTCTTTGGGAAACTTTCCCATAAAAGGAGAGTGTGTGAAGTGTAGAATATGCAATTCTTTCAAATTATTCAAAATAAACATGAATTGCTTTGGCATGATTACTGTGGAGTTTTTTGGTTATGACAATATAAGCCAAAAATTTCTTTTAATTTACATCTCTGAAATATTTTTTTCCTTCCCCAACCTCACCCTGAACAGTATATTTTAATGAGAGTCAAACCACATAAATGTCCTGAAGTAAGAGATTGTCCTGTCTAGTGGGTAGGTAGTATTCTTAGTAATCACTAGCATACTCAGGTAACCATTCTACTAAGTCTCTAATCCTAATGTTACATGATTTTTAGCTCGTGAATTTTAGCTTACCTGGCCACTGTTAAATACTCATGCTGATATTGCCTCTTGTGGAAGTATCAGGTTGTTTCGTTTTGCTGAAGTTTTTTTTTAATTTATTTTTTCCTCCTAAGCTGGATACTGCAAAAGGTGGATTCAGAATGATGGTATTGTTCATTAACTAAGCTAAGTATGTAGTAAGAGCTGGGCAAATCTCATTACACTTTACATTATACTCATGTGATTTATTAACAAAGGTGCCCCTTGGACTTCTGTTGATGTTACCATGTTTTGATACAATTCCTATAGAACTCTTTTTCTCCTTCTACCACGTGTAATTAATTCTGCTTATATGTTCATTATGTCCTTATGTCATTATCACTTTTTGGCTCTGTATACCATTTTGTCTTCTTTCTTAACATGAATTCTTCTTTTTCCTCAGGTTGTTCAGCAAGAACTGAATGCATTTTATTTCAAATTGAAGGGATTATTATTTAGCGGAGAATGAAACTGAGTACAGTTATCAATACTTGCTTGTCAAAACAGTAAATGTTTCTCTAATAGACTTTTTGCTTTACATGTGTTATATGTTTTGTTAAAGATGTCATGCTAGGCACACACTTACTTCTTCAGATTCCTATTTTCCTACCATGCCATGACTTGCTCAATTTATATAACTGGATTTATAGTCTAGTCTCAAGCAGAGGACCAAGATTCAATGGCTCAAATAGCTGCTATGGTTCAGAGGAGGTTTTTTTGGGAAACAGTGATACAGGCAGCTAGTAAAATGAATAATATGTGTCAGTCAGATAATCAAACTTGTTTTTTTCCACCACATAAAGCTACTCTTTTATTCTTAATCTGTCAATGTTCACTCTCTCTGAAATACACACTTGGTGATATATCCATTTCCATCTGATTATTGGTTGCATTTGCCCCTTACTGGGTGTGCATATTTATATTGCACGTGCATGTTTCACATAGTAGCTATATACTAACTATACTGTGCCTTGCTATGCTATGTGTAACCACACTGTAACAAGCATAATGAACTTGATGATTCAGAAAAGCAGAAGCTCAACACTGGCTTAACTTCTACCACTTATAAGCATTTTCAAGGCCATGTGTGATGACCTCATATACATTACACAATTTTTTTAGTTACGACTACTGTAGTGAACTTGTCAAATATCTAAAAAAATCTTAAAGGTTTTTGAGTCTTTATGGTGGCCTCATGAGGTTGAAAAAAAAGATACATTCCTATCAGAACACAATGCATCTTCTTAGGAGCCTTGCCATACATATTTTGTAAGGGAGGTACACTTTTTTTTTTTTTTAATTGAAGAGAGATGCAGATATGTGTTAGTTTTTTACAGCTTTGCATAAAACACTACACTTAAATTATCATTACTGCTGCTACTATATAGATGATACTTGTGCTTGAACTTTGTGCCTGCTGTTCAAGAACAGTGTTTCCATCTTCTATTTACCTACAAATACTATCTGCTTTCAGGCTAGTGCTATGTTTGTTTTTATACCAGGGCACCTTACAGCCTAATTTGTTTCAGATACTGTTTTTTCGTGACAGTGTGACAAAGATGTGTTGCAGAAAGATTCTAAATATCCAAAGCTGTAGGAATGAATGTTCTCAACCTACGAGAGGGCAGCAGCCACTCATTTTACCAGTCTTGGGGTGAAGAAGGTAGTACAGAGGACTGCCTTCCTCTGATTTCTGGACTTAGAACTGTGTCTCTTTTGTGTTTTAGGTTTTGGGGTTTTTTTGGGGTATGTATGTACATCTCTACAGTTAATTACTTTCCTGTGGTTCATTTTTGTGTGTACCTGTCTGCCAGTTCTGTTTAGAAACAAAATGTTTTACTTCAGTATTATGCATAGTATTCAAGATTGGTCTCTCCACTTTTAGCCTGTGTAATTCATCAAAGCAAGACAGTAGGCATCTTTTAAAGTCTTTTCTGAGCTTACATGAGCTGTTGCACTTTGCAGTCTTAAATTTAAACCTTTCTGTGTCACCACTTCTAGAAGGGTCACCTTTTTCCTCCTGCAAGCTCTGATGGTAGGGCATAATCCTTCTTAAAGGAGGGAGAAAGGCTGCAACTCCGTCGTCTTCTTGTATTCTCAAGTGAAATAACTCTCACAGGATAATGTCCTTGCACATGGAAAAAGCAGTCTGAGCAGCAAGATTTTCACATGAGCAGCAGACTTAGAGTGGAGATAGCCTTTCTGGAGGACAAAAATTAGGAGATACCACTGTGTAGGTTCTGTCTTTATCATCATTTTGATGACCTACTTCCTCATCAAGCCATAACTCCAGAATATTTCTGATCACTCTGTTCTGCCATCATTGGGAACAGGATAAGCCAGGTGCAAGTAGAGCTTGCTGAAATGGCTGCTCCTGAGACCATGAAAGGAAGAAGGCTAGATTGTTCCTGTTNCTTTCGAGGTCCCTTCCAACCTCTAGGATTCTGTGATTCTGTGATTCTGTGAACTCATCAGAAGTCACTTTATAGAGTCTAAAGGTATTATTGCCTAAAGGTGTCCAGGATTTGCAGGAGGGAGGGAGTTTTGNTAAAAAAAAAAAAATCAAACTAGAGGCTTGTTCTGGGATGTTCAGTGGAAGGCACATAGTAAGTAAGGGAAGAGAAGAAACAAGTGGAAAATCAGGGGTAAAAGAGTCTGATCAAATCCAGTAATGTATTCTCATTAAATATTTTTTGTGTGAGTGTGCAATATTTTTTTTAAATCTCTGTGAGCCATTAGCCAACTTCAGGAAAGACAAGGAGGCAAATAGAATAAGAGGTCTCTGTGTCAGCTCAGAGAATGACCACGGGATTGAGGGACCAGTGCAGCTGGCTTTCAGTTGCTTGCAAGACTATATTTTCTGTGTGTGCATGTAAACTGCTAGAAAACTTCAAGCTTACAGGTAGGGGACCAGTATCTAAAAGGATGTGAAGTCTGAGCTTGTGAATGGTTAAGAAACCTAAAGGACTAGGCCAAGATATCAGATAGATCAGAGGTTGTTGAGAGTACTTCTCAATCCAGAAAGTGAGAGTCTATGGCTAGTGAAATTCAGACCTGATCTGCTGGAGGTTCTGAATGTCTATTCTGCTCATGTTATCCAAGTGCTCTGTGTTTATGTGGGTACTGATAAAGGTGCTGCTTACTGCTTAGTTGTGGGTGGCTGTGTTTGCGCATGACTGTTGGGAATACATGCTCTGCCTTTCTTGGAGGAGCAGAACCATAGCAGGTTCCCATCTGGGAATGAGACTTCTATCTGTTTCCAGATTGTACTTGACTGCACTGACATCTGAAATTAGCATCCACATTTTAGCATGTTTGATCAGATAGTTCAGATGATGGTGGGATTTCAGATTTATAATTAAATTTCTTTCCCGACTGGGGTTGGTCATAGCAGAAAAATGTCTAGAGGAGGAATAAATAGTCGAGATTTGTGATTTCATAGTCTTTCTGCCTCAGTTTCCTTTCCTTCATCAGGGAAATCTTAGACTGCTTATCTGTGTTGAAATGTAAATTGTTTTTGTTAGCTCAGTTGAAGTCTAATTATCAACTGCTTCAGCTTCACTTTCTTCTCTACAGTATTTTCCATTTCTTTTTTCCAATCAATTACTAAATGATTTCTGAAGAGTATAATTAGTGGTTTTCTCCTCTAATTAAGGACCTCAGTCCCTCAATTGAAATTCTTACCAGAAAACGCCTTGAGAATTTTCTTAATCTGTTCCATCCTTCATTTATGGTTAAAATAACTCACTCCTGATATAAGGACACTTTTTATAGATGAGGCCATTCTTAGAACTTGTTTCAAATTGTAATCTAAGTTTATACTGGAGTGTGGTTTGGTTTTCCTCATAACTAGCAGTTTAGAATTATTCACCTTACTTTTGATGACAAGGAAAGATCCTCTAAGAGGATATGTTTACATGTATTACATAGTCATTCAACAGGTTGTGTTTCGACACAAGCAAGTTTCCAATTTGATAACTGTATATGAAAATGCTTTAAGTAGTTAAAAAAGGAATTGTTTTGATTAAAGCTCATTAAGCCAGCACTCAGCTCTGTCAGTAGTATTCATCAAAGTCTTGCCAGTATGTAATGTTTGTAAGGCAGCCAGTGGAGCTCCGTTTGCACTTCTTAGTGCTTAACACTGCTATTGAAGTTAAGAAAATAATGCAGCATTTCAGAGAGCAGTACATCAGTTAGATGGAGGCTGTGGGACTCTGTCTTCTGATTTAGCATCAGCAGGGTACTGCTGAAAGCCACCCGCATAGTGAATGTGCATATAGAGTAACTGTATGTGTCAGTACATGCAAACCCTTCCCATCTCTCTCATTCCCCAGAGTCCTGTTTAAATTGTGGAACCCTAGATTGAGTAGAGAAAGACATACTCCAATCCTTTTGTGACAGTGATGTATGTAGGGTGGAGTGGACTTTGAGATTTCCCTTCTGGATCGTCTTTGATAGCACTCTATTCACAGTGTTTGTAAAAGCCTTTTTCACTTGGTCTGGCAGCTTTTGACACCCGCTGTACTCTCCACTGCCTTGCTATTACATAGGTTCACTGAATGACTGCACTTTGTCTATTGGTGTAATCATCTAAATCTGACTGTTGTTCCAGATGTTGGAATACAAAATTCAAGATAAAATAACCACCTAAGTATTAATGTGGCATTTCAAGGTTTCAAAGTGGATAATGCTTAAGTGCAATGCTTATGCCTGTGATAAAACATCTGAACACAGCAGGAGAAAAATGGTTCAAGATGAATCAGCTCTGGTTCTAGCATTTGCCAATGTCCTTCAACGCTGTGTTTCTCTGCAATCTTCAGTTATTTCCAGAATCTGGAAATTGGGGGATATACTCTTTATAGTACCTCTATGGGTTATTTTAGGATTGTGTCCCATGGCCCATTAATAGTAAGTTACTTTTTCCAACCTGCATTCCTCTCCAAAGTTTCCAGTGTCTTTCCCACCCTATTTTCTGGTTTCTCAACTGCAATATGCATACTGAATCTTTATAATAAAACCATCTCTTTTATTCATATTGCTTCTGTTACCCTTAGAGAAGAGTAACAGAATCCTTTGTGACTTGCCGTTTGCTACCTTTTCGTAGACAATTTTTTTTTATTTTTTTTTTTACTTTCATGACAGCCAATATACAAACTTGACTCATATTTTTTCCTGTACTTCTGATCTCTGGGATTTGACAAACTTACGACCCATGGGTGTCATGCTTGCGTTTATGTACACACTATTTCTTTGTGCATGGAACAGAAACTTTCAGAAAGATCTTGTGCCTCTTCATCTCAAATGATCTTGGTGGCATTTTCAGAGGAACATCTTTTTCTGAAATTATGAGGTCATCTAAATGAGTTATTTTTATTTTCAGCAAGCCCTGCACCTCTTTCTAGGCATAAAGTTGCACTTAGTAGAATGATTTTTTAAGTCATTCTTCCCACTAACAAATGTGGCCATTCTCCAAGTAAGTATTTGGGATGTGTTACAGTGAGAATTTGCATGTAAATAAAACACCTAAAAAAATAAGGAAAAATGTTGTTTCTTTGTGAAGGCTCACTACTCTTCTCCTTTCCAACTCCTTGGAGTCCCTTAAATCTTAAAAATCCAGAGTTGAGAACTGTGGTGGATGTGTGGCATGCATTTCTTACATCAACAAGTTCATAGTGTATTTTATGCAGTGATTGAAAGTAGAGGAGGAAATGACTGAACGTGAATTCTCTCCAGACAAAATCATTGATCTCAAATGCTTAGAGTATGAACGTCCATTGTTTAAAAGTGCATATGAAAAGCTGTTCTAAAATAACTGTTGTTTTATCTTTTGCTTGTTCTCTGGTAGCATGCCTAGAACTATGAACCAGTTGCAAGAGCTTTAGATATGTCATTTCCCTTAAGTATTATAGTAAGATTAATTCTTTATCTGATTCATATGTAATTTCTAAGATCTTCTAGGAGATGTCTTTTCATTTTCTCAGATGCAGGAAATCAACTTATTTTACAGGAAAAAAAAAATTGAATAATTGTAACAAAACTGACAGGTTTGGCTAACTTTAGCACATCTACAGCAACAGAGTAAACAGTGTTGCTTTGGAGTGAAATAATGCATTCTTTGAAAGAACATACATACACACATTTTCCTCATGTGTAGAATGTGCATGCAGGCACTTAAACTGAAGACTTTTAGCTTTAGCTGTACTTGGAGGAAGCTTGCTCTTACTTAAATTGTAAAAGAAGAAAATCATGATGAGGAAATCTAACTGATGCTGAACTATTAAAATATTTAAAAATCAAGGAATTAGAGGACTGAAGACTGCAGTAAAGTGGCAGATGGAATTCAGTGTAAGTAAATGTTGTAAGGTTAGTGGAGGAACAATATAGCTATCAGAGTAATTTAGGAATCGTAATAGATCTATAAAAATACTAACCTAAGTGCTTAGTATCTACCAAAGAGGTAAACAGTGTTAGTTATGACTAGTAAAAGCACCAAGAATAAAACACAAATTTTCATGCTGTATCAATTTAGCTCTGGCATATTTTCAGCTGCTACACTGTCAGATGTAATTAATGCTACTGTAGAGGTATAAATAAATATTCATATGTTCATAGGCACTCCAAAACAGGAATTACTGTTACAATTGTCTATTATAAGCTGATAAATAATCCTCCCCTTTGCTTTAAGTATCTTCCTTTTTCATTTCCAATTTTTCAGCGTGCAATAAATGCTAATTTAAGAAATCAATGCTTAAGATACTATGTTTTAAGTAAACTTTTTGCAAAGTTTTCACTAAAAATCACCTGTTTAACTATAAAGAAGCGGAGATTCAAGAGATTAAATATGCAAACAAAAATGAGCAAAAAAAGTTGTCATGCTTTTCTACCGTGTCTTCACTGACATTCTAAGCCAGAAATTGCCTTTTTATAGTTCCTTTGTTCTCTTTTCTGGCTTCTATGGAGCTTTCACTAGGTGTTGTGAATATTTAGGACTTGGTTGTTTCAGTTTTGGAACACAAATTTTTGTAAAAACACTGCTAACACAAAAACTTGGGAAATTACAAACCTTCTGAAAGGTTGGAATTGTCCCTTCAGTTCCTGCTATCATGACATTGAAGTAAAACTGCTGAAAGAAATCCTTTGCATTGCAAACCAAGACAAAGATGTTGATTGCAGTTTCTTCCAGAAAAGAGTTTTGAGAAGTTGAATTTGAAAAGAAAGAGGGATGTAGGATACAATTTATATAAATCTGAAGAAAGTAGGAAAGAAGTAGAGGACAGAAAATTTATGCAGAAAAGGAAGCCTGCAAAAGACTAGCCTGGCTGTCAGAATTCAAGTACATACTGAATAGATAGGAGGTACTTAATAAAGTAGTAGCAAGTTTCTTTCTCTAAACTACATTATTTACATGCAAGGGCTAACACAGAATACTGAAGACAAGTGTAAAATGAGGTGTCATCTAATGATCATTTTGAAAGACATACTAATGATATGTAAAAACAGGAAGTATACCTAGTACTAAAAGAGAATTAGTGGATGATCAGAAGTTTCCCAAAATAATTAAATGGACTATCTTATATTAAACTGTTCCATTAAATTAGTGGAATCATGTATAAAGTAAATGTTTCAAAATTTGCATATGACGGTATATTAATTTGATTTTACAAATATTTTGTCTTTGCAGAATGAAGAGAAGGCATCAGTCAGTTTTCCCTCAATTCTTAGCCATATGACTTCTTTTTTCTTAAATCATCCTGTAATTCCAATGACAACATATACAGATTCAGCTGTCCCAGAAATGCTAAGTACTTTTTCTCCACTCCTGTCATCCATGCCTTGTGACATGCATTTAGTCAATCTGAGGACAATCCAATCAAAGGTAAGGTCAGAACACTACTTTTATGAGCAAATACATGACATAGCTTATTAATGTAGTCTAATCAAACAGTTAATTCTGTGAAACTAATTTGTTTTTTGCTTTTTTATGGTAGGATAAACTGTGTTGTGATTAAATGGTTTTGTTAATTCTGCAATAACCAGACTTCTGTCTGAGTAACGTGAAATACAGCAATTTTTTTTGTCACAACAGAATAATATGCATAGTGCATTATTCTGTCTCTGGAGGAGGCAGATTTCAATGTGTTCAAAGTCTAAGAGCAGAAGGGCTTATGTACTTATGTACTTTGACCTCTTCTTTTTTAAGAGTAACTAAATTTAAAGTCATTAGACTTGGTTTAGAGTACCGTAATTTCTGTTTTTAATAAACCACATAATTTTAAACCCATCTGATTCCATTTGGAAGACTTAAAGAAAATTCTACCACATCTTAACATCTGTAAGATTAAAGTGTTAAGATATTTTTAAGCTTCAATACAAGATCTATTTAATTTTAACATGAGCTTACAGTACCTGGTTTGTGTAAAACTTCTCTGCAAAGGAACTTAGAGTTGTAATCATCTTATTTCAGTTTTCTATTTTGATAAACTGTAGAACTAGGACTGTTAGTGCATCCTTTTTCCACTAGCTCTTGTATAAATTCTTTTCAGTTTTTCAACACCTTTTAAAATGTGTATGTATGAACTTTATGCTGTATTGAAGTGTCACTCACCAGTGCTGTTACCATAGATGAAATCCCTTTTTAATTCTGCCATACTTTTACTTTTTCTTTCTTTACTTTTACTTTCATACAGTTTACTTTTTCTCACACTTTCTCTATTAGTAGTTCAATCTCATGTACACTCCTTCAGCTGTAACTGTTACTTTTGAATTTCAAAGTGAAGTAACTCTTGGTTCTGTAGGTGTTATGACTTCAAAGAGTTAGGAGGAAGCTTCATATTAAATTTAATCTTCATGTGAAGTTTATGTTCGTCACTTCACTGCAAAATCTCTTCATTTACTTCAGCCATCACAGCAACACCTATTTGCTTCAGCATGTCATGTTCAAGGGCAGACCTTCATGAACATTCCTCCTCTTTGTTTTTGAGGACAACTTCCTCACCTTGTTTGTGTCATATGGCCATGAAATGTGTTAAATGGAAGGCTGTCTCTTTGTTTGCTTTATTGATCTCAATATTTCTACTCATAGGTGAATTCTTCCATTTTAATCTCAACTATACCAGCACCACTTAGCACCACTCTTCCCTCTCCACAACTGTATGTTGCAATGATTTCTTGACTGACAGCTCTTGAGTTTGCAGCATTACTTTATGCACTCCAAAGTGAAAGTTATCTGTAGTCACGGAATAGGAGCACTATCATTATAGGTACAGAACAGTTTTTCCACACAGCAGAAATGATCTATACTTTGCAGATAATTTCTTGCATGTCAAAATGGCCTTTTAAAATCTCATCTTACTTTCTGTTTCCTTTCTGTGTTTTCCAAGAATTTGAATGACAAATGTCATCATTCTGGATAATTGATGCAATGCAATTTTTTTCCAGAAATATAGGCTACTTCTCTGTTGTTTTAGCTGTTGAAGATGATTTTCAAGAAACTGTATCATAACAATTTCACATAAAAGGGTACCAAATTAAAATGAAGTATTATTAAAATTTGATAGAAATCACAACGCATGAAAATGCATTAAATCATAGATGAGAAAAAAATACAAGGGAATTTCTAGTTTCCCTTTAAACTCTTGCTTCTCTAGGAATAATATTGATCTTTTTATAAATTGTATGATCTTGTCATGGAAGAGTCTGATGTCTTAAGAATATGTAATTTAAGAAACTATTTGTAAATCTCCAATTTCAAAGTTGTCTAACACAGTTGTCTAACGTCCTATAAATAGACTAGGCCTCAAGATTTAAAAACTGAGTTTATTTGTCCCTTTATACTAAACATAAATACAAATTTTTGTCATGTTGCTTGAACTTTTTTATGCATGTCTGTTGGCTTACAGTAATCAGATAAAAAAAGAGTTGAAATGTCTTTTTTCTTTCTCATCAGAATTTTAGCAACACTGCCCAGGGATACTGCTTATGAGAAAGCCTAGCTAATTTTTTTTTCCATTTAGGACCCCGATGTGAGAGCCCCATTTTATTTCTCAAAGATCAAAATCAAATCAAAGTTTGGCAGCTCTTCCAAGAAAGGCAATCAGAGATTTGATAGTACAGTAGTCAGGGAATTCTTGTCATGTAACAATGCTTTGAAAGCTTACAAGATTAAGGATGTTGTTACAGCTTTTCCTGCAGTTAGCATGGTCATGTTTAGAAGGTGTATTTGATGTAATTAGGTTCACCTTTGCTCAGACATTCCTTAGCCTTGCATATGGCTAATCTAATTCTCATAGAGATTATATAAAAAATCCAAGTTGACATAAATGAGGTGGCTGTGGCAATTTACTCAGTCTTATACCTGCTTTGATAATAGGTTAGAACAGATTAATTTATTACACATAGATGTTTTGTGCCTGATAAAATCCTAGGAATTTTAAAACATTGACCATGATATCATAGATGTTTATTCTTAACACTTTTTATGAAGGTGTCATTAAGTGTTTATTACCTTTCTGGTTTAAATTTTTTGAATTGTAAATTAAGATATTTAGTTTAACAAACTTAAGATATTAAATATTCATGCCATCATTTGGGATGCACAAATGCATTTGTTATACAGATTACTACAAGGTAATTCCACTGTAATAAATCAGCTTCCACAGTGTTTGATACCCATTACTGACTTGTAATTTCTAACATCAACTGACTCCATAGAAAGTCAGACTTACAGTATGAATATTAGTATTTCACTAATGTGATATTTAGGCTGGTGGTATTATTCTTTGTGCATAAGAATGTCTACTTTTAATTGCAACACTGTCACTTCAGTGACAGTGAAAAGCAAGTTAGGTAAATAACTTTCATTGGAGATGGAAAATAATTTTATCACTTCATCATGATTTACCTTAATGTCGATAGTAATGAGGTAATTTATTAAGTACCTTACTGTTCAAATAAACTGGACCTTTTTCAACCGTCAATGATACAAAGTACTGCAAAGGTATTTGAATATGCTGACTGTAGAAACTATTAATTAAAAAACTGATTCTAGGTGGTCATAAGCTACTGTTGTTGATGAAAAATCTTCTCAAACTGAGTTTTATTCATGCTTTGTAAGCTATGCAAATTTTTACTACTCAGTGTTTTACTGCATAGTATCTTATTTCAATTCCAAATACCATTGAGTAGTTTTTTTACTATTTTAAATGAGGAAGTTACTTAGAAAATACTAACATTAAGGTTATCAGTTTACCATTTTTTATCTGAATGAGAATTTAATATAATTATTTTGTCATACTAAGAAGCTGTGTCATGAAGGATTTCAAAGAAGCTTGTCCAAGCTGTTCCAAGATGTTCTTTATTAGGAGAAAATTGATTTGGATCTGAAGCTTATTACATTAAGACCTCTTGTTTGTTACACCTTCAAGAACTAAAGTATCACTAAGTGTCTAATATTTGTTGGTATAGTTTTCTCCCAAGGCATTAGATACTGAAGTACCAGGAATTAACCTAACTCATGGCAGAAATTTTGGGAAAAAAGCACCAGTGCATAACCAAGTAAATCAGAAGTAAATTAGAAAAATTAGCCCAAAGAGCTGGTATAACTGCAGATAGAACCTTCTTATTATCTGTCCTTGTTATATATGTAATAAGATGAATAGCCAAAAAATGTAAAATGACAAAAGAAAAGTAATGCATCACAGAAAATAAGTGACTACTGTGAGTGTAGTAATACAGTGAACAGCTTGCAGCATGAAGGGCATTCTTTCATGTACCACTCAAGTGGGGTGACATTAGCTTGCACACACACTCATCTGTAATATGAAGAATTTATTTTCTGATTCTCTTGCTGTACAATAATGGTTTTCTACATCTTTGTGCAAAGAAAAAGGAATTAATTTATTTTGCAAATGGACTTTTCCTAGGCAGTATTAGGCTTTGCCTTTTTTTTTCTGAAGTACATACCAGAACGCGATTCTGATTTGAGGAATTTATATGCTGTCCTTTTGACCATTTGTCCTAAGAGATTTAAGTGATTTGATCCAAACTAGGAAGTTGAGACGGTGTAAGGGTTACTCCTTAATGACTGTTGAGTCTCAAGAGGACTGTATGCCTTATGTATACACTTTATGGTGGTAGGTAATATTTTAGTGTATGTTTTCATGTGCACCTTAATAATCATAGAATCCTGGAATTGTTTGGAAGAGACCTTAAAGATCATCTAGTTCCAACCCCTCAACCATGGCCAGGGACACCTTCCAGTAGACCAGGTTGCTCAAAGATCCTAACACTTCCAGGGATGGGGCATCCACAACCACTCTCAGCAACCTGTTCCTATGTCTCACCACCTTCACAGTAAAGAATTTCTTCCTCGTATCTAGTATAAATAAACACTTTTCCAGTGTGAAACCATTATCTTCCTCTCATTACACTCCCTGATAAAAGAGTCCTTGCCCCTCTTTCCTGTAGGCCCCCTTTAGGTGCTGGAAGGCTGCTCTACGGTCTCCCCAGAGTCGAGTCTTCTCCAGGCTATACAACCCAAATCATGTCCTCAGAGGGGAGGTGCTTCAAACCTTTGGTCATATTTGTGGCCCTCCTCTTGATCCACTCAAGGAGGTCCATGTCTTTCTTATGCTGAGGGCCCCAGAAATGAACGTAGTATGCCAAGTGTCTTACAAAGGTTAAAAGAAATATGACTGTTCAGTCTAGGCTGAACATTATTTAAGGCATAAATAGCTCTGTCACTGTGAGCAATGATAATTTTATGGGGTCCTAAAATGGCTTTCTAGCTTTAAAACTTTGAGTAATTTTTTGGTTTGTTCCTTTGTAGGTAGATAGTCATCCGTCCGAGGAAGCTGCACTGATTCTTCACAGAAGGGGATTTGACTGTAAATTTTCAAACAGAGACATGGGTCTGCTCTGTTCCACTACTCAGGGAAAGGTATACTGACATTTTATCGGTAGCTTCTTTTACAAGTATTGCAAAACCACTGGTATTTAAGTCACATTATAGCTGAAGTCTCAGTAGTTATTTCTCAAGAGTTCTACCTTCAGGATAATAGTTGAGTTTATTTTAAAAGCTAGTTTCCATGTGATAGATATGGATCTTCTGGTGTGTGGAAATGACCATATAAGCATCAACAAGTAAAATTCTGGTTCAATTCTAATCTCATTAACTACCCGTAAATGTTTTTTTCATATTGCTCAAATAATTTTTAATACCATTTTACAACTCTACTAAGTAAGAAGAGTCATATTACATATTCTGAAGAGTACCCTTTGAATAATAACATATCCACAATTACGTGACTGTTACTTTGAAAACTTATTATAACATCTTTTGTCTACCCTATCTTTTGTCACTATTATGCCCTACATACACCATTGTAAATATCAGAGTCTTTTGCAGTTGTTATTGGAATTGATTTGATACATAAAATTATGAAATAGAAATTACACAGACTTTTTCAGACAGCTACAGATGGCCTGTGGGTTTATGGATCTGTAGAAATTTTGTAATCAAATTTTGAAATAGTTTTGGGATTTTCTTTAAGCTTAAGTGTTGTTTTGTTTAAAAAGAAGAAGAATTTTAAACCAAATATTTCTCATCTTTTTTATATATAGGTTTAACTTTCTTGCTTAGAAATGCAGCAAACGACACCGCCTAATTTAGTTTGTAGTATTTGAGACCTGGTATTTTAAAATACTCATGATCTTGGTATAAGAAATCCTGTGCTAATAGCTATATTAATATGTATATTTTGGATTCTTGTTAGAGATTAGCTTAAAGTACATTTTAAGGTATATACTGTATTTTCTAAGTATACTTCTTTTGGTTTTTTTTCCAGATAAAGGTGCATAAACTCTTTAACAAATTCAGAGTGGAAAGTCTTACACCCACATCTTTATCTTTGATGCATTCACCTCCGGATGCCAGAAATATAAGTGAGATAAATATGAGTTCTATGGAGATAAATACGTTCCGGATTCGGCTAAGATGAAATCTGTTTTTAACCCTCAGAGAAGAGGAATCTGCAATTATATATCCTCTAAGTTACATGTGCAATAGGAAGCACATTATTATTATTCCAGCTTCGGGATACTGTGAGAAAAACATCCATTCTATAATTTTTTTTTAATCAACACAGTGAAAAGCCATGTTGCAAGTAACTTTTCTGGGGTTTTTTTGGTTTCTTTTTTTTTTTTCTTTTTGTTATTGGTGGTGGTTGGTTTTTTTTTTTTGTGGATTGTTTTCATAAAATAGCAACATTACTATAAGTTAATGCAACAAAGGAAATCATTTCTAAGGATGTTAATGTCTCAACAGATGAAATCTCAGGTTATATGCTAACTAATGTTGTTTCTGGTGTTTTAATTTTCATAAAGAGGGGATTGGATTTTAAACAGCCTTCTTTGATGATCCTTGATGAATTTACATGCAAATAATTCAGTGTATAAAGCCCTGATGGAGCTGGGAAATAAAATGGACTAAAATGTTCTTATGTAGTAGCTAATGTCCAAATATTTACTACCATTTATATAAATGACAATAATCTCAATTTATTCCACAATTAATTTCGATTTATTCAACACAAAGGGGATTATTAATTGTGGTAAAATGAAAGCCTGCAGTACTTGTGTTAAGTGATGGTAGATTTTAATACTTCTGCCGTTCACCTGAGTTATGTACATAGGAAAACATAAACCTACAAAATAATTTTGCAATGGAAATGTTTAATAAAACTCCCATTTTGTTACTTGACACACTGGGATATGTGCAATTATTCCATTATCATGTATGATGAGAAATGTTCATAAGTATCATGAATACAAGATTTTTTATAAAACTCATTTAGATACTGATGTTCTCTGAAATGAGTTTTCTATTTCAAGATTACCATATCAAGATGAATGTGCCTTATTTTTTTGATATGTCTTGTTACAATTTTGGTGTCTATGTTAATGTTTTCTGGGGAAAAGTAGTTTCTATAATAATTAAGCTGTGTATCTCCTATTTGACAATGCTGGCCACACTGATCTATGTCCTCCTGCACCAAGTTTGTGCTATCTTATTCTGAACATTTTGACTATTTGAATGTATTAAAATGATGTCATAACATGAAACACAGATGAAAAGTATTATTGTAGAATCTAAATTCAGCTGCTTTCAATGAAATTGCAACTTGATGCAGAGAGTTGATAGTATGTAAGACATAGTTTGCAAACCCATCATAATATGTGCTTGCATGTCACGCTGTGGTGACTTGTTAGTTCAGAATCATGTGCCTATATTTTAAACAACATTTTTCAAACTTGCAACCTCACTTACATTTCCAGTGTTCACATTACTGCAGAATGGCGTCTTAACTTTTTCCTTTGTTTTTCACACATTGAGTAATTCATTTTCAGTGCTGCAGCCATTCAAGTGTGAAAAATGACTAAGTAGAGCGACTGTTTGCAGTTAATATATATGAACATACACTTGAGTATGATCCAGTTTCCTAAACTTCATTTATCTCCACAACTTTCTTCTATCTCTTGTTTATACTTTACTTTTCCTTACATCATTGCTTATATTTAATATTAATGCATGAAAGTCCTCAGAACTGGTAAAAAGAAGTGTTATTTTTTAACTCTGATATTGCCTACTCTATTTAATTTCATCATTATTCCACATTGTATCAAATTATGTCATGTCATAGGCTATCTTAAAAGTAAATGAAAGTGAAACTTTCATGCATTGTCACAGGTTGGATCTCTGTTGAGATAGTGCAGATTTCTCTACTTAAATCTACTGTGTGTTTTGTAATTAATGGAATAATTAGTAGGATCTGGTGCAAGTTAGATCAAGAATATAAGAACCACTAACCACAAATGGAAAAATCAGATGGATCCAATAAATGGATGTTTTCATGCAATAAACATGTACTGTAACTTTTCTTAGCTGTAGTATTTGAAAATACTATTTTTTGTTGGAACTCAAAGCTTGGCAGACTTGCCAGCAGAAATTTCTCATAACATTTATTTTGTTACATCCTCAGAATTAAAATGCTTCAGAGAACTTTGTGTTCTGTGCAAGAGAGTTTTCAAAATACTATTTCAGTTTTGTTATGCACAAAAGTAAAATTTTGATGCAATAAAGTTTTAAAGCATTTTACCTGTTAAAATTGCTTCCAAAAGATTTTTCATGTTGCATTCAATCTTTTTTTTATCACCTGTACAATCATGATGCCTGAATCTTCCTTAACCAGCAGATTTAATGTTTGTTCATTATTTTAAATTTGTTATGTAGCATTAGAACAGCCCTCAATTTGAATTCCTTTCCTGAAATCCTTAGCTAAGTCAAGACTCCAGACAAAACCCAGTAATTTTACTTAAATTGGCTCAGAATGTGGGTGACGCATTTGGTTTGTTGCTTTTTTTCAATAATTTTAATGATTTCTGACACTGTTTTTATTCTAATGGATATTTTAATTAAGTTCTTGTTTTTTTTTCTGCGCATGGGCATCTAATTTAATCATATTACGTTCCTTTTTCTGTTCTGACAACTGCTGGATTTATAACTACTGGTTAAGAGAACCAAGCATCCTTAGCTTCCAGTATGGTTTTAAAGACAGTGGTGTATAAGATGTGCTTTAAAACCTTGTAATTACTTCCCATAGCAGAGTTGTACCTGGAATGATTTATTTTTTTTTAATTTCTTCATCTTAAATGTCTTTGGCTTACTTGCTCATATTGTCTGAAACAAACTGATTTCAACTGAAGGCTTTTGATATTTTCTCTTGGAAGGTTTTATATCTTATGGGGATATGTAAAATGAGATCTCTAATAAAAGATAATGTTATTGTGAGAATGTGGTCAGTGTCATTAATGCCTTAGCCACAGCTAAATTTATTAAAATAAAAAATAAAGAAGAGAAACAACAAGCATGACTTATTTAAGAAGGCTGATATATCAGGAGCTTTTGGGAGTGACAGTTATCGGTAGTCACATGAACTCCTGCTGAAAGATGTGATCTATTTCACAGTTGCCAAACAGGAATACAGATGCTAAATTAAGAGATGGAAACATGTGATTGCACAGTGTGGGAAGGGCATGGTTAGGTAGCTCTTCTTTTACAAAAGAAACCTTGTACTGAATTACCAGAAAATATCAGAAGGTTTAAAATTCTAGGTTTTATTTTTACTTGAATTAATATCATTTTTCTTTTAAGCATTTGTGAATAATGGAATGGAAGCTGTTCTTTTAAATTAACAAATGCACAATTAAAAATAAAATCAAAATAAAACTTCAACTGTAATTAAAATTAACACTTTTAAGAAAATAATATAATGCTATTATGTTTCAATTACATATGACAAGTTAAATAAGCATAGATGTTTTACATATTAGTGTACCAAAGTGCTGATGGGGCTTGAGCATAATGAGTTGCAAAGAAAATTAGTATAAATTTCAGTCAGTGCCTGAAGCTATTTGATGTTGGACTGCATAGTCTAAGCTGTAAGTATAACACTATGCATATACACATACTAAATAAATCCCCATTATTTTAAAACTGATATTTCAAGATAAAAAATAAATGTAACACCTAACTGCAGCACGTAACAATGGGGATGTGTCAAATTTAAAGAACCCCTTCACCTTTTTAAGCTCATTCTCTCTGGAAACCATTACTATCAGCATGACCGTCTGAACAAAACATATTCCACTAATTTCAGTTACCAATTAAGTCATCTTTTACCTTTTGAAATGAAATTAACTGTTTTTGTTGTATACCTTTCCATCATGTTTTAAAATAACATGCTAGATCTCTACACATCTTTACTGATAGTGACACTAAAATACATTGCTCAGATTGAACAAGTTATCTGACTTGTGTTGAGTTGCATATATAACAAAATACAGATATTTATTTTATTATCAAGTACGCTGTCATAATATTAAGATAAAAATACTAAGAATTTACAGGAACAAAACTGAAGGTGTCAAACCTAAAATAGGGAACATACCTACACAGGGAACATCCATTACATAGGATCTCAATTTATTGAAGACTTAGTGTGATTTTCAGACTGTGCTCTTACTAATACAAAGTTTCTGTTTCTAACATCTCTGTAAATTATAATATTAAATTGAGGAGCTGTCAATCTTTCAATATATAGATTTTATGAACTAATAGATCCTAAGGTCCGTATTGCATCACTAGCTTTTGTCTGCCAGAATTTCTGTGTAGTAGCAATAATGCACAATTTACATTACTCTCCTTCCTTTAGGTAAATTACTTAATAACACTGAGAGTAATGAGAAAATAATTTTTTAAAAATCCATCATGTATGTAAACTTGTGCTATTTTTAACAGTACATTTTAGAGCTTCACATTCTTAATATAACATACTCTTCCTGATATACAGTGCCTGTTAACGTGATGTCCTTTGACTGACAGTTGCTAAAATAATTCATATTATGGGTATGACTAAACTGGTGGTTTTAATCACGGCATACAGGAAGGCATGTGCCCCTGTTCCTCTCATATCATGATCCCCAAAGTAACTCGTGGTCTCCTTAGATAGCTAGTCTATTTTTGTTTCTACTAAGAGTTACACATTTGCATTACTTTCTCCTTTCTTAGCATGCCAGCTAAAGGTGTAGGCATTTATAGCGTTCAGCACGTACAAAACCTTCCAGTGGTTACTGGTGCATATTACAGAACATTCTGGAGTCAGACTGCTTGCAGTGTCAGACAAAGCATGGGATGTGCACTCGGCCATCTCTTCAGGAATTACACATTTTTAATCTACATCAAGGACCATGCAAATGGAGCACATGCCCTACTTGCTTGCCATCACTGCCTGACATCACTAGCCTGCTCTTCAGGAATACTACATTTTTCTCTCTCTGAAAATTCACTTGAACAGACACAAGTGCCATTCTACCTTTTTATCCTACTGCATTTCTTTTGTGTGTAATCAAGAATCCAGGGAATCAAGACAGATGGGGGAATACTAATAAACTCATCACTGTCAGTGCTCTGCATAACTATTGAGAGATAACATGACCTCCTTTTCAGAACCTGTCAGTCATGCCCAAGTTTACCTATAACCTGCCTTCCAGAAGTCCTGAATATGTTCAGAATTAATTGATCTGTCTTGGATCAGGCTATAATACGTGAGATACTTTTTGATAATGCCCACTGTTATGGCTTGGGCTACCAAGGACCATCTAAAATCAACCTGTTCATGTCAGTGGCCAAGAAAATATACAAT
>VWZY01012272.1:132559-145414 GCA_013399075.1 Chloroceryle aenea | reverse complement strand
AAAATATACAATTTCTGTGGTTTGTGCTGCTTTCTTTTCAAGTTCTATGTTGGATGTTTCCTAATTCTCTGTTTTTCGTAATTTAGGCATATTGATAGACCCAGCCATGAAACAACAAAACAATCATGTTGCATTAAAGAGAGAGTCAGAAAACTGATTGTGCAGGGTCAGAAAGTTACCTGAAAAATAGACAACTAAATTAATTAAAATTTTGGTCGACTTTGAATTAGTATCAGAAAGAAGCTTTAGAGACTTCAGCAATACAATGCACTGATGAAAGAAAATATGCAGTTTTGGGTGACAGTAAAGGTTTGGTGTTTTTTTTTTGTTTGGTTTGGTTTTCTTGTTTGGTTTTTTATTTGTTTTTGTTTGTTTGTTTGTTTTTAATTATACCAGTTAAATGCAATCCCATGCCTTTATAACAGTTTTTCCCAAGGTCCTCAAAGACTTGGGGAGGAGACAGCAAATTGTCCAAATCCAATTCCTGCAAAAGTCTTATATAATTGAGAAAACTTATTGGTGACTTACTTTGCTTAATTTGGCATGGTGAACAAAAGAATAGATAGGAAAATGAGCAAGAAAATGTAAAAAAGACCTGGTAATGACACTGTAATTCTGTTCTGCTAGGGACTGCAGTTTCTTTCATGTGAGGAGGGTCAGAAAGAGTTGCGCTGCCTGTAGGAACGAAAGCTCAGAGGGGAATTTTATGAAAGTATATAATACCTGAAAATAGGAGGTAAAGAAAAACAGAACCATCTTTTTTTAGTGGTGACAGGACCAGGAGTAATGAATACAGGTAAAACACAGAAGGTTCTTCCTGTACATACTTTTTCACTGTGAGGGTAAGTGCTGGAACAGTTGCCCATAATAAACTTTGTTCAATCTCCATGCTCAGCAATATTAAAAAGGTGTCTGGACATGGTCTTTGGGCAACTGACTCTAGGATTTCCTGCTTGAGCAGGGATTTGGGCCAAATGATCTCCAGAGGTCCCTTTGAACTTCAGCCATTCAATCTTTCTGTGATGCTGCATGGTTTGTTCCTGTGAAGAGGAAGGAAGGCTTCACTGATAGCCAGAATAGTTGCATAAAATGTAGGTGGATATTTGAAGATGTCAAGGCAAGAGATGATAACTGAAAACTAGGAGGAGGAACAACCTGTTTGTCCTGCTTCGCTGTGCAGCACCAAGTATTTCCAGGAAAAAAATGGAAATTAGCAAGTTTATATATTCATTTAGACTTGCAGTTTGAAATAAATAATGGAAATGCAATAGATCCTAAGATGTGCTTAATCTCTTGTAGTAGTATGCTGAGAGAAACAGCTTTGCAAACAGAAGATGACCTTTGTTCACGGATCTCTCTGTTTAATGCATATAAGAGGGAAAAGAAGTATCATCTTTGTTACATATGTTTTAAATTATTTAACAAAGTAACTCATCCAAAGCTAACAAATTTAACAATATGAGTCTAATGGAAGCAATTTAAGTAGTGATCGTGTCAAAAGATTGAATACAGCTGTTATAAACATGTTGATTCTGAATGGAGCATGCTAGTAAAAATCCTTTGTCTAGACAAAGAATTAAGATTTGCACACCAAAATGGATCTATGATCATTTTGTGAATGTTTTTGAAAACTAGTAGTAACCAAGTGGTAGGTTAGTTTGTGGGTTTTTTAATATATAAAATATGAAACAGTGAATCATGTAAGTGTTAGCCAAGAAGAAAAAGCAAATACAGATTCTTTCCATGATGATGACATATATTTAAGTAGGTAGAACTGAAAAGGTCTTCCAAACTAGCATTCAAGAGTAATTATCTAAACCCAAAAAATCATAAATATCTGTAGTTCACTGACCTAATGAGTTTGGTAGGAGTGTAAGTGTGAAACAGGCACCACCAAAGTAAACATCAGTAGACAAAAAAAAAAAAAAAGCAGCATAGAGATCTCACTCCTCAGGGCTCTGTCAAAATCTTTGAAGAATCTTCCAGCAGTCCTTGTCATCTTCTCCATGTTTCAAAACAAAGCAAAAAACACGCCCATCCCCAGCACACACATTTTTCATCCAGTCTCTGTGAATGCCACGTTGTCTCTGTCATGATTTATACAATTCCACAAAATAGGATTTATAAAAACCCGGTTCACTTTTGTATTGCAATTCGTGGTCAAAATATGGGGTTTACAGGGCTTTCTAGGCAAACTGCTTTCACATCAGCACTGACTGAGTCATTAGGTTCCCAAAGCCTTGTCACTATGGTGACAGGTGGCATTTCAGGTATGTAGGTCACAGAGAAACTGGGTTGGAAAGCTGCTAGGTGTGTTGTGATATAACTGTGGATGGTAAGGGTAGTTCCTCTAAAGCTGAGGGCAATTATCAATTCAATGCCACCTTACATTTGGACCAAGTTGGAAAATGAGATTAAAAGCATTTTTATCAATTGCAATTGATGCATGGCAACTTGGCACTGGTGTTACATTTAATTTTTCATTGCACACTTGCTTTGAAAAGTAGGTTCTGGCAAATGGAGACTAATCCAAAGGGCAAAGGAAAAGCATTTTTGTGGTAATGCTAGAGCTGTGATAATGGAAAGTGATTTCTTTTGTCTTGTGAAATGCCTCAAACCTTCTTTGAAGGCTATTGCCTGTTTTCTGAAAGATGGTATCTTGGTACATTTTACAGTCTTTGAACAAGAATCAATATAGTTCTGCTGCAGAGACCAGCCTCAGGACAGGTAAGGCTGCACTGAAGAAGGGATCTGCAGCAAAAGGGGATGACAAAATGGTCTTTTAGGGGCTTCCTGAAGTGGGGCAAAGCCCTTTGCCTGTCCTGGAGGCTTCCAGTTGGTGGGCTGGTTGCTGATAGCCTGGGTGGAGCGAGCACCACCCACTGTTGATCAGGCCACCAGACCATAAGAAGCATCAGAGAGAGTTCTTCTGGAGTACAGGCTGAGCAACTACTGCTTGTGTGTGCTGTGGTGGGTGCTTCAACTGGCTGCAGATTGTAGGGCAGGGTGCTGAGTCTCTGCCAGTGTACGAGGTAAGTTCAGTCCCTCTAAACAGTCAGAGGTGAAGGGTGTCCATCCCAACTGAACCCTCAAGTCACAAACTGGCCATGAAGATCCAGACATGGTTGCTACCTGGCCAAAAGCTGTTGTTAGAAAAGCTGTGGGCACATATTCCCATGGAAATAATTTATTTAGACATACAGCTGAAGTCATAGGAACCTTGAAAATTAGAACTGAGACCTTGGACATGTATCTCTATGATACAATGGATCAGTGCATAAGGCAGAATATGTGTTTTGACATGTTTGTGGTGAACTTTATCATAAAACAGAAGTATTAAAAGCATTCAGTAGTTTGATGCAGGAGAATACTCTATGGTAGCACCCATAAAGACTAGTGTGGAAAGGAACAGAACAGAAGGCTGAACAGAATCACAGTTTTTCATTCTGTATTTAATGTGTTAAATATTCATCACATAAAGCTCAAAAGTGTTTGATGCCTTCTGCAAATACTGGTATATCGTAGTGCAGGATCATTGGATCTGTGCTCATCCAAAATCCTTTTCAAATGTATGTAATCCTTAATCATGTACCTGTTAGATTACTTAATGAGTGTTTACAGTGATCTTTTTTCAGTTTATGGTTTTGTCTACTATAGTGTGCATATACATATATTTTGTTTGTATTTTAAATTCCAGGAAATAATTTTATTTTGGACACCATATTTTGAAAGCAGAGTATTTTCTCACCATAAAATGCTGAGACAACTCTTCAAAGTCGATTTATTTAATTTTTATGTCATATCTGTACCTTGTTCCACATTCTTGAAAATTATAAAATATTTAATTTATCACCTAAATCCTTTTCTCCAAATATTTTTTCCTTGCAAATTATAGAAACTAATTTATAATTCAGAGATGCAATCATTAACAAGAAATACTGCATCTCCAGTTTAGACATAGATTATTTTCACCTATCTACTACAATACAAGCAACAGGAGAATTTACACCTGATTCTTGTTGCTATGACAATGGCTTTGGTTCCTCTTGTGCTTGGAAGAGCTTGCTTTCTTTCTCTAAGTCTGTTGCTCATGTTGCTCTTCCTGCTCCAAATTCTATACATGAAGAAAGATAAGAAAAGCTTAATAGAAGAGTAACAACAAACAAGATAACAGAACATGTTTGATTGCAAGTATGCCTTCAGATACAATTGAGGAAAAGTTGTGAATGCAGAATTTTGTAAAATGTAGGCCTACGCATGGCTAAGCTTGTCTGTCTATACAACTCTGCCTTTTCTAAGAAGGGTAATACAATTTAATGGAGTATATGAGGATTTTTATATACTTTTCACTGTAGTTTAGGATGCGATGAAGTTAGTGTCTGAGGACAGCACACCAAAATAAAGTGTCATTTATATTCCCAAAGCTCTATTAAGGTCAATGTCCTAGGGTTGACACTTCAGACAACAGAGAGTTTTGCTGTTCCAGCTCACTTTCCCCATTTGTAAACATTTGTTTTCAACCTCACAAACAATCCATTAGTGCAATGCCATTGTCACTTCATCTGAAAAAACACATCTCCAGTCATTACCCTACTAGTCATCCCAAGGCTGTAAATGCAATTGTGAGTTTAGGACAGAAATTGTCACCATTTCTTCCTCATTGGTTTAAGAGTTTTTAACTTCAGAGTCCTCCTAGCTCTTAGTGTAACATTTAGTAATGGAACATTTCACTGGCAAATATCTCTGAGTCTTCTGCATAGTACTGTTCAGTACATGTAACACGGTTACAGTCCTTTTGGTAGCAAATAACAGTAATTCTCACAGACATGGGTGGCATGCACATTTTACTCTTCATCAGTTAGTCTACTAGCAGTTGCATGCCTGGTCTTCTAACATTTTATTATCACTTGGCAAAGTTTTCCTGAGAAAGTTGCACAAAATAAACAATGTAAAAATTCTCACCTAATTTTGCTATAAAGCATCCTAGAAAGTGTTTGAGAGCTTAAGAATAATAATCAGTACTTGCAGTTATCACAACAGGATCCAATATAGTTATGGATTCACAGAGAGGATGGATACTATACAGGCAACATCATTAACCTTCTGTTCATATCTAAAAAAACCCAGAAGAGTCTAGCTTCAAAATCACTTTTATTATTGTATCTGACTTCCTAGGTGTAGTGATACATCTAAAAGCCATGGTTTGCAGCAATAAAACCTGAAAGGCCTTATGTGTTGTGATAATAGCCACTTCCATTATAAGAAGTCAGTTTTGGTTCAAAGAAAGTTGGGAGCATTTTCCATAACCATTCAGTGTGCTGAAAAGTTCTCTGTCATTTGCTGTGTTAGAAAAACAGCATGTTGGATACTTGCATTTTTCTTTCAGAAATTAAGTCTGATATAAGCTGTTACAGCCTGTGGAATGGGATCATACTGTCCCTCAAAGAAATGAGATGCTGACAGTAGTACCCTTTAGCACAAAGATGTTCTTGGCTTCCTCAGAGTTTGGACCATATTATCTCTCATAGGTCACATTCTTTCAAGATGATGTAGGCCTCCATTGCTGACTTTGCTGCATGCGATTTAAAACTGCTTTATGCTGACTTTGGCAGCTGTGCTGGAGATTGCATTGTAGGTTAGGCTCTTATGTGATTGGCGTGGGGAGAATATGTCTGGTTTTTGTATGTCTACTCTGTGTTTTTGGAAAGAAGCCTCGGGTGGGTTTCTAGAGAGCTCTGCCATTTTGTTATTCACACCGACAGTAATGAGTATAAACTGTAAATGTCCAGCTATTTCAACCAGTCCTTCGTGATTCTAGGACTATCTGCAGGTTGGTAAGGCTATTTTGAAATGCCTTGAAATACATGTGGTCTTGAATTTCCTCTCCACATGCCTGCTGGAATTTCTAGGGATTCAGACATGAATATGCCACTCTTGAAGTTTAAAGGCTGCAGGGGTAAGAAAACTGTATGACCTGGCCAAACTGAGTTGTGAGGTTTTAAACTTATTATTTATTCTGCTCTTCTAATGTGTGCTTTTCAGTGAGTCTGATTCTGCTAATCTCCTTTATGAATACTATAGGGAATCACATTCTAAAAGTAATGTAGGGCTTTCCAGAGCAGTATGTTCTACCATAAAAAAAAAAATTAAAAAATCTGTTATACATTAGATCCAGAATGTATCTTAGAGTTTATAAATAAACCATTTTAGATACAATCAGCAATAGTTTTCTTATGTGGATGTTGAATTATAGTAAGATAACAGGAATGCCATGCTTAGAGATAACTCTCAAGAAGTTAGTTTCCAGTCAGCCACTTGTAGACTAAAGGACATTAGACTGTGAATTTTAAGAATGATTTCTCCTCTACATGTCAAAAAAACACTGTCCCTATTCCAGAATATCCCTTTCCAGAACTAGAAGTATATTGACAGCTACTGTGAAACTTGGTACTTTTTCTTGTAAATATTGTCTAATAATATTAAGCTGTTAGATAGTGGAGCTTTAGTTTTTCACCAGTGCAAGTTCAAATATAGATGACAAACCACATCTGTTACTTAGCTGGGAATATGCAGGGTTGCTCTAGAGTTGCAGGGGAAGGGGGATAATATTGTGAACAAATGTGCATATGCAGCACAACTGAGGGAGGCATTTTGGCTCAAATGACTGTCAGAGATCCAAATGCGTATATTTTCCTACATCTAGATGAATGTTCAGTGGAGATACTTGTCTCATGAACATTTTCCTCTGTTGTATGACAATTTGCACTGGCCAGCAGGATGTTGATGAAGGAACATATTAAGTAGCAGATAGATCAAAAAATGAATACAACCTAAAATTAAAATGTATGCCTATATTATACTTGTATGTCATTTACCATGAGAGTCCACTCTTCAGCAGTCCAAGCGTCTGTTTTCTGTCATCTATGTTTACTGTAATTTTAGACGGTGTGTCATGGAATTCTGTGATTAACATTTGTTTATCAACTATCCAATTTAGGAAGCTACCAAGTTCCCAAAGGCTATAGATTACCCAATTAACGGACTAGAAATGTTTATGTTAAAGGTTCCTGAATGTGTCTATTTGGGATGATGACAAAAACTCATAATGGATATCAAGATCTATAATGGATAATTCTTTGTACCAAAGAGTTACCTTCTGTTAGGCTGGTGATTCAGTATTTTCCCCATAGGTCTAAGTGACTACTCTGGTGTGGAAGGGGCTTCACCCAGAAATGGCTAGGGTTTATCACTTAATTTTTGTTGTCTGATTTGATAGTCTGCTTGAATTGTGGTGAAAATGTTAATTCTCTAATTCACTAAAAGGTGGATGGCACCTTCAAGTTGCTACTGAACACATTTGATCCTGAGTTCATAGAATCATAGAATAGATTGGGTTGGAAAAGACCTCCAAGATCATCGAGTCCAACCCCTGAAGTTGAGTCATGACTAACACCCAAAAGTGAGCTGCTATGTGTCAGCCTTGTATCAACTGTGTAGATGGCTGATCTGCTTTATTCTACAGAGTATGTACAATTTGAAGGTGTCCCCTTGAACTGTGATACCCTTTGGTTAATGTTAACTGCTTGCTTGAAACCCTCTGTCATCAGTATTAAAACTGGGGTCACATTTTCTTTACTTTCTTCAGGTTTTCCCAATTCTTAAATGACATTTCATGGCTTTTTTTTCTTTCTTTTTCTTTTTTTTTTTNTTTTTTTTCTTTCTTTTTTTTTTTTTTTTTTTCACAGTTTTTGTTTGGCATCAACCTCTTATAATAGGTAAGTTCAACAATAACTTTTTGAAGACATGTTAGATAACATGAACAAAATGCCACAAAAACTCCACATAACACTTTTTGGGGAGACTGAGAACTACTCATAACTCCTAACAAATGGTTTTTGCAAATGTAAATCTACCCAGGAAATTTTGAGAATCTTTCCCAAAATGAATATATCCAGAGATGATCACTTACAGTAAAAATAAATAAATAATTAAATAGGTCACATAAGAATAACTGATCTTTCTTTAGAGATATTTCCAGTATGTACATTCATAACTTAATTTTCTGTTTTTCTCTGTCACAGTCCTGATGCCAGATTTTTGGACTGAGAGGAGGAGGTGACTGGGACTAACGATTTACATTCCTCTATAAATTGAAAATGAGAGCAGGATGCTTGGATGGCTCCAGGATGGAGAAGACTGTAAAAGTCTATGCTTAACAATTTCACTACACTTGTACTGATAGCACAAATGTATATAAATGGGCACAAATACAGTACATGCTTTATTTTAAAGGTAAGAAGAAAGCATAATGGCTTTAAAAGAGAAACAGTTGTATATACATCTAGCCTTCTATTCCCCAGAAGGCTTATCATCTTCAGATGTTCCAATGGCTGGCTGTGCATTTTTCTAGTCTGTTGTAAAAGCTATCATAACAGCTAACCTTTTCTCCTTTAAAAAACAAAAAGAATTGCAGTAGTCTTTCCAATCTATTGTATTGTGAACCTTGCCCTTTCGTAGGATTTTCTCTCAACTCTCTATTGCTAATGAGATGTGAAGAAGTTATTTTGATTTTTTTCCTTTTTTCCTGCTTCTTTCAACTCCTGTGTCTCTGTCCTATTTGCCATTAGAATAAGCCTCTATGTTCAAAAAGAAGCTACCCTGGTACTAGATTAATCATATTCATAAATTATTAGAGGGCAGTTCTATTTCTGTTAGATTAATGACCGGTTATTTCTGAGTTAATCTTTTTAAGCTCATAAATAAGCAATAGTACTTGTCTATGATTGATCTATAGTCTAAGAAAATAGATCTGCTAATATTTTTGTAGGTACCTAGATAGTAATGAGTCTTAGGAAAAAATGTGAAAGGAAAGAAAGGGCAGTACTTTATTTATCAAACGAAACATTCATTAGTTTTCTCAAAGGCTTACTACATAATTCACGTCAATACTTGTATCACATGACCAACAAGGTTACTAGTTGTTATAATGAATTACTTATTTCTGTGTATGCAAATCAAGTTTGATTTAATTGATCTCTTCTGATTCTAATCTTTTTGAAAGATTTTAATTTTCATGTAAACTATCTTTTTTTCACATAAGATGTTCTTTGTATTGTCTTAAATTTCTATCCATAAAGAAGGGGGGTTTGTCAATTACAAATTTTATTTCAGGCCTTCTAGATCTCCTCAGCTATCCATAGTGGGATGAAAGTCATATAAGGGGCACATGCTATGTACGAGAGAAAGAAAAATGTTTTCTCACAGCATTTTTCATTCTAGATACTGTGTTTCTTGGTCTGAAAAAAATTATCAGAAAAAAATCCATGTTGTGAAAGATAGTGGAAAACAGCCTTTCCTCATTTTTTCTGATTTGGTGATATTTCTTTGGTATCAAATCTTTCTGACTTGAATGTTCTCTGCTTAAGGCCTACATGAAGATTAAATTCCTGTTATTATTTCCATATAATCTCTGGATGTCTTTGGGATTAAAGTCTTTTCTGAGAAATTATTCTGGCATTTGCTATAACACTTTGTCCAGACTTGTAACTAACCTAACAGTGTTAATACACTTGATACTTTGGCATTTTCTCTTAAACAGATCTTCTCTATTGGCATGTAAAATATCTTTGATCAGAAACATGTCTTTCATCTTGGACACATATATCTGTTCACATTTTTTCTATAATTCTTACGGTTTTATATTCTTTTGACACCACACCTATTATTCGGGATTAGGCATTGCAAGCTATATATACCAGCAACAGTACGAACAGACTAGGAAATGAATTTCAGAATGGGTAAATGCATATGGGAAGCTATATATATATATATATACAAAATGATAGGCTCTAAATTAGCTGTTACTGAGGAAACAGATCCAGGAAGCACTGTGTCCAGTTCTCTGAATATGTCTGTTCCAGCATTGCTAGGAGAGCTGAGGGGAAAACAAACACACACAAACAAACAAAAAATACCTATTGTGAATTACTGTCTTGAATATTGCCTGCAGTTTTAATTATTTTGTCTTGAAAAGAATATAATAAAATTCGAAAAAGTAATGGATGCCTAACAGGGGTGATTAGAGTGGCTCCCATGTGAGGAAAGTGTAAAAAAACTGGGACTTCTCAACACAGAATAAAAAATAACAAAATGGCAAAACTGAAAGACATTTATAAAATTATGATACTATAGATGTGTGTAGCCACAGGAGATAGGAAATTACTTTCTAGCTTTTTCCCCCATAAGAACTAGTTAAGGCAGAATGAATTTATGAAGAATTTTAAACCAAATTTAAACAAGCAAACAAAAAGGTAGTATAACCTGTGGAAACCCAATAGATAATAGATTTGTAAAGAGGTTAGACAAGCTGAGAAAAGGCAGGTCTTCCAGTGGCTGTTAAAAAGAGGCCAGGCAGAGCTTGCAGTTCTGAAAACCCCTACACTGTTGATTATTGGAAGTCAGAAGAGTAAAGCAGGATAAGGAATAGCAGCCTTGTTATCATGAGTAGTAATGTAGCAGTCCTGTAATAAATTCTTCTTAAAATTAATGTATTAGCCACGATTTGTTATGCTACATACACAACAAATATGACCAATCTAGGAATTATTATGCAAAATTACTTACAGAAGATATAAATCATGTATTCCTCTCCCTAGACCACTTCATGGCTATTCTTATCAATAGCAGCTTTTTATGCAGAATTATGCAGGATAATTCTCAGGTAAGATTCTAGTGAAATGGAATTTGTAGGAAAATAGGTACAATTCAGATATACACAGACTAAAATTTATAAATAAGCATTACCTCCCTTCTGGCTAAAAATAAAATATATGTGTAGCCTTTTTTGAATTGTTACTAAAAAGTATTTTAATGACTCAGTAGGTGAATCACTAACAAAACTTTCTGTTTCTTAGAAATAGATGGTTACAGACTTTTTTTACATACATAATATATCATGATATTATAGTCTAATTCTGTTGGCAAAGGCTTAAGATAAGTTTTGAAAACTAACAGACTTCTGTATTTGGATTATATTATGCCACATCNCCTCCTCTTCCTCAAACTAAACAGACCCAGCTCCTTCAAACGGTCTTCATATGATTTCTTCTCCAGTCCCTTGACCAGCTTCATTGTCCTCCTCTGCATCCGCTTCAGCACCTCAATATCATTCTTGTACTGAGGTGCCCAGAACTGGACACAGTACTCAAGGTGAGGCCTCACCAGTGCTGAGTACAGAGGGACAATAACCTCCCTCCTTCTGCTGCTCACACCATTCCTGACACAGGCCAGGATGCCGTTGGCCGCCTTTGCCACCTGGGCACACTGCTGGCTCATAGTCATTCCTCACCCAGCTGTCCACTGTTACTTGCCATAAGTACACAGAATTGTTTCCAGAGCAGATGTATGACTACAAATATCTCAGAACCATCAGTGTAAAGAAAATACTATGCCTTGAAAATGCAGAGAAATGAGACTTCTCATCATTCTTTAGAACCTGAAAAGAAAGCTTTGTCCACCTACAGAACTGTATTGAAAAGGAAAATGCAGTGACTCTTTTTTTCTCTCCTATTCATGATTTTAATCTTGTTGTAAACTTGAAAACAGGATTCTGAAAAGCTAGCAAATATGTTTTTCTTGGGTTCTTAATGTTTATCCGGGTTTGAACCCCGTAGTTTAGAAACAGAAAGAAGTTACATTTTCTGTGAGGCTGGAATACTCAAGAAGCACATGAAAGGTTTGTAGCCTTTAAACACATTATTGAAGACAGACCCACACATTGTTCTTGTTCTTTTTCAGACTCTTAAAAGAAATGGAAAACCTTATTAAACAATGGACACTGACTCAAAAGAAGAGCTCTTCTGATAGAAACTTCAGCTGTATCCTATACATTCACTTTGTGATGAAATACAAGTCAATGGAAAGACAGTCTAGAAGGTGATCTAAGGGCATCATTCATACAACAAGGACATTCCTAAGTAAGATATCTGGGTAATTCACATTTTGTTTCCTCAAAAGCAAATTTAAGTAACTTTTGGCAACAGAAGCAGTTAAGACTGTAACAGAGAATTTCTTTCCTATTTCCTGTTTTCTCTTAATCTCTTTGTATGCCATAAGATATGACATCTATGTTCTTCTTTTCCCCATGTGACCTGAAGTACCTGTGTGCACCTATTCCCTCACTCAATGTGTGTCTGGGATGGAACCAGGAATAAATAAATAACTGAACTTATTCATATGACACACATATCTGGTCATATAAAGATAAGGACACCAAAAGACCCTTGGGAAAGCAAATGATAGAGAAGAGGCTGCAGCCTTCCCAGAATATTCACCAGCCTCCCAAGAACAGTCATCAGATTTGTGTCCTGATCCCTTTCTACATATAAGTGGACTTGGGAAGAACAGTAGCATAGACTAGTCCAAAAGCCAAACTACTTTGGCAGCAGCAAATCATCATGTGCTTTAACTACCATAGTGTTTTTTTATACTGTAGCTGGAATTTAGCCATGACCTAATAGAACAGGAATACATGGCACTGCTATATTGCATTAGCATAGTCATACTATGTTTGCTGAGGTCGTTGATGAAAATGTTTAAATACCATCAGTTCTAAAACCAATAGTTGAAAGACTCCCTAATTGCCTTTCTCCAGCCAACAGTCCTTTCATCAGAGCTCCATGACATCTCTCTTTTAGGAAGTTCATCAACCATTTTTTAAGGTCATATATTAATTCCCATTGCTCACTAATGTTGTGTACTTTCAGGCTGTTTAATTTCAGTAGTTATGTATATTTAGATAACTATTTTTCTGTCTCCAAATGACAATAAAATCTTCTTTGTCATATGATAAGTCAC
>VWZY01012272.1:103940-119596 GCA_013399075.1 Chloroceryle aenea | reverse complement strand
AAAAAGGAAAAAGAGAGATTTGAGGGAGTGTGCAAAAAAAAAAAAAAAATGTAGACAAGCTATGAAGCCAGACATAACAGGGTGTGGAAAGAAATGAAGAAGCCCAGAGAATAAATTATTCTCTGTATGAGGAAAATTGAAGACATCTCCTTGTCAGTGTATGTGACACAGGGATCCAGGAATGGCAGTAGCAGNCAAAAAAAAAAAAAATGTAGACAAGCTATGAAGCCAGACATAACAGGGTGTGGAAAGAAATGAAGAAGCCCAGAGAATAAATTATTCTCTGTATGAGGAAAATTGAAGACATCTCCTTGTCAGTGTATGTGACACAGGGATCCAGGAATGGCAGTAGCAGAGAGGAGCAAGCTGAAAGATCTTGTATGTCTGAATTCCTCAGAAATGGCAATTGGGAATCATGTTAAAGATGGACTGTGCACCCAGAGAGAAGGGTACAAGACAGCATGTAAAAGGGAAGAAATAAAGTGGAGAAAAGGGGAGAAATAAAAGGAAGAAATAAAAGGAAGAAATAAAGGGGAGACTGCATTGAGGAGGAATATTGTGGCAGCAAGTACAGATGGAATAAATGCAGTTTTGGGACAGATGTCACCTCAGGCGATGAGGAAGGGGCAAAGGCAGGTGTGCAGGTGGTGTCTGGAACATGATGATGTTTGGAAAGGGAAACTGGAGTTCAAGGGAGAAAATAAAATGGGAGTTTTGAGAGCAGAGACGATTAAAAAAAAAAAAAAAGGACCAAATGGTGAGAGACTGGTAAGAAATATAGGTGAACTGCAGAAAGCATTAATATAACCCTCTGAGTAGTATTTAAAAGATACCATAAATACAGCATCCGTGGAAGCTTAATACTTTTCTACTCTCATCCAGGCATCTTATGCCTTGTTCCATGCTGCTGAAGTCATCTATCTTCTTGCTGTGTGACAGTATGTATTCTGCAAATGTTCTTCAATTTTTTTTCAGATTTAGCTTGGAGCACAATGCTTAATGGCATGCATTTATGCAACGTAAAATTTCTTCTTGTCTTGATTTTAAGGATGCAAAAATCTGTATCACACCATAAACTAACTAAAAACTTCAGTTTCTCATTTGTCTGCTTAGTTCTTGTTTCCAGAATTCTGTCACTTAAGGTTTTGTGGGGTATTTTTAATAGAGCATTTAGAAGACTAATGTACATCCTTGGGGATTCAGGGAAAGACAATTATTATATCAGGTATGTGACACTAATTTGCACATTTAGCCAGCAAATTCTATGAAAAAAAATTTGGTACATTTTTCGAGAACCCAGCATAGACATAAACTTTCAAGCTTTACTTTCAAAATGTGGGTTTAAATTAAGGTGTTCTGTTTTTCTTTCTTCTGAGTTTTTAATTGGTTGGCTGGTTGGTTGGTTGGTTGGTTTCAGAGCCGCTTTGTTTTTTTCTCATAATACATAGGCTTCAGAATTCCTGGTCATGTAAGAAATTGGAGTTGGCTTTTCTGTACATCACATTCAAATTGATATACTGACATCATACTGTAAATTGCTAAGGTAAAATAAATAATTAAGATATGTAGCTATATAGAGTATGTTTTCTGTTAACTGCCCATTTTGCTTTGTACTTTATTTTTTCAATAATATCCTATTTACTATGTGTCAGGAGTGACTGTAATGAATTGATAAATTAGTATGTTGACAATTGATAATTGTAGTATGTTGAGCATGGTAATAACACTGGTTTTGAAAGCATTGGCAGAAATATATTTCTGTAAAGGACAGATGCTTTAAGACAGTGAATGCCTTTTGTGCGTATCTATGAAGGACATTAGTACAGAGCTCAGGGCTCCAGCTGCCAGCTCATTGCATTATAGACTGATGACATATCACAGCACAGTGCTCACGAATTTTGGCACAGTCTTGATCTAAAGGGACTACTACACAAGTTGTTTCTGAAGCTTGCTTATGCCACATTTGCCCAGGAGTTTCTGCGACATGCTGCTTTCCATGATACAGACATGATCCTGCTGTGGCAGGGGGGTTGGACTTGAAGATCTCCAAGTTCCCTTCCAACGCCTGACATCCTGTGATCCTTAGGTCTATACAGACAAAGTGTTTTCCTTTCATTTTTCATTCATAAATACACCTGGGCCTTGAAAAAATGAGGTGCAAAAAACCTTCCAGGCTGGTGGCTGGACTATGATTTATTTATTTTTGCAACCTTGGAGCATTCTTTGATCGTCTTATTTTCTCTGTTATCTTTGTAATCTGGCCTCTGATAATAATAAATCTGACACCTGCAATCATCAGCTTCTGAAAATGTTCACATTTTCAAAGGGCTAGTAAATTTCTAGCAATCATAATAGTTGAGCCTGTAAAAGATGGAATCTTAAACTCCAGATGTTCAAAGTGCATTTTTACTCCACCGTTTATAAAAGTTACAGTGACATTTTGTAAATTAAATTTCACATGCATTTTGGCTTCAGATATTTTTTAGTCAATGCAGCAGCTCTCCAAAGTATGTAATTTTGGCCATGTCTTATACCAATCTTTTACCAAAAAGAATTACAACTCATAAGCAGCCTGGAGCCTTGGAATTCATATGAAGAAATGGAATTCATGGACACAGCATTCATGATTAAGTCCCATGTTATGTATGGTCATTACACATGAACATCAAGACTATATAGTGTATTAGTTTTAAATAGTGACTTAAGACTCTGGGTACTATGGTTGTTTAATCTCATGGTAGCCCAGAAATTTTATGACAGGATGTTCAAGTTTTGGTTGTAAATATTTCCAGTCTGTATGTACCATATGCACTTCTTCTTTTCTTTGGACTCTACTTTAAATGAAGACTGAGAAAAATGGGGTCTTTGAAATGTACTTCACAGACTTTCATACTTATTCCTAATGTCTCAAAACTACATACTGAGTGATACTGAGTCTGTAACTGTTCATACAGGAAACAAGTTATTAAAATTGTTAATGAATGGCCTTAGCGTGAACACTCTTATTTTCTCATATTGTGGATGTAATTTTTTCATAGTTAATAAACTGTAAAAGAAAGTTTGAATAACATGTAGTAGGAAATCTAAAATGTCTTATTTTTATATTACATTCTGACACAAAGTTCACTGAGCAGAACAAATCTTTCTGCTGTTTTCAGTGAGGTTTAGATAAAGCTTTATGACAATGTTACGTTTTGGTGGCATGACTGTTTATTACTTTATGATGAATCAGAGATACATACTAATGAATAACCCTCTTGAATGCTAGTGGGATATTTAAATAGAGGCTAATAAGTGTTACCTTTAACAACTGATTCTGTCTCTCTCAAGAGATTTCAAATAAATATGTTTGGTTTATAATAGCAGCCATAGGAAACACAGAATGAAAACATGTCAGTCCTAATATTATTCTGATTTCAGTATTTTGTCTTCTTTCATGTGCCCCTTATAATTTTTACTCAGCCCATGATAAGCTCTTGTACTTCCAACTTTATTTTCTCTATAAAAGATGAAACCTGTGGATTGTCTCTGAAACAAAAATATTTCCTTTTGATCAAAATAAGGAAAGGTGCTTTTCCACCAAGCAAACAGTGCAATCTCAAGGGCATCATTTATTAACATCTGTATTCTATTTCTGAAATCTGTTTTGATGGCACTGACAACACTGCATGGTGCCCACCCTTCACTGTTCATAATTAAGCTGCAGAGGAGCTCTTGAGTGCCTGGGAAGCCTGGGGACTGACACAGTAGGGTCATTGTGCACTCTCTCAGACTGCATTCTGTTTCAGAGTACCACAAATGTCAGGGTTATTCTGCTGACTGTTTTATAACGTGGGCATAGAGGAGTGATGTGGTGAATCAGATCTGTAACCACTGGTGACTACAGGAGAGCCAACCTGTCAAGAAATGGCCTGCTGTCCAAATAACTCTTCATTGTCTTTGCTAGTAATTGCCTTCATCAGAGAGAAGGAAGGCTGAATGCAGCAGTACATGCAACTAGAGGTTGCTTTCTGTGGAGGGGTAGAAGCAGAAGCTTATTTAGCAAGTATGAAATGTGAATGAGCCAGTAGGAAGGGAAGTGCAGCAGCTGCAGGCCCTGTGAGGTCTGGTCTAGGTGACTGCATAAGGCATTTGGACAGGTCTAGGTGTGAGATCTGCAGCCAAGATGTGGGCAGGGAGAAGCTTGTTGTGTGGTTTGCAAGGGGGTGTTTGTGTGAGAGGGAGCAATGGACAAAGACAAAGAGGTTTAGCAGCATGGGGGAAATGAGTAGTAGGTAATAAAAAAGAGAAAATAAAAAAACATTCACAATACGGATAGTNCTTTCCACCTGGCTGCTCTCCAGCCACTCCGTGCCCAGCCTGTAGCGCTGCATGGGGTTGTAGTGGCCAAAGTTGAGTATATATTGTTGGGTATGGCAGCAGGAGTCAGGCATGTCCTCTCTGTGCCCCTGCTGGACGTCAGCCACAAGAAAGGCCATCTGGAGCACTGATTTATACTGTGATTCACCAACATTAATGACAAAAAAGGCTGGCTGCCTCTGAGCTGTGGGTATCACTTTGATAAAGAAATCCAGTGGTCCTACTTCAGGCAAAGGCAGTTCCACATGAAAGTTATAGTAGGAGTTACACTGCTGTCAGTTAATTTTCTATCATCTTTCTAATCTGGATTTGGGTAATTTTCCTTTTAAGTTAATGGGTCTTTGAGAGGCTTGTCTACTTTACTACTGAAGAGGGGCTACAGCATAAAGGCCTAAACTGTATCCTGTACTAACAAACAAACATGATCAGTATCTTCAAAGTTTAAGAAAGTCTTAAAGCTACATTTTCTAGAGATCTTGCTCCAGGAAAACACCATACAGCAGAATCCATTCAAAAGTCAAACAACTTTTATAAGCTTCTTGCAGGGATGATTCAACTACATCCAGAAAAAGTGTAAAAGCTATTGGGAGCAGAGATATTATCTTAGATGCTTCTTTGGTGTCAGAAATTTAACAATGCCACATGGGATCCTTTCCAGCTTGTCACTAAGTGAAACTAGCAGCCCAATTTTGTTCTTGTTGCAGTCAGTGAGAGACAGAGCACCCCCTAAATTCTTTAGTATGCAAGGGGCACATTTCAGGATTGTCCAGATAGTCTGTCCTTTCAGTTTGTTGTCTTTTGACAACTCCCTGCAGAGTATCCTGGCAACAGTGACACTTCTCACAAACAAAAGCCATACAGACACTGCTGCATCCCATCAGAATGACAATGACTTTCCATTTCAATATTTGTTCAAACAGTTGTTTAAATATGTGAAGCGCTACAGTTTGGACAAAAATTAGAGCATTTTTGGAACATGCAGCATAGCAACACTGACCCACATGGAATGGACTAAACAACTATAATTTTTCAAATGGTTTGCTGGTAACCTTAACTGGGGATTTTCTCAAGTAGATAGCTTTGTCTGTGAAACAAAAATCAGAGAAAGGAGTCTTTCACAAAGCACAAAACCCAATTTGCAGAATGAAGTTCTTAAGAGGTCAAGAAGTTACTACTCTTTAAAAAATGACATTTAAAGAAAAACACTACTCTCACCTAACGCATTAGCATCTGTGGTAACAAAAGAATTTAACTATCTGAATTTTCTTCACAGAGCATTTATGCACTCTTTGAAGAATAGTCATATGTAGTCCAATATAAAAGCAAAGCAAAACAGTGAAGTGCCTTGTACCACTCAGCATGCTATGGATCTATGAGAAGTGCAAAGGAATGTTCTAGGATTTTTGTAATTAATTTTTCAACTTGATTTATTTTGAATCTAAACCACTTGCAGTAATAAAAAGAGGAAATACACATTTCAGACAGATAGCTGTACCTCTAGCACTGAGAAGAATAACACTTGAGGACTATATTTACCACAGTCCTTGGTAACATACTCTTGATTGATCTAACCATTACAGAACATATTGTGGCACATGAATATAGCAAAATAATCCCCCAGAAAGGCCAAATAAAAAATGCATAATGCCAGCATTGGGCTGCCCATAGTAGCATCGCATTCCTACCTTTTTCCAACCATTATTTCTCTAACCATTATTTCTTCATTATTTTACCTACCATTAAAAAATAGGAAAACTCTAGGCTCAGAGGTATTTCAGGCACACACTGGAGCATGCTGAACTGTGAGCTTGTTGCAGAGAATATCTTTGTAATACTGAGACCCAGGTTACCCACAAGGCAGTTTGCTCAGCTGAAATGCACTGTGCTGAGCAAATATCACCAGGATGCATTGGCAACCATTTGGGAGACTCCCAGTAAAGGGCTTGTTTGGCACTTAAACATCCAAGTTAGAGAGCAAGAGGTAAGCAGGAATCAAGTTGCCCATATACCTATGGCTGCACTACAGGTCCCCTCAAAAGGCCCCATCTTAAGGGGTGCTGTTGAAGTCAGCTGTTCATTTTTCTGCCAAGGGACAGCAATGACTGAATTTTGTAGGCAAGAAAGAGAATTAGATAGCAGCAGTGAAGGGAAATTTTCTACCAGCAATGTGCACAGATTATTCACTAACACAGCAAATCCTTTGTGAATTCTGTGCAAGCTTCTTCAGCTAAAGTCTACTGTACATTCACTCCATTTAAAAAGATTGGTTTTGGTCTTACTTTAAAGTTGTAGTACTTATGCATGACTTGCGTATGAATGAGGTGAATGAATTCATTACTGAAAAGCTAGATTAAGTTCTGCAGCTGTTCAGCCTGGGGACCTGGTTCAAAGCATAGACAGAGTGACTGAAAAATCCTTTACTGATCAAGGCAGTTTTAGACTGCAGTCTAACATAGCAAGTAGCATTAGAAATGCTAGCGTGAAAAAGAAATTAAAATTACTTGTTTACACACATTATCTGCAGGGGAAAAAAAAATAAATAAATTGAGTCTACTCTTCAGATAAGGAATGATAGTATATGGGTTGTGCCCACAGCTGCCTGACCATGAGGGTGTTAATTTGCGTCTTGAATGCAGCTGCAACACTCACAGCAAGTATTCACAACCGAGTTGTCAAAGGAGCTTTACAAATTGCAGATCAAATACGGGATATTTGCTGTTGTAGAGAACAAAGTGAGAAGGGGGAGAAGAGTAGCTGCAAGTTTGACTTCACATCCAGTCTTATCTCACAGATAATTTTTCAGTTATGCTCAGAAATTCTGGGAAAATTTCTTTTCTTTTGTAGTAATTTAAGTGCAGACTATGTAGTACTGTGAATGCAAGCTAAGTTCTCACCTTTATTGGTCCTCACATTGTTCAAGCATGTGTCTGACTGCCTGTTAATGGCAGTTTTTCCTTACTGTCTAGGGTGTGACAGTGCAGCCTTTTCAGCCTTCAGAGTTCATTGTACTGTCCTGTTATACATTCAAGCTATAACAGCCAGAGGTTATTTATTGTTAGAATATAGGTTATACAGTGTGGTCCGCTTGGTAGTTTGACCATAGTATTTATGGATTTGTATTTTAAATACAGCTGTCATACTAACCAACATAAATATGACTGTTGTTAAAAGAGCTGATCAAAGGAAAAGAATAGCATGATAGAGCAGGACACACAGTCATGTGAGCAGAGGCACAGAGTGACTAAGACTCCTTGTCATGAGTCTGAAAGCAATTTCTGTATTGTACAAATACTTCTGTATGTTTTGGAAGAAAGTTAAAATTCCATTTAAAGAAAATCTGAGAGTAAATTCTGTGGGGAGTGGAAGTGATGAGCAAAAATAGAGAAAAGAAATCAAAACAGAAGAAAGCAGAGAGATGAGATTCACCTGGAATACTGCGTCTAGCTCTGGAGCCCTCAGCACAGGAAGGACATGGACCTGATGGAGTGGGGACAGAGGAGGCCACGAATATGACCAGGGGGCTGGAGCAGCTCTACTACGAGGACAGGCTGAGGGAGCTGGGATTGTTCAGCCTGGAGAAGAGAAGGCTCCACGGAGACCTAACAGCCACCTTCCAGGACCTGAAGGGAGCTGATAGACTGGAGAGGGCCTGTTTACAAAGGCCTGGAGTGAAAGGATGAGGAGCAATGGTTTAAATTAGAAAGGAGTGGATTTAGATTAGAAATAAGGAGGAAGTTCTTGACCAGGAGAGTGGTGGAGCACTGGAACAGGTTGCCCAGGGAGGTGGTGGAAGTCCCGTCCCTGGAGACATTCAAGGTGTATCTAGGTTCCTCACTTCTGATTTCCTGTAAGTGATAATTGTATCATTGATGAAAGGAATTTCACCAAGAACTGGTTTGCATCATTCTTGATAGAAAATAGTGAAGAAGTAATGAAGCAACTAGTCTGAAAGTCTTTTATACCAAAGTTAAAACCTTTTCGGTGTTGAAATTCAGCTAAAACCCAATCTCTTCTCTATTGGTCAGTGATCACTTGGCAGTGAATAAGGATAAAATATCACAAAATCAGAAGAGAAACTGATGATATCTCTATTTAAAAGTTCATTGATATGAAATTCATATTAGCAATGAAGGGTGCTTTTGATTTGCTGCTTGTTTTTCAAAAGTAAAATAGCATCCAAGAGTGGTTTCTTTCTTTCTACTGAAGAAATTGACTATTTTGCTTGGAAGTGTTCTTCACATGTTCATCAGAATGTATTCTGGTAGCATGGCCTATGTACAAATTGTAGAATGTTTTAAAAACTCTAATATATGAAGTAATTATTCCTGTAGCTCTTGTTCACCTACAGTTCTGCATTTTTTTTTTAACTGAATGTAGTTGGATGTCATATCTGTAGTTTCTCTTGATCATGTGTGCTTTTGCTGTAATACTTAGAGTGTTAGTCTAGATGCACACAATGCGGCACAGTACTTTTTAGAGCACCACAGTGCATTCAAATTCACCTCTTTGAACCTGAAACAGCAGTAATCACAGGCTGCACCAAAGCTAGCAGGTATGACAGCAAGACTTCCAGGTTGTATGGTGGTTACTGCTTGTGTGTTTCCAAGCAAAATGAACATAAAATATTTTCCTTTAATTTCCAGTGAATGAAAAGCACCCTGGACTTTGCTCTGCTTACTAGCAGCAAAGAAACCAGGAGTACCAACTTCAGCGGCTGGCTGTCAGAGTTTTCTGCATTGCTTGCAGTCATCCACCCTGCACAGACTGTTCTACTGCCAGGCACCCTACAAACTCCCTCTGGGATTTCTGGCCTTAAGAGATTTAATGTTACAGATAGGAGCCTGCCCACCTTGGTTCTGTTAGGGGTTATTAACTTGCTTCTTTTGCGGTTTAGTTACCCTAACATGTTTGCAGCCTTTGACTTGGAGCCAACTACAAGACAAATCTACCTGCTAAGCTTCTGGAGTGTACTTGGGAGGCCTGGCTTGAGTTCTGTCAGTCAGGGATTTCTCCACCACATTTGGAATCAGAGTCTACCAGATACCCAGCTTCATAATGGGCATGCAACTGTGGCTATCTGGAAGCCAGAGTAAAAACCTGGTATCCTGAGTATCAAGTAGTCTGAAAGGAGTTCCTATAGATTCCCTCAGAAGATTCCTTGGACTTGGTGGAAGGTAATGGAAATTATGATGCTTCATGTGGAACAATTAAGGATCAATATGCATTTTAAAAATAAATTATTTTGCTGCAACATTATTAACTTCTTCAGTAACCAATGTGTGTTCCCTTGTATCTTTGTTCTTAGGTGACTAAAATAATTTTATTTTAAAACTAAAATAATTCACAATAAATGCTTATAATGAGAAAAGAAGCAGCTGAATTATGGACATCTGTATTAATGATTTTCATGTCACATTGCATGCTGGGCCAACAATAGATAGTAAGTAATTTTTTTTTTCTAGATTTGATGCCATCTTTACTACAATTTTTCTGTAGTTTAAGCTATAACACAGCCATACTCACAGCCAGTGTAGGAGCAGATCAGGTCCAGGAACACCTAGAGAACCTGCAAGTGCACAAGTCCATGGGACCTGATGAGATACACCTATGAGTCCTGAAGAAACTGTCGGCTGAAGTTGCCATCATATTTGAGAAGTCATGGCAGTCTGGCAAAGTTCTCACAGATTGGAAAATGGGAAACATAACCCTCATTTTTAAAAAACGAAGCAAAGAAAACCCAGGGAACTACAGACCAGTCAGTCTCATAAACCTTATAAACTTTGTAATTGTCTGTGCCTTCTCTCCCTCCTTTTGTTTTTCCTCTTTTTAATTATATGAATGCAGGGTGGGGAGGGGTTAGGGTTAGAGGATGATGAGACAGGGGATGGGACAACCCCTTTGCCAGATTGAACTCCACTATCCATGTAATCTCCTTCCTTTACTTGAAAAAAGACTTATGTACCATTGTCTTCCTCTATGGCAGTAAATCCCTATGGAAACACCCTTACTGATACAGATTGATTATCATGATTACTACTGACAGAATCTGGGGTCTTTTTTTAGAGAATAACTACACACAAACATAAAAATTGTAGAAGAATAATTGAATAGCCACTGCTGGTTAAGACATTTGAATCTTAAGTATTTCCAGTCAACTTGATTTTGTTTATGTGGAGGATAAAAAACAAAGAGTGTGAAAACATTCCATAAAAAAGCATTACACTTAACCTGTTTCAGTGGTGGTATCTCAAATTAAAGAAAGCACCCTTTTCAGTTGAACAATTCTCATTAGACATGTGTCACAATCCAATATTCGGATATGTGGCCATTTTTTATGATCTTGCCAGGACAAAATAAAGATAACACTCTATCAGGTGCACAAATAGGCACTGGGGATGGTGTGTGGTCTTATGAGAGATTGGGCAGAACCCCCTTGCTTTCTAATGCTCCTCACTGTATATGCTCCTCCAGTATAAGCTGCACAGCAGCTGCACCCCTTTATTATCTGGCAGGACCTGTGGAAAGGTTTAAAGGTGATCCCAAATGATGAAATTAAGATGCAAATGAGGTCAGATGTCACGTGCACAGACAAACTTATTACTGAAGAAAACAGAGACAGAAAAGAAAGGAGAAAGCAGAAATACAGAGGCCAGCAAGTGATAGAATAGATACCACTATGATCCAGCGATGTCATCAGTGGGGAAGTGCTTCTTCCCTGCACCCATAATGTCCCAGATTTTTATACAGTTCTTGCCCACTGCATCCCCATTTCCCTCCCTGTACAGGTCAGAAACTTCTTCTATCTTCTCCATGCTTCTCCAAGATAGGAGGGGGGGATATGGTGNGGGAGTAAAATGGTTTGGTGAGTTGCTGAGACATCTCTTTAGTCCGTCCACAAATTTTCTTTAACTCTTAGATGTCTCAAGACAGACAACAGATATCCTGAGTGCCGAAATACATCACTTATCCCTTGGATTGTTTGAGACAAGCACTAGACATCCTGAATGCCACAACATGTTATATTAAAAAAGTACAGCTAATCTTTATTATAACATTGTTTTTCAAAAAGAAAACTCTCAATCCCATCTTTCCTCTTTGTTTTGATAAAATAAAAGAAGACAGCTATCTCTGAATATAGTCTTTCTTGTACCTGTTTTAATGTATTAGTTGACTTAATTCAGGGATGTGTAGGCAGGGACCAAGAGCTCAACTTCAGTAAATATATTCTACTCCCTGTTGTTTTGGCAGATTGGCTAAAGCTCCTCTGAAGTCAGCTTTAGTTTATTTTTCTTGGTGAAAACTTCAATTTGAACTAAAACCACATGCACAAGTGCTCTTGACATACTGCATTTAGCTCCTGGGGACCTGACAGGACATAGGTTCTATTTTGCAAGACATCATTGCAGCACATTGAAGGACCTGTCCTTATCACAGAGATAAGGAGCACAGGCAAGAGAAATCATCTCAGAGGGTCAGTGTCTCTGTGAAGAATTACATATATTTTGGTGGGACAAAACCAGTGCAGAAAACAGGAACAGGATAAAATTATTTGAGCATCTGCCCAGTCTTGTACTTTCTGAGTCGGTGATAATCTTCTACTGCATACTGTATATAACTGCAGGACAGCAGTTGTGCTGAAGTCATGGTCCTACCAGCTTGTGGCAGAGGTGTTTCCTGGATTCACAGTCCTGTGCATCAGCAATTACATGCATTCACCAATCACCAGATTACAGACTCCTTGCTGATTTAATCATGACTCGTAGATAAACAGCTCAAGACAGATATTGAGTAGTTCCTTGCTCCAGCTCCTGCCTGCTTCCCTGAGTGCAGATGCTTACCTGAGCCCTGGAACAGCCAAATCCTTTGCCCACAGGTCTCCAGGACGGGTGTCGGAGGTGGTCTGTCAAGGCAGGATGAGACAAGTTGCTCAAAGCAACCTATGTCACGGTGGGAAAACAAGGAGACAGGACTAGTGTCTGTTTGTGGTGAATATAGAAGATGGTTAGGGGAAAGCTGGTGTTATGAATTTGGGGAAGGAAGAGGATATGTAGCAGGGAGGAGTGGATAGATATACATTAATTCTTCCTGGCTGGACCTGAGCACACCCATGTACTGCAGCTCTCGTTTACCAGGACTCAGGCAGCTATCTTGAAAATTAGGTTTAGGAATTACTATGTTAAAAGAAGCATCAGAATAAGCTACTTAGAATATTCTGGCAGCTGTGTTTTTTTGAAAGTATGAATTTAAGAAACCATGAAACCAGGCTCTCAGTAGCATCACAGGGAAAGACAAATGTTCAGCATTTTTGCTGCAGATCGATACTGCCCACGTTTCCAGACAGACTGCCAGGTTAGTCAGCAGTTTGCAACAGAGGAAACCTACCTTGCAGTATTGAATTCCACCCTGAGAAACAGTCTACCTCAAGATAGCACCGTATGACCACTTTTGGCTAGTGTTGTCACTGTGCACCAGTCAAATATTACTTCTCTGACCCTTAATACCTGCCACTTCCTTTCAGCTGCTAGAATGAGTGAAACTGTTTTGTACTATGTGTTGCATGGCACAGAATGCTGCAAAGTAAGCAGTGGCTGTAGTAATTATATGGTCTTATAGTTTATAGTTCTTTAAAAGATTGGATTTCCTGACTGGTCAGAAGATTGTTAGAATTATCAATGTTTCACTGTCTAAATGAAATGAGTAGGGGACTGTCCTGAATGATATACTAGTCAATATTTTCATTATGATCTAGATGATTGAAGTGAAAGCATAGTTACTGCCTTTATAAACAGTGCCAAGGCAGGAGGGAGAGCAGGAACATTGAAGAATTCAAAATAATCTCATCAAAATGGAGGCAAATTCAAAAGCCACAGAATATATGATCACTCCTTAACTGCTCATTACAGCTTTGAGTTACAATGACTATCTTATTTATTTAATGAGAACATCCCATGCTAAAAGTTCAAGTCATAAAAGTTCAAGAGGCTTTAAGGGAACTGTATTTTAACACTTACAGGTGAATTTAATGTGTCTTAACAAGGTTTTTATAAATATCTCATTTTGGAAAAGAAGCAGACATTTACAAGCTCATCAAATTGAGCATTAGTTACATAAGGGTGTGCTAATGGGACCTGGAACACAGTTTAAACTGGATCTGTGCTGTGGCCCTGTGGGATGTTTTCAGAAAGAGCCAAAGAGATAAATGTTGAATGGGTTATATCTGCAAGCATATTCCAGCTCTCTGCACTCCCCAGAGAGAAATTAAAGCACTAACAGGATAAGACATCTTTAATGCCCTAAAGAAAACTGAAAGCTGACCTCTTCTTGCTAAGTACTGAAAAGGATCTAGTTGTGGTGTAATGCTAAGAATTATCAGGCTGTCACTTTCTCATAAATGAGGAATAAATTCTTACCACATCCTCGGATTTCCTATTTACATCTTTTGCTCTCTCAAACAGGAAAGCCTTCAAATCCATTACAAGGAGTTTGAATCTTCTATAGTATGCCAGATTGCCGGGATCTGTCAGGCCTGCCTGGAAATGGCCATTCCTTTTGCCATATTGCTATGGTTTAAAAGCTCCTTCCTAGATTAGTTCACACTATTCAGGTTTTTAGAAAGTCTATTTAAGTGCTTCTAGCCACAAAACAACTTTACTTAATGTTCCATCTCTGTGGATGCTGCTTTATCATACCCACAAGAAGCCTGTTTGAGAGTAATGGTTCTGGTACTGCTTCCTAGGTGTATAGGTTTCCTCTGGAAGAAACGAGATTTTCTGTAGGTTATGTAATTTGTTTTCTTCTCCTTGCTGGGAAAGCCTGTAGATCAACTACACTCAAAATTCTTCACAGCCAGATTCATATCGCTGGGGGTGGTGATGTGCTTCTGTGTGAACACTTGGACCAGAATGCAGAAATGGGTGGCCATGGGTTGGGGGTGAGGAATGTGGGATGACAGCACAAGGTTGGGCTAATTAAACACCTGTGGAGTCGAGGTATTGGTTTGTCTGCTAAACAGAGTTAACCAGGCTCTCACTGTCCAAGGGTCTTATGAAAATAAATAAATATACTCACTCAGAAATTTAAGTATTTTGTGCTGATTGCCCTAAAGGAGCCTAAAGGGAAATTAGAAATTCTGTCTTGAATAATGTTATAACTACATGAGAATAATGAGGAGGAAAATAAAATATTGAACAGCTGCTTTTGAAGTAAGTACCATCCATCCTGTGCAGTGAATAAATCAGGAGTCCCTAGGAAAAAATGGTATGTGATCATAAGTTTAAACCGTGTTTTGCTTCATATTCATTGTAGCATTGCATTAGCTCTATGCAGAAACTTCACTTGTAATCTGATGGCCTTTGTGTACTTGGCTGTGTGACTTATCAGAAGCATCTGTGTGAATTGTGATGTCCTGCTTGCCCTTTATTGTGTTTTCTCTCTCTTTTCTTTGTAGAGGGATCTGCCACAGTGTTGCAGGATGCTTTCTGCAACTCTTGGTTAATCAGACTGAACATCCCGCCTTGGGACACACTGGAATGCTCTGGAGCCCCAAGATTCTGGTGTGCTGCTCACCCCACAGAATGGGGTCAAATCCTCCCTTGGCAGGTGTGCATAAGTTGGATGACAGATGTGGAAGGCACTGTGCCACTCTCCTAGCCACAGGAAGGAAAACAGATAGGGGAAGACCTGTTCCCTTCTCCACACAGATGTGTACCACTAGTTCACTCAAACCACAGGTATGGAGTTTGCTGCTGCTGTTTTTGGAAGAAAAACGTTGCTGCTGAGCTTGCCTCTTACACTTCTTTAGTTCTTAGCATGGCTCTGAAGTGGTGGGTCCCTAAGTAACAGGCACCTGAGGAGCTGTGGATGCTGCCTTTACAGTCACTGGCCAACTCCAGCATGATCCCACCTGTGGTAATGACCCCAGCTCAGGTCAGTAGTAGCAAACAGTGTGGCAAATGCACATACGAAGAACATATTTCAAGAGAAAAAAGGAATTGTCAACAGTATTCAAGGAAAATGAAGAAAACATGGTGGTAAAACAAGGAAGTATAAAACCAATAAAATACATATTTTACAGTGATGAATAACATTTCTGCTCTTCATGTTGCACAATACAGTTTATTACATCATTGTAATAACATAAAATGAGATGAATGTTACAATACTGTTATCATTTAATAGATCATGTGTAGAAATGTTATTGCTCATATGAATTAACTGAAACACATATACCTGGAAATGTACTGAATTTATCAACAGGCCACCCCTATCTCTGCCTTTTAAAGGAAGCCAGATCAGTT
>VWZY01012272.1:75042-86720 GCA_013399075.1 Chloroceryle aenea | reverse complement strand
TGGGAAACACAGCTTGTGATCGGCCACCAGCTGGATTTAACTCCATTCACCATAACGTTCCTTGGATGCCTGGGGTAGCAGGATTCCTATGCAGAACACAAACTAAATATTTGTGACATCAAGGGACTGCACTGGATTATCCAGGAGGTTTAGTCCTGTCATTGATTCCTTATGTACAGTTAAGACTTATAGGTATTTTCTCTCTGGCAGACATATTCACAAAGATTATTTGCTGTATTCTGTAATTTTGTTTTCTATTATCAAATGAAAGAAATTGAATGAACCTCTTTTACCTAAGGCATGTACAGATGACAGTATTTCTACATGCTTTCTTGTCCTATTTTGTTTTTTCAAAAGCTGTGAATCCTGACTGGTAAACTTAGGTTAGCACAATGCCTGTAATAGCTCTAACCAGGTCTCTATGATGTGAGTCCCTGATAAGGTTGCATCTTGACATTGCTTTTTTCACCTATTTAGCTAGTTTTGACCCAGTTTGGGCAGCCAAGTTTTGTAGGAGAACTTCTGGACATTCAACACATGAAAAAATATGTAAGTAATTTCTAGAACAAGTTTGTTCAGTGGTACTTTTTGGTACATATTAAGCAAATCTGCAATTGTATAAACAGGATAAAGCACATTTTGCTGAATAACTGGAAATTGCATTGTCAGTAGTTTTTCTTCTCTGTGGAGTATGCAATTAATGTTAAAAAGGATTTTGACATTTTACAATGTAAAGTTTGATAATTGAAATAGGCATAAGTCAGATAGGGTGTGATCTCATTCAATCTTTTATATAGAGTGTATTTCTTCTTTGTGGTGATATTCAGTTTTATTTTTTTCAAGAAGCAATGGAAATTTTGGGGCCTTTGCCCTTAAGAAAAAGCAAGAACACTAAGGCTATTTATAGCTAATCCTCTTAGGTTTAGTTGACTGAATACCTGTCTCAGACTGACTAATTTGTGAGGATGCAGAAAAGAAGCTGTCATAAAGAAACTACCCTTGGTTTTGCTGAGCTCTTATTCCTGAAAGTTATTTGGTGCCTTATATATATTAATTAAATTATTACAATAAAACTGATTTGTTATTTATAGCGTGTCTTTGTCATGAATAATTTAGTATCTTTTAGCATGAATGTAATTGCTACGCTTTTGCAAATATAATTTATATTGAGCTTAAAGGATGGAAAGAAACAGCTGTGTTCTAGTGTCTGGATTTCTGTAACATCTCTGCTGCTGCCATATGGTAAAATTTAAATAAATAAACATGATCACAGTATGAAAGGACAGCAAATATTCTATGCTAATCCAGTTTTAGAGTCTTTTGTGAAGACACTCATTATTTAGATATGCTTTGGTTCTGCTTGTCTGTATCTTCTCAAATGAACAGCTTCATATCACAGAAGGGAAAACAGATTTTGAAGGAACAACACCTCTTCACCTACCTATCACTAATTTGCTAAATCAAACAGATTTTTTTTTTTTTCTTTTCAATGGTCAGCTTTGCTGGAATTATATTTTGTAACTGCCATACTTACCTACTTTATTTATAGCATACATAACTACTATATTATCATTTAGCAGACTATACAGAATCTGCTTCTTCAGTCTAGTTATGATAATCAGCTTTTTCTTGGAGCATCTCATGATAGTTGCCTTGATTGAGGTGAGATCACTGAACAATTTGTTTGCTTCTATGGACCTCTTTGTCATTGAAGACTATATCCATAGCTTGAAAGCTGTTGTACAGTGTGGATATGTTCATTTCTTTGAAAACAGGAAAATCAGAGCTACAAGAAAAATTTTAATTTACAATAATTATAATTAATTTTGCACATATGTAACTTTAATTCTACAGAAAAATCTGCACCAAAATAGAGTTTTAGCAGTAATATAACTTTCCTAGAGTGAGGCTCCATTCCAGTAAGATAAATGCTCGTTATATGTGGATTGTCCATTATTTTAGAACTCGGCAATTTACTGCATTCGGGTGATAAATAGCAGTCTGATTTGAAGTGGATTTCAAAACAAAACATTTCTACAGAAACTACCCTTTTTTTCCAAAGAATTTATTATAATGAACTTCAAATTCTATATGAAAGAACAAATCTCAGCAAACTGATTTTTAAAGAAAGGAATATGAAAATGACCTATTTCTAGGACTTTGACGATTAGTTATTGAATTCAAATGCATACAAATTTTCAGAGAATTCTCAGTTTATTCATGTATTATATGGTCTAAATACAGGGAATTAAATATTATATTCTTTTAATCCGTGTATTTCTCCAAAAATTTCAAGGTAAAACTGAGCATAGCTGCTTCTGATACATTTGTAATATATTATAACTCTCTTAATTTAGAAATTGAACATTTTCACCTTCTTTGTTACTGACTGTAATAAATGGGTAATTTGAATTCAGACTATAATAAAAGGATTAAATTCATATTCTTCACACAGAGCCACTAAATTGATGACTTGCAGAAATCTTGTTTTGGATTTGTTCAGCCTTACATTTTCTTTTTCTATGACTGATATGAATATGCATACAATACAAATATATTGAGACAAATTTCCTATGATTTAACAATTGTATTTACATTATCTTATTTCAATTGTAATCTATAACATTATATTACAAATAACAATTACTTATTGAATGAATGAGGAGAATTAATATCTATCGAATAGTGTTGATCAATAAAAAACCAAATTAATAGTAATCTGAAGTGACTTTCCTTTCTTAGAAAATCCATCTCCTTTTCCTTCCTTCAGAAACCCAACATATAAATCAGTTCAGTTCCCCGATCAGAGACCATAGTAGCTGTATACAAAGGGAGAACTTTGGAAAAGTGTGAAAGTTAATCTTGCTATCTCTGTCATTATATGAATCAAACCTCCTTTCAATTTTGAATTAATGTTTTGCACACATCATACAGAAGTAACCTATTATTCTGTTTCCTTTTTTGAGTCTTGTGGACACAGATTATCTTTAGATCTTTCATACAGAGAACATGACTGTGATAGAACATCAACCTGAGGATGGCTAATTCACAACAGTATTATTCCACTGAAGACCCTGCAGCTGGAGAGCACTTAAAACATGATATCAATTACCCACCTACAGCTGTCATGCTGCTAAAGATGTCTTGAAGGGGGAGGTCCTTGCTAGCCACAGATATTTCACAGCAATATTGAAAGTATATTAGAAGATTTAATCTGCAGCTGTCTTCTGCTCGAAGTGGATGCCTGAATTCCACAAATAAATGCATTTCATATTGCACATGTATTCTTAAAAGAGCACCATTTGGGGGCTCACTTTTATTATTGGGGTGTTTTATTCTTCATACAAAATATGCATGGTGAATGACATTGTCTCTGTAAAGACATGGAAGAGTGATTGTTGACTAGTTTTAAGCGTATAGCCTATTTGCATTGAATTGTCTTTCTGGAGAGTGCTTCATTTCCTGATAGTGATAGAGCATTTACTTTCCTAACTTTGGTTCTTAGAAGCAGATGAGAGTATGCAGTGTGCTAAATCTCTACAGTGTAATTTAATTCAGTAAATGTGGGTGATGTCCAAAAAATCTACAGTATTTTTCAGACAATATCTATAATGTTGAGAATCATTTGACTATCTCCCATCCATGGGAGAAGTCATTCCGGCTATGAAACTGTATCTAATTACCATGCAAAAGAATTAAATTCACCCCAAAAATTCAACAGGTGACAAGTAACTTTCCTAAAAGTTACAATATTTAATGAAAGCAGGCTCTCAAAAGCAACAGTTTTGTCCAAGTTGACTGCAACAGTCTAAAGGATTTCTGAGCACCTTACCTATTCATTCTCTCCACATCAGAATTTAAATACACAGTTGCTGATGATCATGATTCTGCTGCTCTGTTTTCCACACCTTCAGTACACTGAGTTCTTTGGATGGTAACTTGATTTCTTTCCTTTCCCACAACCAAATGCCAGATCATTACTGGTCAGAAAGTATAAAGGTATTTATACATTTTTGGGGCAAGAATGCCTTCTTCATAAAAGTGTTTTCTTAATATTGCTAATGTTTTTTTCCATATACAGCAGATACATGCAACTAAAAAATTCTGTGGTGTTACTTCTGGGTTATATTAAAACATGAAAGAACTAAGTAAGCTCTTCTGATCATAATTTTTACATATTTGCCTCTATGAATGTGCATGTTTGCTTAAATATCCAGGAAACCACAAAAGATGTCCAAGAAAAATAGGCACAAGTCTACCAATGAGATAAGTAAGTGTAGATATCTAGCAGGACATAATGTCTGAAACTGTGAGAAGCTTCACTTCCTACATTTTTACTAAAGGCTTAGGAATTTAGTCAAGAACTTGAAGACCAGCCTATGGATTATTAACTTGTACATTATTTATCTTTGAGCATATGGACCCAAAAGCTTCAAATCCATCAAATATCTATATGCATTTAAGAATACTTGAGTAACTCAGAAAATGCAGATATCCCAGCAAAATATTGCTTTTCATGTGAAATTAATTTATAACAGTATGGAAAAATTGTCAGACTTCAACTGTGCTGATCCCATCTATAGACATTTAGCCCACTTTGGTCATATTATCTGACATATTCCTCTGACTCTTTCCTTATATTCCTGGGGTTAGCTCTTATTCTTATGTAAAAGTCAAACCCTATATGTGCATTTTATTCAACCTGACTGCACATGAAAATGGTTCAAGGATCTAGAAAAGGCAAGGGTCCAAGTGGGAAAGCATCCTTGGAAGTGATAATTTCCTAAACGAAGCAAAGAGAGTATGCATTCCAGGAATTATGTTGTTGTTGTTTTTTGTTTGTTTGTTTTGGGGTTTTTGTTTGTTTGTTTGTTTTGTTTTGGTTTTTTTTGTCTTTCAACAATCTGTTTTTTTTTATTATTCAGAATAAAATGTCAGAATGCACTTTGTCAATGTCTTCATTTTTCAATTTGGTAAACATTCCTTTCCCTTATACAATCGTCTTCCACTACACACTTATCTTTCTTGCATGGCTTGAAATGAATGTGGTTGTTTGCTTTACAAATATATAGCACAGACAACATCTAGAAAATTCTTGGAATAGCTTTCATTTAATCCACTATTATTTCAAAAGCAGTCAGTGTAGATTCATACTTTTATTTTTTGCTCATGTTACATGAAAATCAATATAAGACTGTATTGATATAACTGCATTTAGACAAGTGCAATTACAGCTCTAGCTTTGTTAGCAGTACAGTAGCAGTCTCTAGGTCTGTGTCATGTTTCTGCTACAGACAGCCCAACTTGCTGTACAATGCACTGTCCTCATCAGTATGGATCTGTGGCCACGTGGTGTCCATGTGCACAAATTACCCTTTCTTCTCACCTTTCACGGTGTTCTGAGAGAAACAAGCCTCATGCGTACCCTAAGATGGCCTCATCACAGTCTTTATTATATGAAAGCTGTATGTGACATTTTGAGTAGATGTGTTATTTAGTGTATCTGAAAGAACTGAAAATTTTAAATTTGGAACCCTGAAAATTACCAGATTGACTAAGAAACAGCAGATAAATCGTTTCATTTTGAGGGGATGATATCATCACCAAAACGTACAAATTTTTTCCTGCAGTGTCATGTCTTCAACTCTAAGAAAGACAGCTTAAAAATCCTCAACCACATTCACACTCAGATAACTTTTGTATTACCTCAGTCAGAAGAAATGCACAGTTACGTCCTAGAAACAGAGCAGTAAAACTAAGAGCCTTCATTTTGCTTACTAATGGCTTCACAAGCATAATAAAGAATAAGGAGAAGAAATCTGAATTCTGCATTATCCTTCAAGTGGATAGTTGAGCAGCTGAATATTTCCTGGAAGACCTGCTGTACCACTTGAAACTACATAGTTAAGTAAACATTGCAATGGTTGTACATCTTAAGCTTATTGAGACATAGATGAATGTATTTCTTTCTCTGAATATTTTATTCAAGTTTGAGATTTTTTAAAATCCATAGTAAAATGCTGATTGACAGAACAAGGTGACATATTTCAGGTACAGTAGATGGGGTGTTTTATTTCATTTTAATACATGCTTAGATATTAAAATAGCAAAATGTACTACTTTAAAAGCAGGAAGTGATTTGACAGCTCTCTCTGCTTCTGCTCCCCACCATCTCTGTATAAGTAGGCCTTTAGTATCAGCATTGCTTTTGCATCACTTACAGGCTAGTCTTTGGAATTCAAATTTCTGTTTTCCCTGAATCTCTTTGCTTTAGTAATAGACACAGAATTTGATCTCCAGAAACAGTTGGGGATTTTTTAATATCTGTCACTGAATAGTCTGTTCCCTAGGGCATGCCTTTACTACTATGGGGTTATGCATGCAATGTAACATGCCAAAGACTCAGGAATAAAGATTGATATATACGAAGGAGCTATACGATGACTTGTGCTCTCTAGAGGGAGGTCTCAAGCCAAGTGCATTTGCAGCCTGTCAATGCTTGTTGGCAGATAGAGATACCCAGATACACTGAGGTCTCAGGAACACGGATTTTTGAGTGATTACTCACTGCTGCTACTTTTGTAACTATCCAGATAATTTTCCAGCTGCCTTTTCAAATTCAGGTCTATTTTCTATTTCAGAGCAAAAGCAACCCTCTTGTTCCTGAGAGAGAGTCAAAGCAGATGTTATTTTTTATACCAAGATTATATGCTTAATTCCCACATGAGTGTGTTTTATCACATCCTGACTGCAAGAACTTAAAAAGGCAAGAAAGGACGCTAGGGCTCATTATTTCCCTTGTTTTCTGTGCCGCCTGTTCCTTACATTGAGCAAGCCTAATGTAAATTATGACCATTACTCCTAATGAAAGATTTATTCTTCTGAGATTTTGTGTTCTACTGTTGAACTACACCTGCTATGTGAAAAAATTACAAATATCAAGAAACTGGGGGCACTTATTTTATTAGGATTTCCATTTTGGTTCATTATCTCTTGCTCTGTACTGAAGGGGGTCTAAGTTGTTCAGTGCTTAAATTCAAGAAAAACAGTTGGGAAACACAGCAGCTACCAATGCCGGGCTAAGCCACTGAAGGTATATTTTGAGGGTGTGCACCTGTTGCTAAGGAAAAATGGTAATGTGAGTCTGTTTCATAATGTCATCAGTATTTTGTTTTGAAACATTGCATTCTTGTCCTTTTGCAACTTATGTCTCTAATAGCTAAACCCTTACATAATGCACCTGGTGTGAAACAAAGGAAATGAAAGATTGGTTTAGAAGGAAAAATTTATATCAGAAGAGACCAGATTCCTGTGTGTATGAGATTAGTTTGTTCTGAGTTGGTTTATTCCAAAAAGGCAAAAGGACACAAAATATTGATTTGAGGCAGTTTTTATTGATAAACCAGATTATATATCACTTTGGAACAAGATACATGAGAAGAGGGGATCAATAAAAACATATGGAGGGGAAGTTTCTGTGGTACCCTGATGACAGATGAAAGTTATTTTATTTTGTTCCTTTTATCTTTTATAACTTGTCAGAAGATCTGAATTTGAATTGAATATCCAGTCTCAGTTATAATGATGCATAAATGCAATTTGCTATTTCAGCAAAAATCTTCAAGTATATGCATTAGAAATATAATTACTTGGGACGATAAATTAATGATTAATTGCTTTCCCTACAAGGATACTATGTAGTAACCTGATTTCTAGACAAAGTGACAGTAATGATACTCATTTGCAAGAGGATAGACAAAGATACACTACTATGACTTCAGAATCGATTTTAGAGAACACTGCTGGAAGCTTTAATATTTATCTTCATGTGAAAGTGTAAAGGATCTCACCCACCTGAAGATTTAGAAAACATAAACATAGTTGTCTGAAAATGATTTTGTATTATATATTATACTAATGCTATCTATGAAACAGATGAGTTGAAACAATGAGTTTTCAATTCAGATCCGTATCAGAGGACATGACAGGTAGGATATATATGCATAGGATACTAATTTATATTTCCTTATGCAGTTTAATTATAAAGACAACATTTAAATGCAAACAGGTTGTTTATCCCAAAATTTTGGAAAAAGCAAAGTCTGCCTTTATCATTTGATGAAAACTTTAAATCTTTAAATGCATTCCTGTGTCTGCCCCTAAAAAACCATGTAAGATGACGTAATTCAGCTATCATTTTTGTGCCTGAGTATACCTGCATAAAAAATGGCCAATATCAATTGCTGGGAACACATTTTAGAACTTGTCATACTTTCATGGTTGAACACGATGGAAGCCACTACTCCATTAGCTCATGATGGATCTGTAAAATTGTATTAGTTCATGTACATGCAACCTATCTGCTTTTTTTTGGGGAAGTTAAGATTGATCCCTAGAATGTTCTGGCCAGAACTGAAGCACGATAAATGGCTATTTTACCCATCATTTGAAGCTTTACAGAGGAAGTAAATCCAAAAACCAGGCACTTTACTTTCTGTTCAGACAGAGAAGAGGCAATGGGCTTACATTTCTATTCTCTGCTTTGAAGTTCTTAGGATCATGAGAAGCAGAAGATGCCCACTCAAGTATTGTCCTTGCCCACTGCAGTGTATACCAGAGATATAGGATCTTGATCAGGGAGGCTCAGAAGTTTCTCAAACTATGCTGCAAGGTGGATACGTCATTCATTAATTGTTATGTTATTTTACCTGTTGGTGCCCAATATTCTGTAGTTGTTATCAGTTTATGTAGTTGTATTTGGAGAAGTTAGATCACATTTTATTTCAGTGTCAAGGTTTAGGTCCAGGCCAGTCCCTGGAACAGTGGCAGATGCTGTCTATTAGCCCCTCCTCCTTATTGCACAAAAAAAGAATAAAAGAGACAGACTTATAAACAACAGCCTCTCCACCACCTTCCACATCCCCATTCCCCTCTTCCGTAGCAATTATATCACCATCACTGCTGATGCTGCATGGCAGGCACTGGGAAAATCCAAGACTGGACCCAGTGGCACACAGGACCTGGATGACACAGGGTCATCTGTACTGTCCACTCTTCTCTGCAGGTCCAGTCTTTTACTTTCTGCATTCCCCAACAGAGCACATAAGATTTAGTAGTGACCTTGTTCTACACAGGAGCAGGAATAAGCAAGAGCCTTTCTGCACACCAATCTCTTGGCAGTAACTAAGCATGGAGTGTTATCACTGATAGAAGCAGACACTGTCTGCAAAAATGTGCCTTTAAGTTCAGAAAGTACTGTTACTTAGAGGAGACTGAGATGAAAAGTAAAATCACTGTACAGTATTAGTTCTTATCTAACTCAGAACACGAAAGATAGTGTAGTTGGATCCATTTAATATTTCTGACTTTCTATTATTTGTGAAGATTTAGAGAAGATGCCAATTCACCAGTTATGACCAGTGCAGGGAAACCCACCAAAGATGGGCTTGTACTCCTAGCACATAAAAAAAGATACTGTGAAGTGACGCATCAATTTTTTGCATATGCATTTGGGCATATACTTAACACAGCCTTTTGTAACTATACACTCTTCAAAGATTCCTTGTTTTGTTCCTTGAATGAAATAATCTACAAAATAACTGAAAGGTTTTTCATTCAAGTGTCATTATGTAATGTGTTCTTTCTTGTCATACTCACTGTTCCAGCTGTTAATCACCTACGTTGTTAATGTTTTTGGTCTTATTTCTAATTTGAATTTGCTTGCCTTCCTTCCTTTTCTACCCATTGGTTTCTGACATTCCCTGATAGAAAAGAGTTCTTTAGTTCCTTGTGAGGGTGCTTATACACTGCAATCAAGCTAACTGCTAGTTGGTTTTGGGTTTTTTTTGTAATATAATATAATATAATATAAACAAACTGATTTTTTTTTTAGTCCTTACCTGATTTTTCTGTACCCTGGAATAATTTTGAAGCTTTTCTTCTATACCGTATCTTATTTCCCCAGTGTCATTTTAAAACTGAACAGTATAAAGAATGCAGAACAGAGGGAGTTTTTCAGTATCAGTCTCACCAGTGATATCTAGAGGATAAAATCACCAGTTCTTTTCACTATTCCTTTTCCTTGTTTGATCCTTTGAGGTTTGCATTAACCCATATTATCTATGTTTTACCAGGAATTAATATTTTTTTTTATGAACCTGAATTTCTTTGTCAGACTTACTGCTGTCAGGAAATAGATTTCTAATTCTGTAGGTATGTATTTAGGGTGGGGGGTAGATAAGTAAAAGAAATTTTGTTTCTCTGTAAAAACTGCATTGTGTTTCAAATCCAGAGCAGATCTCCTGGATCTTACCCTTTTCTACTTGTGTTGTGTAACCTTCATCAACTTCCTCTGTGCAGATATAATGCATACTTCTGGATCATACTTAGAAATATGTGTTTTTACAATGCTCACCCCCAGAAACAACCTCTGTTTCATATTAATCCTTTATTGCTGGCTATTTTTACTAAACAATTATCTACTTATTAGTTTTTTTGATATATGCTTTATGGTAGTGTTTTCATTAATTTATTAAATAAAGGATAATGGATGCTGAGTCAAAAGCCTTATAAGTTATTCTTGTGCAGTAAGTTTACTGGCCAAAATTCAAATCTCACTAACTGAATCTGATTTGATTTACAAGTAGGTTTTAAAATTTTTTTTATAATATCAGATGATCTTGATTATATCATTTTAAAAAAAAATTTTACTTGATATAATTTCATACTAATTTTTCTATGGTTTTGCCTAGTATGATGTAACTACCAGACATTTCCCATTGGAGCTTTCTTAATATTTTCTGAATCCTCTAGAGTGTCTTTGATATGCCAGCTAATGTAATACTAGCTAAGAAAAATCCTGAAAATTCTTCAGCCAGCTTACTAGTAGTTTTTGCATGAATGTTACACAGGTTGCTGGTGTAGAACTATGGAATTCAATAGATTCACTTTAATATTTCCTTTAGTTATTAATAGATTTAATTGGATGTTTATACAGTGTCAAAGCAAAGCATTCTGTTTCTTTCCAAATCCTGAGCAGAATCATGAGCTCTGTTACTTTCTTTATCATTATTTATGATTTTATTGTGCCCTCGGTTAAAATATTCATGGCATTTCTTTAGGTCTTAGATACTTGAAAAGCTCTTAGGGTATGTCAGCCACTGCTTTTCCCTCATGTCTTTATCTTCTCATGAAAGTATATTTGTTATTTACTTTCTTTTCTCCCCTCCCTTTCTTTTCATTGTTGAGTTTCTTATCACTGATTTTATGAGAGAAATCTTTTCCATTCACTGCAGTAGAATTTGAAATGGAATAAATTGGTGCTCTGCAGGTCATTTTTGTTCATTACACAGTTTCATTCAGCAATAGGTCTGATGCTTGTGCGTGTTCATGCAGGATATCAGTACGCAATGAAGGAATAAACACAAAAAGTATTAAGCCTGCACAGATCACACTACCTCTGCTCCATTTCTTGATAGGCATTTCGTTATTAGTCTTTTTTGGTTTTTTTAATATATATGGTTTTACCTGGTTTGATTGTTTGCTTGTTTTAAGAAAACCAAAATGGAAACAAACCACTAAAAATTTGTAGTTTATAGTGACACAGAAACAATTTATCAATAGGAATAGAATCTGTTCAGTCTCCAGAATGACATTTCAGTATAGCTGCGGGTTTGTGG
>VWZY01012272.1:52806-66668 GCA_013399075.1 Chloroceryle aenea | reverse complement strand
GACAGGCTGGAAAGGGTCAAGAGAAGGGCGCTGAGGATGATCAGAGGACTAGAAGACCTGACATAAGATGAAAGGCTGAGAAAACTGGGCTTGTTCATCCTTGAGAAGAGACGGCTTAGGGCACACCTTATTACCATGTACCAGTACATAAGAGGTGGCTACCAAGAAGATAAAGAATACCTTTTTACAAGGAGTTACGTGGGAATGACAAGGGGTAATGGGTACAAGTTAATCTTCGGGGGGTTCTGATTATGCTCCAGAAGAAAGTTTTTCACCATAAGAACAGTTAGATATTAGAATAATCTCCCAGAGGAAGTGGTGGATTCCCCTACACCAGGTAGTTAAAAAACTCAGCTTGACAGAGTGCTGAGCCATCTAATTTAAACTGGTTTTGGTTTTGGTTCTTCATCTTAAAACGCTGGTCTAGATGATCCCTGAGGTCCCTTTCAACATGGTATTCTATGATGATTCTATGATGGTGATTCTATGAAAATATACTATCACGAAAAGAGCAACACAGAAGATTAATGAATATGTGAAAACAGCAAAAGCAGTCAATTTAGAGGCAGTAATGAATTCTAATGAGACTGTAGAAAAACTGTCATGGAAATTAATTTGGAACATGCTCATGAAGTTCCAAGAACAAAATAGCATCCAGAAATTACTATCAAGTTGAAATAGAGGACCAATTTGTGCAGTGAAAGTGATCTGTTATGTCCGTGCCTCAATAACTGACAAAAATAACTGAGAGAAAGCTTGAGGAACTGAAGGACCCCAGCAAAGACTAGGCCAAAAACATTCACGGGTCGAAAAGTAAGAATAAGTGAAGCCAGTACTACCATGTGTAAATGCAGGGGGGAAAAAAAAAAAAAGGAAATTACTGTCAAGTCTGTCAAGTGAAGTCTAGAGGCCAAACATGAGCTGCTTGAAGTGCATGCCTCTCTGGGTGATACTGTAGTACTGTGCTAAGTATAATGGGAGAAGAGGAGTATTTTGTAGCAATTAAATAAGTTGCTGTTTGAAAAGTAACTGCTTGGTTCAGCATCACTCAGTGGGAAAAAATGCTACTTTTTCAATATCTCTGTGCTTTGTATCATCTGCTTATGATCCTCTTTTAAATTTGTGGCCTGATTCACAGCCTGTTCTCAGCATGATTTTGAATACAGGTAAAAGCACAAAAATATCATCCTTTGTTGTATTATACCTTACAAAAAAAAACAAACCCAAAACCAAACAACAACAAAAATTCAATTATTTTGTAGCTGTTGTGTGGATTTCCACAGCACTTTGCCAGGAACTTCTTTGCAGAAGCATAACACATGCCTATACTTACATGTCTGACTGAGACAAATGAGCTTACCTCAGGGGCAGGATGAGCAGTTGATTTTATAGTGTCTGCCCTGACACCATACAACAGTGGAGTGGAGATCTGGTATGCCTTTTGATCTGAACAACATTAACAAGAAAGAGACATGCAGATGCGCTCTAAACCAAGTAATTGCATGCTCCAGAATACAAGGCAGAGCTGTGTTTGTCGTGCAGTGCAGCTTTAATGAATTCCAGCAGCTTCTAGCTGTGTAAGTGGGTAAAGCAGGCAGTAGCAGAAGTTTTAAAAACAATTCAAAGAGTTGCAGTAGAGCTCCCAGATGTCTTAAAATATGGAACAACTTAATGGCAACTTTGTGTGTAATATCTAGAGGGTGGTGCAAGGAGGACCGGGACAGATTCTTTTCAGTGATGTCCAGGGACAGAAAGTGACAGGACAAGAGACAACAGGCACAATCTGAAACACAGGATGTTTCATGTAAATATGAGGAAAACTTCTTTACTATGAGGAAGTTGGAGCACTGGAACAGGCTGCCCAGAGAGGTTTTGAATTCTTCTTTCACAGAGATATTCAAAACCTTCATGGATTCAGCCCTGTGCAATGTGCCCTAGGCAAACCTGCTTTGCTGGAGATAGGGAGAGAGGGTTGGACTAGATGAGCTCTAGAGGTCTCTTCCTGCTCCAACAAGTCTGTGATTCTGTGACCTGACTTGGCACAGAATAATTAAAGATTAATCTGAAACACAGATAAGTACATACAAGTCAGCATGACAAAATCAGAAATAATATGTACTGCATATTAAAGCAAGACTTTCAGGGGCTTTGTGATTTGAAACAGGCAAAGAAGAGTGGTTACATGACTGGTATTGGCTGTTTAAATCTGATCTGGGATAATGAATGAATGAAATTACAGCAAGATTTATCATGAAAAAATAATAATTCACTGGGTCTAGTTATTCAATTGTATGAGTAGTCACTGAAGTTTTTTAGTGCTCTAAGGTATGCATTATACCTAAGTTCTGTGTCATTCTTAATTTGACTGTGTTTAGAGGGATGTATGGAGTGTAAAAAAGGCTGGAAAGGGAGTATACATAAATTATCTCATTTGTACACTAAGACATTGCCTGAAATAGTCATCATGCCCATGATAAATACATTATATTGATTTTTGGCAATCATTTGTTGGTGAAAATGGACACTCGGAAGGTTCACCACCAGCACAGGCAGGAGTTATTTATAGTTTGTCAGTGCCATACAAGCAATTTTTTATGTGTAAGGTTTAACTTTGTGATGTATGTGTTAACATGTGAATTCATTTCTGCTAACTGCCCTGATAAACATAGAAAAGGTTATGAGATCAATAGTATTTACATATTTTATCTGCCTCCCACAATTTGTGCTCTATTTGAGAAGTCAGTATTCTTCAAGATATTTTTTTAACTGGCTTGAAAACTGTGAAAGATGATAAATTATCTTTAAATCAGAAAATGTCTTATTTCCTGCTGTCTTATCAAGCACCACCATATAGTCTAGAAATCTGTGCTTGCAGAATTAGTAATGGGAATAGTTTTATGCATTGAACTAGAAGTTATGACACTTGATCTGGATAAACATGTATAAAAAAACCCTCTTCCTCCTAGGAATAAAGAAAAGCATGTGTGAATTGAATATTTAGTATTTGTGTCACATGAACGGGAAATATAGAATAAAAATAACTGAAATCAGGTGTTACCCCAAAAAAATTAAGTGTTGAGGAATGACGTATAAACAGAAGACAGAACTTGGAAGATAATCTTGTTTAGCTTAAGTATCATCAGTGTCATCAGAAACTTAAATATGGAATTTGAGAGCTGCTGTGAATATCTGTGAGGCATCTTACAAGTTAATCAAACATTTGCAGAAAGTTTAGTCGGTATTTCAGTAATGTTGAACTTTAGATTATATAGATATCTGTAGCTAGCTGGGACATGGTAACACAGGCTGCATAGGTAAATGACTTAACATCACACTGGGAATTGAGCAGAGTGCTGCAGGATCCTGATTCTGGTCTCCAGACAGATGGAGCTTATTACTGAAACTGAATGGATGCATTAGACTCAAGGGCTGCTAGAAATCAAAGAACAGAGATCATTGTCTGATAGCAAAATTGGGCTGCAAACTACTGATCACACACAGAAAAAAGCCAAATCCCTCCTCTTCAGAGCCTTATGTCTGTGCTGGAATGACCTCTGGCATATGCTAGTCCCCGAACTCTGCCCAGTAACTGTCTGATTGGATGGTAGCAGATACACATCAAAACTCTGCTATGGAGAGTTCTAAAGGGTTAACAGTATGAATAAACATGTCTTAGCACTTGGGTCCTTGGCCTTATTTTACTTACTGTCACAAACAGTGCAGAGGATGTTATCTCACAATTCACCTTTGATTTTTTGTTGTTTTTGAAATAGATGTTGTAGCGCTCTGAAAAAGCAGATGTGCTCAGCAGTCTTGATACATTTTTCCAGTTCCAGGATGCTTCCTTTCTACCAATCAGGGCAACAGCTGGGTAAGTTCTGTTTCCCATTTCTCAGCCACATTTTCTCCAAGACGTCCCCATGAAGCATGCTTGCTCTGCAGACATGAGCTAGACAGGATACAATACACAGAGACTGTGACTGTCAAGTGCATCTTGCTTAAAACAGAGGCAGGTTCTCAGGTATTGAGGTGATCTAAGGTGTTATGTTTAAAGAAATAACATAATAATGATTCAGTGAACTATCACTGCAGGTTCTTATGTTTCTAAAAAAAAATATTATTAATGGAGTTAACATGGTATCAGACTCACAGGAAAGTGCAGAGAAGTGTAGAAGTGAAAATGTTTTAAACAAGGGATGTTTAAGCAGACAGATGTCATCTGATCAAATTGCAAAGAAAGTATATTCTCCCATAAGTGTTTTTTATCTTGATGCACAAAAGGACATACTCTTCTTTGCCGTGTTTGTTCACTTGTTGGCATACAATGCATAATGCATAGGCTTTCAAATAGTTGCTGCATTTGTGATGTAGAATATATTTATGATAGCTAATTTGGAAATGTAATGAGTTGGTTTTATTGACAAAAATTAAAATGGACATATTTTTCTTAGCGTAATAATTTTCTGTTGAAAGTTTGTTCCCATGCTTAGCATACAAAAACTCATACCCTGCAAACCTGCATTATTTAGTGCTCTCCATCTTTCGATGTATTATTTAACTTCCAATAACATACTTGAGGACATAATCCAAAATAACATTAGAAACAAAAATCCCTCCTCTCCTGACTAAAATTCTAAATAGTGTGTACTCATTATTTGTTGTACGTATTTTCAGAAGAATGAGTTATGAAGAATAGCTTCAGGTAACAAACTGATTTTACTTCTATAAGCTTAAAACAAACCAAAACAAGAAACAGAAGAATACTTTGGCTTTCATCAAGGAATATATTCTGCATGTATATTCCTTCTGTTGTGGGTAAGTTAATTCAAATAGAAGTTTAAGAATATGCATAAGCATAAACCTGTTTCAAGACAATGCAATTTGAAAATCAGTTTCAAATCTTTAAAATCCCATCTTCTACTGAATATATTATCACCAGTTACTACTTTTGATAATGGAAAATAACTGCTGAAGTAAATAATGAATAAAACTGTAAAATGTATGTAAAATGAAGGAATCAGATATAATAAATGTGCCTAAAAAGATGTATTAAATTAATTAAAAATTATGTGTTTTCCACACACAAATTTTGTTTACAGCATAGAATAATTCATATTAGTTGTCCAAAACATATTTTCAAAATTGTGGTCCCTTAAAGTAAGTTGTTAAGAATATTGCTAGCTAACTTAATAAGACAGAGAATTCACTTACAGGATAATTTGAATACAAATCGGTAAGTAACTCCCACACTTGAAGTAACATCATTGATTTTCATCCACATAAAGCACATAAAGCAATATGTATTTACTTCCCTGCAGGAAAAATAACCCAATTATCTCACAAACTACTGTTATCAGTTTAGCAATAAAAATAAGCATTTACCAAAAGCAATTTTTTTCATTTTTTCAGAACATTATTTGGGAGGCAAAAATAACTCAGCGACAGCACAATATGGTTACTACTCAAATTAATAATTTCCATATTACACTCAAATTGGCATTTTTTTAATGTTCTTATTATAAAATCATAGGATGTTTGGTGTTGGAGGGGACCTTTAAGGGTCATAGAAGCCAACCCCCTACAGAGAACAGGGATATCTTTAACTAAACCAGGTTGCTCAGGGCCCCATTCAGCATCATTTTGAATGTTTCCATGAATGGGGCATCCACCACTTTGCTGGGCAACCTGTTCCACTATTTCACCATCTTAACTGTAAAAATGTTTTTCCTCGTATCTAGTCTAAATCTGTCCTCTATCAGTTTAAAACCATTCTTACCCAATGTTCTATGGCAACAGGTTCTGTTAAGAAGCTTGTCCCCATCTTTTTAAAAGCCCTCAGTTTGAGTAAGGTCTCCCTGGAACTTTATTTCCTCTAAGCTGAACAACCCCAACTGTCTCAGCCTGCCCTTTTAGGAGAGGTGCTACCGCCCTCAAATCATTTTTGTGGCCCTCCTCTGGACCCACTCCAACAGGTCCATGTCTTTCCGCTGCTGAGGACTTGAGAGCTGAACACAGTACTACAGGCAAGGTCTCACCAGAGCAGAATCACCTTCTCCTACCTACTCACCACGCTTTTTTGATGAAGCCCTGGATACCTTTGTCCTTCTGGACTCAAAGTGCACATTGCTAGCTCATGTCCAGCTTTCCAGCCACCAGGACCCCTAAGTGCTTCCCTGCAGGGCTGCTGTCAATCTCTTAATCCCCCATCCTGCAGTGGTACCAGGGATTGCAGAGACCCAAGTGGAGGATCTTGCACAGGCCCACTTCTCAAGCTTGTCCTTGTTCCTCTGAATGTCATCCTGTCCCTCACCGCTCTCTTCTTCTCTTTCAAAATTAATACTTAATGTAGACCGAGGAGGGACTCCGGGTTGTCTTGAACTTTCCCTCTTGTTTCTGTGTTTATCTGAATGTTTTTCTCTCTCCTACTGACTGCACACCTTAACGTATTCAGGGAGGAAATTTCTCCATTTTCACTCAATGCAAGTTAATCGTAAGCAGTATTCCATCTGAAAATAGCTCAGAGTTTAAAAGTAGATAAATTATTTCAATGTTTCTGATGAAATTGAAACTGGTGGATTGATGAAAAGCCCTAAAATTCCTACCAATGAATAAAAAACCAAAACCACACTAGACTTCTTTATATGTGTGGAAATCATTTTTGTGTAGCAAAACACCCCATCTTTATTACTTGTCTCTGGTATGTTTCTAAATATAAGTCAAGGGATTTACCAACTGAAGACAGGGATGTTGATTTTGTCAGCTTTATCCTCTACATAACAGTAAAAAAGAGATTTCTCTCCATATGATCAACCATTACATTAGGCCACTAAAGGTGTATCATGGTTGCTGTTAGTCTGTAATAACAGAAATATATCAGTAAGCAGTGGAATTCTTCAGCTTTAAAATCTCTCATACATCCCTGGATTCAATAGTTTGATTCCATTAACCATTAAGACTTCCGTTTTCCTATTCATGTCCATCAAACAGAAAATTTCAGGAGTTAAATTACATGATTTATTGTATACATGTACATGAATATATACATATCTATATATGTTATCTTTAAGATAGAAGATGAGGACCCATTCATGCTACCTTTATTTGACTTCCTTTGTCTTACTGGCTATGTAGTGATAGACCTGACAGTTTTCACTGGAAAAGTGGATTCAAATCCGAAAGAATAGTGTTATGTTAGTGAATATAATAAAGCCTTATAAAGTATGCAAGATTTATAGGGAAAAATCTTTTTTCAGAAAAAAACTATAGAAAGAAAGTATAGATTTTCAGGTGCACAAGCAAGCCTTGATTCAGGTCTGAAACAGAAAAATTCAAATCGTTGCTGCTACAGTGGTTACAGTTATGCAAAAGATTACTCCCATTTCATGGAAGATGGTGAACTGCACTGTTTCTAGTGTTTTAATGTATAACCTCTGAGATCATCATTGTTGCAGAAGGCACAGCTTGTAATTTCTTTGGATTTGTTAATGAGCAAAGTCAACTTTCATTGAAAACTTGGTACTGTTTCATTCAGCAGGTCTTTAGTTATTGTTACACATTAGCAAAAGATGAAGAGAGAACTCTGGACATTTTAGGCATAGAGAACATATTAAAAAATATAAGCTAACATATTTTTGATGTTATTTTTATTGGATATTTATATTATGGTAGCAATTAGATGCTCAAGTCAGAATTGTTGTCATGCTGAGCCAGACACGAGTCAAACACAATGCCCTGCTCTGCTGTGCTTAGATGTGTAGCAGTAACGAGATATTCTGAAATTACATTGGGTCATACTGAATTCAGGTTTAGTAATGATATGCATATGACTTCATTCCTCGATCAGCATCTTCTTCGCTTCTAGGAGCCTGGGAGGAAGTTCAGACCACACTGAAGTAAATATTGCTTAATTGTTTACTTGGCTTTATTGTATTCTATTTATTGAACTGTATAGGTTGCAGATGAATAATGATGGATAGTTTTCTAGTAAGATTTGTGTGTCACTTTTCCACATGAACAAAGCATCTGTTAGCACCAGAAGAACTACCATTACAGCAACACTGTGTGGGCTCATTACAGTCCAACACTGTTGGACTTAACAGAACATAATGGGTCCAGAACAATGAAATGTCCAGAACAACATAACTTTTCACTATTTATTAATGTTATCAATTATTCTGATAATAATTTTAGAAGCTCCATTCCGCCATTTCAAAGTAGTTAATGGTAATAAACTGATTATCATGTAAGAGATGTATGCATTGCTGTCATTTTATTAATCACATATAATGGCATGGGAAATGCTGAATGAAATTAGTAAGTTTTTGTTTGAAAGTATCATTCTCTGCAGCCATGTGATGTTCTGACTTAGTGCTTTCAGAATAGCTAAAATATAAGTATGAACTTAGTGGGAAATTATGACAGAGTCACGATGATCCATTTAACAAGAATTGGCAAATATGAAGAGGGATTTCATTGCTGTTAGCGCTGGTGCTACTTACCCTATGTTCCAGGTGTGCCATTCTACTTACTGAGAGATCCTGCTCTTGCAATACTGCTGAACAGTTGCAAGGACCGCACCAATACGCTGGGTATTTACTGACAATGAGTACCTGGGATGTAGTGAAATATCCATTCATTATTCTAGATTCGTCAAAGCCCAACTTTTCAGTCCATTGAGATACACTTTTCTGACTAACAACTTAGTCAATATCTTCTGTGCTATGCTCTTCAGATCTTCAAGGTAGTATTTTGCTGTAGGCAATGTGGATTGGAAAAACCCTGAATATTACAAAGCTAATTAGAACAAAACTTCGCCAGTTTATCTTTCTAAAGGTCAAAATGCCAAGAAAAGCAGTATTTTAATGGAAAAAAAGGGAGGGGAGGGAGGGGAAAAAAAAAGAAAAAAGAAAAAAAGAAGCATGTTAGAGTGTTTTGAACTGCGGCAGCTTTCTGTACTCTTGAACACTTCATGTATTTGCAGATCAGTTCCAAGCATTGACTAATAAAGTACAAAGGTCTTAAAAGTACAGTGAGCAAATAGAAAATCTAAAAGGACAGAAGATGTTTCAAAGAGAGTCATAAGAGTCTGCCCACCTTCTCAGAGAGAAACTGGATAACCTGTGATCTGTGTTTCTTGGAGTTTTCTTTTAAATTTTAAGGAGGATTTAGAAAAGAAAAAATTAGACACCAAGATGAGGAAAACTTACAGATGTTTAGGCATCAAATGCTAAGGGGAAAGTGGAAATTCCTCCTAGGGTCAGACTCTTTTCTATTTACATTCTTTATTGAGCTGGAGTGAACACATGTTTGTTTTTCCACAGGTCTGTTTAAAGAATGCAGAATGTTTTTAAAATGGCTGCACAATGATTTGGTGCTTTAAACTCGACACCTAGAGAGGCTAACAAGTTAGTAAGATGGGGATCTTTCCTGACAATTATAGAAAGCACCCGTACTCTCCTTTCATTCAGCTTTACAGACAATGCATTATTGACAGCATCGTGGCCATAGCTGGGGTGTGTGACAATCTTTTTTTTTTTTCTAAGTGACTTAATTTGTGATATAAAACAGTCGTAATAGGCCTAGTGCACATTCTGAGGGGAAGGGAGATACCAGGATTAATAATACTGTAAGGTGATTTTCCTCCACTCTGTAGGAATGGAAAACTCAGCAGAGTTTAAGATCAAGGTCAGTGAATGCAAACAGACTCATTAAAGCATTTATGGGGACCTGGATAGATGAGATACCCTTACTGACCTCTGCACTATGCTTCTGTGCTTCTGCAGATAAATAACAAAAAGGCTGCATTGAAACCATATATTTTCAATATGAGTGTTATTATTAGTATAATTATACCACCTCTTCATACCTTTGTTTTTCTATTTTGTACGCTTTGTGTGTTGTTTTGAGAACACATATTTATTGCTTTTGAAAATATATCTGCAGGATGTATATTCAATCTTGTACTTCCTGAATATAATGACACATATTCTCTTGATCCCTTACCATTTATTTTTAATAAATACAGCCAGCATTACTTAAACCCATTTTTCTTGAATAAACCCATCTGATGGCAAGGGAAAGTTTTTTGGTTCAGAATTGTTGGGTATTTTTAATTTTGTCTTCTTTCAGTTAATTTTGACTTCATTATTAAGATGAATTGTAATGATGTTTAAAACCCTAGAGGCGAACAGGTTTAATTTGATTTCTTCTGGTAGAGGAGAAAGTAATGCTAGGAGTTGCAATCTTCTGTGAAATGTATCCTGTACTCTTGAGATTACATTTTTAATGTGCCTTTCAAACTGAAATTGATTTCTCTCTTTCTTTTAAAATAGGAAAACAATGCATATTTTATAAGAAAATTAACACCTTTGATTATTTTCTTAATTGATTGATAAGCATTCACAGATATGATAATGAAAAGACCATTTACTTTCTGAAACAATTCAAAAAAATCTACATTCTTTCAGACAATTTTTTTTAAGTTTTATCAAGCACAAACATTTGTGTAAAAACTTTCAGACTTTTAAACATCAGATTTTTAAATTTCAGATTTTTAAATAGCTATTCTTTAGCATCATATATTTCTGAGTTACTGTCTGCTTTATGTAATGCAAACCACCGCTTCTAGTGTAATCCAGCTACAAGAACTGGTAACATACATTGAACTAATGCAGACAACACAGTTGCAGATGATGGGGAGAACCAGAGGTCTTCTACTCTCTGTCAGCAAGCATTAAAAATATTTTATAGTTATCTTAAATAATATTACTTTCTATAATTTCCTATCTGAATCTCTGTATGAATCTATAAACCTTTGAACTTGTGGCTTTGTATAGTAATTTCATATACTAACATAACTGCATATATTTTGCTGCAAGGAAGAGTATGACTTGTTATTTTTTCATCTGTATTAAACTGGGACTTGTGAAGTTTGAGCACCTTCTCCTTCCCCCTCTCCTGGTTGAAATCCCAGGTCTTCTCTTTCTGGTCTAATAGCAAATTATTCTTGCTAGGTCAATGGGCATGCTTTCAACTCTAATAAAAATGGGGAAAAAGTGTTCAAAGCTGAGGTATTTTTAGCCCTAAAAGCTGATTGATTTTATGTGTGTGGTACAAACTAAGGTACAAATTTTTATTTACATTTCAGTTCAAATTTCAAATTTAGACTTAGCTATTTAGCATACCTAGAATTTAATATTTTTTTTTTCTGTAAATCCTAAGCAATGGAATATGTCTTGTGAGCATCTTTTGATTTGTCTATTCCTATCCCCTCTGCCCTATTTAATCATGGAAACTTTCTTCAACTTTTTGATCTTAGTCATGATTTCCAGAATTGCAGGTAAAAATGAGCATTGTTTTTTATTTTTTTTCCTGGTGTCAAGTAAGTAAGAAAAAGGGGCTAAGGCAGTTGCATCCTGAAAGGTTCCTGATAAAAAAGAGCATTTTAATCACCAAAGAATGCTGGAGAAGCCAAATACATTGCTTGTTTAGCATAATGAGTTCACTGGGGAGAGCACTGGGTCCGTTTGGAAGAGAATAATTTCAAGTACTCTGAAGTAATGGGTCAGTGTCTTGAAGATATTCTTGACTGCTTTTTCCGCATCTGCTGAAAGTCTGACATTATAGAAGCTTTCAAAAGAGTTTGTAATGAAAACCTGAATAAATAAATCCTTTTAAATATATGCCTACATGAGAACCTTGTTACCATGTTGTTCTTAGTGATGACACCTGTAAACCTGGCTTCATTTTTTCCTCCTCTATAAACCTTGTTTTCAGTATGCCTTCCAAGTAGAAATTCATTGAGAAGAATTACATACTCATTTTTTTGCTATCTTGCCAGTATGAGTTCATTTCCCTCTTCTGCTGAGATACACCTTCGGCTAATGTAGATGTGTATTTTGCACCCTACCTGAAGAAGAGGTTCTTAACTTAATGAAAATATCAATAAATTCCCATTTCAGAAATGAGTTTCTGATTTGGATAAAACTGTAATCATTGTGCCATTGTAAAGCACCATTGTCCTGGTCTGGGTGAAAACAGGACTTCATGGTATCTTGTTGATTGAATAGAAAAATGAAACTGCTTGAACTCTTTGTTTGGTATAGTAATCATTTATTGTTATCCCATTCTTAGAGATGAAATTCACATATGTGTCACAACTACTGCAAGTGTAACAGCTATTGGGCAATAAATATTATCAGTTAATATTTTTTAGATGTAGTCTCTGAATTGCTCAGCATATACAGGAATAAGTATTCACTGTTCATCTTAAATTGTGAGTCATCTAATTCACACTGTTCAGTTGTCTTTGGTAGACTGAAACTTTCACAAACAAGACCACAACAGACAGTGGTTCAGGTAGTCAGATGAATCCTTACTGTGCTAGGATTCAGGTACTTTCACAGTTGTCCACACTTTCACAACAAATAAAAACATGACCAACAAATCAAACCATTTTACTCTAAGGTCTACTATTGTTCAGAGAAATCTTGACAGGTCTATTTTTAATCCATGTGACTGAATGCATAGACATTAAGAATTAATTTGTTTGAGAACAGAGTAAAGAATGACCATGAATGCTATGTTTCGAATGGCAAGACAAGGTCACCTCAGCTCCTAAACTCACATGTACGTGGCAGGCTGTGTGTTGATCCTGTATTACAATTCCACTTTCCATGCCCCAATTCAGGGCAAAAAAACCCTAGGATGTGGAGGCTAAAAAGAAGCTGCAGTGTGTCCTGATGAGCTCACCACCCTGGGATGCATCCTCAGTATTGTTCAGTTTGGACAGAGGAAGTTCACCTGTCTAAATTATCTGTTTAGGGTAGAGAAGTAGAATATCTAGTGCATTCACCTCTCATAAGACTTCTGTCTGGTCATTGGCATAGCTAGCAAAGGGAAATGGAATTTGCTTTTTCTTCTCCAGCATAATTTTGGAAGTTACTACAACTAAATACAAAATCCTAGATGCCTGGGAAAAGTTAAAGAAGACTTCAAGATTTCAACCAAGAATATAACCCTCACTGTTGAGAATTCTGTTCAAGAGTTTTTCCTATGCCTGCTTTACCTCTGTCAAACAATTTTCTTATAGAACATTCTCCAACAGGAGGTAATTCGTGGGATACTCTCTACTGAAGCTGTAAGAAAAGGTAATAAAGCTAAATAAAATTAAGTGTCATTGTGTTCAGACACCGTCTAAAATGAATTTAGTACATTTAGATCAACTAATACATCACAGACAAAACTGCATAGGACTTTTTAGTGAATTGGAGTGAAGTCTGGTCCTGGGACCCTTGAGATTTTGCTGTCTACAGATACTACACTGGAAGGAGCATTGCAAGCAAAGGGAAAAAAAACATTTCTGTGCTGCTTGTTTGCACCAGCACTTTGGGAACTGAGTTAATCAAAACACCAAAGGTATTGTGTGAAATTTTCTCCACATCTCTAACTTTATGTAGGTAAGGACAATGGATTTGAAAAAATCATGTTTCCTAAAGCTGTGATGGGGATTCAGTCTTAATCTATTTGCTGCTCGTTGAACAGATGTATATGTTGTAAACATCTGTGTCAGTTTAAGCTATTACTGCCCTCCAGCTGCTTTTTAACTGCTCCTGTGCGGTGGGCTCTTACTCACACATCTGTGCTAATAAACTGTTTCTTAGACTACTCCCTGCAGTATCAGCAAAGCTAACAAGTTAGACCAGACTTGGTTGATAGGACCTGAATCAAATAAAAGTTCACACCAACTTCTCTGTTGTCAGAGATTTTTATGAAGTAACTGCCGTGGTTTAGAACCAGCTGGGAGCTGAGCACCGTGTGGCCACTTACTGACACCCCCCCACCCCGCCCCCTCCAAAATGGGA